>JAMPIV010013775.1:0-448354 GCA_024509875.1 Oreohelix idahoensis
GTCCGAAAGCAGAACATTAGAAGAGAAATATTTTATAGAATAATAAATTAAATTTTTATTTTCCTTCGCGCAGCACGCACAGCACACGTAGAGAATACGCCACTGACAGTGTGGGTAGGGAATGTTTGCTTCATGTGAAGGTTTTATTACACGGTCTTTTCTAGCTTGTCTCCGCTGTTCCGCTACTGCTCTTCTGGATGATTCGCATGCCGCTGCTCTTTTACGAAGAGATGTGCGCCAAGCAGTTCGGTCTTGCGCAGCAGCTTCCCATGTGTCTGGGTTTATGTCAAAGGTTTTTAATGAAGTCTTAAGCGTGTCTTTGAAGCGCTTCTTTTGGCCACCATGGGAACGTTTACTCTTCTGCATCTCACCATAAAAGAGTATCTTTGGCAGTCGATGGTCTGGCATGCGGACTACATGACCTGCCCAGCGAATCTGTGACTGCATCAGAATAGTATCGATGCTAGGGATACCAGCTCTGTCAATAACGGCGGTATCCGGGATCTTGTCTTGCCATTTGATGTTCATTACCTACCTGAGACAGACTGTATATGAAGTGGTTTAGCTTCTTTACGTGGCGTCTGTATACAGTCCAGGTTTCACATGCATAAAGCAGAACTGGAAGCACCGCAGCTCTGTACACCTTCAGCTTTGTCTGTAGACTAATGCAACTTCGATGCCAAACGTTGGTGTAAAGTCTGCCAAATGTGCTGCTGGCTTTGTAGATCCTGGTGTTCACCTCATCATCAATGACGATGTTCTGGGATAGTGTGCTACCAAGGTATCTGAATCTGTTCACAACATTCAGTTTCTCACCATTTACCTTGATGATTGGCTCAGTACAAGTTGTGCCAGGAGTTGGTTGGTACATGATTTCTGTTTTCTCCGTGTTGGTGGTAAGCCCAAAGTTGGAACAGGCTTCGGAGAATCTATCCACGCTATGCTGCAGATCAGCCTCTGAGCCAGCACTGAGGGCACAATCGTCAGCAAACAGAAGATCCCTGATGGTGAGTGATTTGACCTTGGTTTTTGCTTAAAGCCTCCTAAGGTTAAATAATTTTCCATCAATACGATATCTGATGTTGATTCCTGTGTCCCCGTCTCTGAAAGATCAGTCAGCATAGCAGAAAACATGATACTGAACAGAGTCGGTGCAAGTACACACCCTTGTTTAACTCTATTTGAGACTGGGAAAGGCTCCGATAGCTCACCGTTTTCCTGAACTCTAGCCTGCATTCCATCATGCAGTTGCTGCACTATTGAGATACATTTCTTTGGGCAGCCGTATTTTGCCATGATCTTCCATAGACCCTCTCTACTGACCGTGTCGAACGCCTTTGTCAAGTCGATGAAAGCTGTGTACAGGTCACAGTGCTCTTCTTGGCATTTTTCTTGTAGCTGTCTTGCAGCGAACACCATATCGGTGGTTCCACGTTCTTTCCGGAATCCACAAGACTTTCAGGTAGAAGACCTTTGTCAAGATGAGCCGTAAGGCGATTAAGAAGGATTCTGTCGAATATCTTCCCAGCGATTGATAATAGGGAGATGCCTCGATGATTGTTACAGTCTTGGCGATTACCTTTACGTTTATAAAGATATATAATTGACGCATCTTTGAGATTGTGTGGGATGGTTTCACTCTGCCACATTTGCTGGAAGAACACGTGAAGTTTCTCTATCAGAACTGTACCGTCATCTTTATAGACCTCAACAGGAATTGAATCGGAGCCGGGGGCCTTTCCACTAGAAAGTTGACGAATCGCTTTTTGAGTTTCCTCCAGAGTTGGTATATCATCTAGTGCTTCATTTATAGGAATTTGGGGCTGTCGGTTGATGGCTTCGTCGTTAATAGATGATGGCTGGTTCAGAATATTATTAAAATGTTCGACCCAGCGTTGGAGAATTTTTTCCTTGTCTGTAATTAGTGTTTTTCCATCTGCATTAAGGAGGGGAAATGATCCTGATGATGTTGGACCATAGACCGCTTTGAGTGCATGGTAAAAAATTTTCAAGTCATGGCTGTCAGCAAAGCCTTGGAGCTCATCTGCTTTATTACCCAGCAATGAATCCCGCATCTGGCGTAGTTTATGTTGGACGATTCTACGCATGTTGTTGAAAGCGTCTTTCGTGGATGTAGATTTTGGATCATTTAAATATGCTTTATGGAGATGGTGTTTCTCAGCTAACATTTTCTTTATATCATCTAAGTTCTCATCAAACCAGTCATTTTGTTTCTTGATGGCGGGACCCAGGACCTCTGTAGCAGTCTTGTAGGTCTGCTCGCTTAGGGCTGCCCAGTTTGTTCCCACACTTTGGCCGTCTAACGATATAGATTTGAGACGGTCTTCTAGGGTGTTGTCGTGAAACATTCTAAATCCACATATCTAAATTAAGAAGAAAAGGTAAAGCCTAACGAATTAATTCAATAAAAGGAAAGAAGAATGGTAAAAGACCAGTGCTGTCACAATGGCTTACAAAAATCCCCTTTTTCTACTTCGTCTGCATAGTGTAACGCTTTCACGTTTGATAGTAAAGCATACAGCAGCATACACGCGTTTCAAAAAAAATAAAACCGGTACTGTGTTTCTTAGAAAACCTTGAGATACGCACACTGCTTAATGACCTAGATTAATACTAGCATTAATTTCATTTTATACACTGCGTAATGAAAAGACAGACGAGCTTAGAAGAGAGAGAGAGAGAGAGAGAGAGAGAGAGAGAGAAGGAGGAACGCATGCAATACTACCACAGTCTCGCGATTAATATTAATGCCACCCCCAACGCGAAAGGCATGAAGCACTAACTTTTTTTCAAATAGACAGTGATAAAAAACACTACCAATACACGGTTAGGTTTTAAAAAACATGTTTAATGCTTATTAGGAAACATGACATTATACTGTTTTACGTCTGAAATCCTGACAGTACAGATGACACCCCATCGTATCGAAGTGAACAGGAGGTAGAAGAAAATACATATTTTGAACGCAGCCACTTAGCTCCATTAAATTTATATATTTGGGTTCCTTAGGACGTGCTGACAAAGAATATGTTAAGTGTTACGCAAATAGTCTAGGAATTAACAAATTATAGCCAAAATAAAATAGGGGTGCTGTCTGACACCACCAGATCATAATTGCTCAGTGGCATGTTTTAAAACCACTATTTTACGGGAAATAGGCCAACAAGTTAAATCCAATCTGATTGGCTAGAAGAATATGTAAGCCTAAACATGATTAGTCGATTGCAGATACTATTTTTGGTTGTTACGGGAAACGGTAGGAAGGGTACTTTTTTCAAATACTTTTGTAAACATGGTCTTATTGGTTAGACCATTTGATATAGTCAATTAGTAGCGTCTGTTCAGTGCCACATTTTTAAAATAAACTTACTGAGAAGCAAGTGCGTTGAGATCCAGCTCATATTTTTCTTATGAAAGCCTGGGACAGAGGCAGATCGGAATTGTGCCATAACTCATTGCCAGTCAACGTATTTTGTGTATTATTTCCATGAATTGTGGTAAGCTAGAAATATTTGATATCTTTTAGATGAAAATTGAATGTGAACTGATAATTTATGTCTGTATATGTGTGTGGTTCAGTAGCAAACATGAGGCAAAGCCTAGATATTGCTCCAACCTGAACAAAACTTGTCGGAGAGTAGTATAACTGTATGGGATTGCCAATAGTACTATGACACATATCTTATTGTATAGAAGGAATTACAGCTGAAATTGCAGAGGCGTTGTAATCATTAAGGAGAGGAATACTGATGAATGTTATTACATGAGAAGCTAACAGTTGGCCTACCGCGCTGAACTCGGTGTTTGTTATGTATTGTGCTCAGTGTAGAAATAGATTATAAATTAGTTCTGAAGTAGGAGGTACAACCTTCTTGTTTCAGGGACAGTGGTACTAACATATTAAAAGCAGCACCTGGTCTGATGTTTTGCTGAATCCAGAGGCTGGTAGCAGACTCCTTAGTCAATATATCGACCTGTGTGGTGTCTCAAGAACACGGTGAAGCAAGCGAGCAGTGGAGACTGTTTCCTGCCGCCCACACAGAAGTTAAGATTCTGTGGCCAGAGCAGCTCAATCTTGTGTATACCCCCTCTAACAGTGACTTTACCTTAAATCTAGAGGGACATTTATTAGTTTCAAATAAAAAGAAACTGTGAACTTTCCCAATATTATGTCCACGAGAAACAAACACTTGAAGTCATGATGACACACAACCACCTAGCTTGAAAAGCCAGTATTACCTCAGAGTACTACAGCACAACTTACACACATATTGCAATAATAATATATGTCAATACAAAGATTCTGTCTATAAATTGTGTACATATAACTTGTGATTACATTTGATTGTGATTCCTGGTTCACTTTGTAGTTGAATCAGGATATCTAATATTTGAAGGAATTAATACATATATATTTTTAAACTTTAACACTTGACTCATTTAAGATAGTCTTATAGAGTGTTCTATGTATGTGAGTGTCACAGTGTTGTAAAGTATTGTGGATTAAATTAAATTGTGTATCTGTCTGTTGGTTGTTGTGAACATACACTTCATCATTATCATAACCCTAGACATTCAACGTAGTCATCACAATATTCCAGAATAGGTCTGACTGAGGTATAAATGTGGTAGCAAGTAAGGTCATCTGTAATACACCACACTATTAGATACAGATACCTTCACAGCTGATCTCAGTCAGTACACTAAGTCCCCTATAAATATTTATATCATCCCATTTTACCACATATATTGGGGTCTCGCTCCCGGGATTTTGAACCTTCCCCTAGGATATATATTGGGAGTAATTCACTGCGGGAAATTATATAAATTAAAAAGGTATTTTTGGGTGGAAAAATAAGGTTGAGCTCTCAGTGCCTGTGGTTGTCCTTAGATAATTATTTATAGATAAAATTGTTTGGTTAAATAGTGTATACATTTGCCTGGTAGAAAATGGCCGACTTGGCAAAATTTCGATCTGCTGCTGTGCAGACTGCGAAAGAGTTAGGAATGGACGGGCAAGTTATGATTGCTTATGTCACTACTGAATGTGACAAATTTATTGAACGCGAAGAAAAAAGATTAGAAAAAGAGGCTGAAAGAAAGTTAGAGGCGGAAAAAGAAATTAAGAGGTTGCAGATTGAGGCTGACAAAGAGGCTAGGGCATTGGAGGCTGAGGCTAAGAAGTTACAATTGGAGGCTGAGGCTAAGAAGTTACAATTGGAGGCAGAAAGAGAAGAAAAGAGACAGGCTGCAGAAAGGGAAGCAGAGGAAAGAAGGCAAGCTACCGAAAGAGAGGAAAGAAGATTGACTGCAGAAAGGGAAGCAGAAAAGGAGGAGAAGAGATTACAAAGGGAGCATGAGTTACGACTTAGGGAGTTGGAATTTCAAGGCCATGCTCCTGAAAATGGTGCCAGTCCCTTTACCTCTGATGCCACTACTAGTCAGGGAGCCTCAACCTCAGCTATGAATTTTCATTTAGATCATTTTGTTGAGAAAGAAGATGATATCGAGAGCTATCTAAATAGATATGAATTATTAGCTACCACGTATGGGTTAGAGAGAGAAAGGTGGAGCTTAAATTTATCACAAGGGCTTCGTGGTGCAGCTTATGAAGTTTTCGCCAAAATGAGCAGAGATGATCAAGAAAATTATGACATGCTAAAGCAGGCTCTTTTGTTAAGATATGAAAAGAATGGTGAATTTTATAGAAAAAAATTTAGGAATGCTAAACTACTGTCAGGTGAAACCTATCACCAGTTCTCTGCACGGTTAGAGACATACTTGGAGAAATGGACTTCTCTGGGGAAAACCCAAGATCTTAAGGAAATGATCCTTATAGAACAATTAAGAGAGTCCATAGCTCCAGACCTGAGAAAGTTTCTCATGGAACAAGGTGCAGAGAGGCTGGGTGAGTTACTAAATGTTGCTGAAAGATATCAAGCAGCTCAAGCAGAGGTAACAGGTAATAAGAAGAGGCAGGTAGACAATTATCAGGCACCACAAAACTTTAATGAATTTGATCATAGAGATCAAAACAAAGGTAAGCACCAGTTTGATAGGCCACGTTATGATAATAAAACTAAAACCCTACAATTCAATGAAAGGAAATATGATAACAGGAAACCCTTCAGACAGGAAGGAAAATATTGTCAAATATGCAGGATGCATAATCATAATACTAGTGAATGTGGTAGGAAAGTTCCTCCATATCATGCGGCATGCATGATAACAGTGGACAAGGGGAAGAAGAAACTGACAGAGAATCATATAAATCTTCAACATCCCCCCATCTGTGAAGAAGTGACATGTAATGGTGCCAAGGTTAGGTGCCTTTACGATTCAGGTTTAGAATATGACTCAGTTGTGAGTGCAACCCTAGTGCACCCTGAACAGTATACCACAGAGAAAGTGGAGATACAAGGGGCCGTAAAGGGAATATCCACCATGACACTTCCCGTAGCCGAGATCAATGTAGAGACAAGGTACGTGGAAGGAGTGATTAGAGCAGCCGTGTGTGACGACCCTAATTACCCGCTGGTGTTAGGAAGCAAATATGTTTTTCTAGGAAGCCCTGTAAAACCTGTGGTAATGGCCACGCTCCAGGTCAGGTCGACCCCTAGTGGAACGGAGGAGGAACCACCACTAGTTTATTCTCATAAGCAGATGAGAAAGGCCCAGGAAAAAGATAAAACATTAAAACCTTGCTTTGGTAAATTGCCAACAAGCCATGCACACCCTAAGAAAGGACAATTTTATTTGAAGGAAGGTCTGCTCTTCAGGAAAGCTAGAGCAGGATCCAAAGAACAGGGACAATTGGTATTACCAACCCCCTACAGGGAAAAAGTGATGGCACAAGCTCATGTTGTACCAGACGGTGGACACCAGAGAAATGGGACCACCCGTCAAAGGACATCGGAAAAATTCTACTGGCCCCAAGTAGCTGCTGATATTGCACACTTTGTGGGGGCCTGTGAAAAATGTAGCAAGGTACAGTCCCCAAGTTGGGAAAATCATAATCAGATGCCAGCCAAGCATTCTGAAACATATGGGCCTAACAATAACAAGGAAAATAAAAATAATAAGGTTGACATAGAGGATAGGTATCCACCTTCCCCCCAACAGTGTTCACCAAAAATAATTAGATTCGCAACTCTGAGAAGGGCATCCAGAGAAAATAGAAACTCAGACCAGTCAACCCAGGAACAGTTTGAACCGCAGTTAGGGAGCTGGCTGACATTGACATTGAAGATGATCCGCCTAAGTTAAAACCGAAACAAGTTGTTAACATAAGACCAGTGGGCAGTGGACGAGTGAGCAATTCGGAAAATGCTCACAGCGCTTCACAATATGGCTATTAACTTAGCCTTAAAAGGGCACTGGTGACATTGGTAGTCACCCGACCCTACATCGTCCAAGGGGAAGTAGTGTTCGGATCCTGGATGGAGATAACCCACACATCTTATAGCAATGCTAAGGGCGAATTGATTTCTGATGCAGAAACTCATTTCCCCACATATTATCTTAATTCACCAGATTGTCGGTAGGCGGAACTATAGTTGGTGAATATGGCCTCCATTTGAGTGGCACATTATAGAACATTATAAATATATTATTAGAAGGGTGTTTCCACATTCAATCACGCCTGAGATCAGACCAATTGTTGGCTGTGAACATCTCGGAGGAGCAGAGTGTCTCCATTGTTGCTTTTTTGAATTGAGGATAGTCCGAGTGTTTATTAAGGCTGATCAGGAATTATTGGATTCCCTACACAACTCAGATATCACCATATAGATCAACTCCTCATAACGTACAAATTGAGGAACATCTAATATTCTCGGGACATGTCGTTGAGCAGACTCAGAGAAGAGAAATGGTGAATATTGATTGCTTAGCAGCATTAAGACAAGCAGTAACACTTGCCGCTGTTCAGTAATATAACTGAAATGGATTCTTGGATTGCAGAGGTCTGAGGCAACCTTCGTCAGTAGTGCTTATTTTGAATTGACCCACCTGCATTAATCCATGTTCAAAATAAAATCAAAGAAATCACCAGGCATAGACCTAAATTTCTCTATGTGTATGTAGAATTAAAGACTGACATATAACGTCTGTTTTAAGTGGGGAGAATTTGTCGTGAAACATTCTAAATCCACATATCTAAATTAAAAAGTAAAGGTAAAGCCTAACGAATTAATTCAATAAAAGGAAAGAAGAATGGTAAAAGACCAGTGCTGTCACAATGGCTTACAAAAATCCCCTTTTTCTACTTCGTCTGCATAGTGTAACGCTTTCACGTTTGATAGTAAAGCATACAGCAGCATACACGCGTTTCAAAAAAAAAAAAAACCGGTACTGTGTTTCTTAGAAAACCTTGAGATACGCACACTGCTTAATGACCTAGATTAATACTAGCATTAATTTCATTTTATACACTGCGTAATGAAAAGACAGACGAGCTTAGAAGAGAGAGAGAGAGAGAGAGAGAGAGAGAGAGAGAGAGAGAGAGAGAGAGAGAGAGAGAGATAGAGAGAAGGAGGAACGCATGCAATACTACCACAGTCTCGCGATTAATATTAATGCCACCCCCAACGCGAAAGGCATGAAGCACTAACTTTTTTTCAAATAGACAGTGATAAAAAACACTACCAATACACGGTTAGGTTTTAAAAAACATGTTTAATGCTTATTAGGAAACATGACATTATACTGTTTTACGTCTGAAATCCTGACAGTACAGATGACACCCCATCGTATCGAAGTGAACAGGAGATAGAAGAAAATACATATTTTGAACGCAGCCACTTAGCTCCATTAAATTTATATATTTGGGTTCCTTAGGACGTGCTGTCAAAGAATATGTTAAGTGTTACGCAAATAGTCTAGGAATTAACAAATTATAGCCAAAATAAAATAGGGGTGCTGTCTGACACCACCAGATCATAATTGCTCAGTGGCATGTTTTAAAACCACTATTTTACGGGAAATAGGCCAACAAGTTAAATCCGATCTGATTGGCTAGAAGAATATGTAAGCCTAAACATGATTAGTCGATTGCAGATACTTTTTTTGGTTTTATGGGAAACGATAGGAAGGGTACTTTTTTCAAATACTTTTGTAAACATGGTCTTATTGGTTAGACCATTTGATATAGTCAATTAGGAGCGTCTGTTCAGTGCCACATTTTAAAAATAAACTTACTGAGAAGCAAGTGCGTTGAGATCCAGCTCATATTTTTCTTATGAAAGCCTGGGACAGAGGCAGATCGGAATTGTGCCATAACTCATTGCCAGTCAACGTATTTTGTGTATTATTTCCATGAATTGTGGTAAGCTAGAAATATTTGATATCTTTTAGATGAAAATTGAATGTGAATTGATAATTTATGTCTGTATATGTGTGTGGGGGCACAACGGGCTAATCACCTGTTTGCCAAGTCACTTCGATTACATGTCCGCCCATGGGCCTTGTGCACTTGGGTACCCTCTACACCTCGTTTCACGGGGTAGAAGAGGTTCCGATTATGAGATGAGATGAGATATGTGTGTGGTTCAGTAGCAAACATGAGGCAAAGCCTAGATATTGCTCCAACCTGAACAAAACTTGTCGGAGAGTAGTATAACTGCATGGGATTGCCAATAGTACTATGACACCTATCTTATTGTATAGAAGGAATTACAGCTGAAATTGCAGAGGCGATGTAATCATTAAGGAGAGGAATACTGATGAATGTTATTACATGAGAAGCTAACAGTTGGCCTACCGCGCTGAACTCGGTGTTTGTTATGTATTGTGCTCAGTGTGGAAATAGATTATAAATTAGTTCTGAAGTAGGAGGTACAACCTTCTTGTTTCAGGGACAGTGGTACTAACATATTAAAAGCAGCACCTGGTCTGATGTTTTGCTGAATCCAGAGGCTGGTAGCAGACTCCTTAGTCAATATATCGACCTGTGTGGTGTCTCAAGAACACGGTGAAGCAAGCGAGCAGTGGAGACTGTTTCCTGCCGCCCACACAGAAGTTAAGATTCTGTGGCCAGAGCAGCTCAATCTTGTGTATACCCCCTCTAACAGTGACTTTACCTTAAATCTAGAGGGACATTTATTAGTTTCAAATAAAAAGAAACTGTGAACTTTCCCAATATTATGTCCACGAGAAACAAACACTTGAAGTCATGGTGACACACAACCACCTAGCTTGAAAAGCCAGTATTACCTCAGAGTACTACAGCACAACTTACACACATATTGCAATAATAATATATGTCAATACAAAGATTCTATCTATAAATTGTGTACATATAACTTGTGATTACATTTGATTGTGATTCCTGGTTCACTTTGTAGTTGAATCAGGATATCTAATATTTGAAGGAATTAATACATATATATTTTTAAACTTTAACACTTGACTCATTTAAGATAGTCTTATAGAGTGTTCTATGTATGTGAGTGTCACAGTGTTGTAAAGTATTGTGGATTAAATTAAATTGTGTATCTGTCTGTTGGTTGTTGTGAACATACACTTCATCATTATCATAACCCTAGACATTCAACGTAGTCATCACAATATTCCAGAATAGGTCTGACTGAGGTATAAATGTGGTAGCAAGTAAGGTCATCTGTAATACACCCCACTATTAGATACAGATACCTTCACAGCTGATCTCAGTCAGTACACTAAGTCCCCTATAAATATTTATATCATCCCACTTTACCACAGGTGTCAGTAAATGACTGTTTGATTTTTGTCTTCTTTAGTTTGGTGACATCCAGCCTTTTTTGAGTTTTCTTCCCCTGAGGGCGCCTGGCTGGTTGGATACGAATTTTATGTTTAGACACATTGAGGCGATGATCAGTCCAGCATTCGGCACCACACATAGACTTGGTCACCCGGACATCTTGCCTGTCCTTCTTCCTAACAATTACATAGTCAATTAGGTGCCAATGCTTTGAGCGAGGGTGCATCCAGGAGGTCCTGTTGCAGATAGGAAGTCGAAAAATGGTGTTGGTGACAAGTAGGTCATGTTCTGCGCAAGTCTGGAGGAGAAGAAGTCCATTGCTGTTATAGTGCTATTCCAGGAGATGTTATCTGAGCCTACTCTTGCATTAAAGTCACCAAGAATGATAAGCTTATCTGCTTTAGGTACTGATGCAATGACTGCATGTAGTTCTTCGTAAAACTTATCCTTGACGTCATCCTAGTTTGTCATAGTTGGTGCATACGCGCTAATGATGGTGGCATGTTTCCTTCCATAAAGCAGGGGGATCTTGACCGTCATGAGTCGGTCATTTATTTCCTTTGGGGACCCCGCTAACTTGCCAACAAGTGCTGTTTTGATTGCAAATCCAACCCCTGCTTCTCGTCTTTCTTCAGTTCCTCTTCCGCTCCAATAGAATGTATAACCTGCACCCTTTTCGCAAAGTTGGCCCTCGCCTGCAAGTTGAGTTTCACTCAGTGCTGCTATGTCAATGTTGTATCTGACCAGTTCTCTCCCAATCAGGGCAGTTCGCCTCTCGGGTCTGTTTGCGTTAAAGTCTTTGTCAAGAAGAGTGTGAACATTCCATGCGCCTAGAATGAGTGGAAAATATCTGTCCTTTCTTTTTCTCATGTGTCGCTCGCCGAAGTAGGGTACCCACCAACCGCGGTAAGCTGGTTAGGTAATGGTGGAGCAGGCAATGTTTAGGGCACCTTTTCTAGCCCCTTCCTCATGCCATGGAGGTGAGCAGTGCCTTCCTAAAGAGGGCTGCTCAGTCACTCAGGGGGCTGCCGAATCCCACTGCTGCTCCGATCAGTGGAAGACGACCATATGGCCAGAGCCACCTGTGTGTAGGTCTGCGCACCCACGCCTGCCGCTTCGCCGCTTGCCCTTCGCCACAGGACTTGTTGTGAGTGAATGGATGAGTGGGTGAAAGAGTGACTTGCGCAGTGATTTGGTTTAAAGTGAGGAAGAGTTGTGCAATTCGTCGACCTCACTCTCTCGCCTGGGTCCATCTTAATCCAGGGACAAGACAAGTCAAGACGACAGGAGATGAAGTCAGGTGCAGTGGATGACCAGGGCTTTCAACGTGCCTCGCCATGCTCCTTACGCTCCACAGCGCGTTGCTGGTAATCGCCGTTATGCCCGTTGAACCAACAGGTGGTTTCTTCCGTGCAGTCTACCGAATCCAGTCCTCGCATGCGTGGGTAGGCAGACCCTAACTCACCGAAGGTTTATAACCAGTCGGCTACACTCACCTAGTTTAGCCCGCCTGTCAAAGCCGTTTCCCGGGGGGTGGCCGCTGTCGCATGCTGACAGCTATGAGGAGCTACAGGTGAGAGCTGGATGCCAGGTTTGGACCAAAGGTGGCCGAGCTGCCCTGAAAAGGGCATGACAGCTCCTTCACCAGAGGTACTACCAATACCTGACATCCCAAACCCCCCTAATGAGGCATTATAGAATTCCCCTGAAGATCATTATTTTAATAAAGAAAACATACAATTACATGACATGCAGAGTTCTTCACGAAGGACAGCTTACAGAACCGTTTGGGATAAGAACAGGAGTGCGACAGGGATGCCTCTTGTCTCCATTTCTTTTCTTACTAGCAATATACTGGGTTATGAGATCATCGACAACACACAAAAGAAATGGAATCCAGTGGACTCTGACTAAGCAGTTGGATGATCTGGATTTTGCTGATGACTTCGCTCTTCTGTCCCATAACCGTAATCAGATGCAGGACAAATTGAAAATACTCGATGAGAGGTCACAGCAATTGGGTCTGAAAATACACAGGGAAAAGACAAAAATAATGAGAATAAATGCAGGTAATGATAACAGGGTTGAACTTGAAGAAACACCAATACAAGATGTAGAATCGTACACTTATCTTGGCAGCAATGTAGACAAAGTTGGAGGGACATACAGTGATATCAAACTAAGAATACAAAAAGCAAGAGGAGCTTTCATTGCATTGAGAAATACAAGGTATATGGAGATCAAGAGAAATCGGATCCAACACGAAAATAAGGATCTTCAACTCAAATGTGGTCAGTCATATTGTATGGCTCTGAGACATGGAGAACAACAAAGACAACAGCCAAAAAGCTACAGACTTTTATAAATGGGTGCTTGCGTAGAATAGAGGGATTAAAATGGTATGACAAGGTTACCAACGTGGAACTGATGACAAGAACTAGACAAGTGCCAGTGGAACAAGAGATGAGACGAAGACGATGGCGATGGATAGGACACCCACTGAGGAAACCTGTTGATAGCATTACAAGGCAGTCCTTGTTCTGGAATCCCCAGTGCAAAAGAGGCAGAGGTACACCAAGAAGCACATGGAGAAGAGAACTGGATACAGAGATGAAAATGATGAGGAGAACGTGGAAAGAACTTGAGATGATGGCACGTGACAGGAGGACTTGGCATGTGTTTGTTGAAGGCCTATGCTCCTTTGGGAGTGGAGGGTTATGAATGAAGGTAGCGCCGTAGGGACAAGACCGAGTCAGCTAATGTGTAGAATAGATGTCGTAAGGCAGAGTAAGACATTTGCAAGTTAGCTAAACGGAAATTAGTGTTCTACTATAGATTTGGCACAATTTATTTTTAAGAGTCGGGCCCAGATGCAAATATTTTAGATCTAGAGGGTCAAGAGGATGTGCTAACGCAAAGGTATTTAAAAGATCAGAAAACAACATATGTACACATTTATTTATTATAATAAAAACTGTATTGTACATTATCATCATGTACAATAACAATTATTGGGAAACATTAGTCAGAGGCATTGAGTGATTTTGTTTGAGACACAAGTACCCTTAATTGACTAAAGCTTTTTTTAAAATGTCATAACAATGTAATATTAACTCTATTCACTAGTTTACTGTGAAGTTATAATTTACTGATTAAAAAGGCTGATATATTGTTGGCGGGCCGGATAAAATAAAGCCGTGGGTTGCATTCGACCCGAGAGCCGTAGTTTGCCCACCCACGCTCTCCTATGTTGGAGGGAGACAAATTGTGATGAGGTTAATTTCGCATGCAGGATGGAACATGAGAGCTTAGAACGTGCCCTGGACTAACCAAGGCTACCACTTGGATCATATTCTCTGTAATTTCCGCACTGCTGTTTTTTTCTCACCATAAAACATGGCACGGAATAGTTCTGAAGAAGGTGCGTGCTTCTTATAACTGTTTTCTGTTGCCATTGGAGACACAATTTTACCAAGAAAACCGGCGCTTCATAGGCAAATCGAATCTTATCACAGCTAAATATCTTGAAATTCGAATTACACTTTTTTCACCTCACTTAATATGGTTTTATTTTTAACACCATTATGATATAATTGTATAGCCCTTACCTATTGTTTCAGCACAATGATTTGATTGTAGCATTGATTCTCTAACTTCGTCCTTACTAACACTTGGCCCCCAAGCTATTTATATATTTTCAGTAGCCATTTTCTGGGGAGAAAAATGTTATCACACGTGTCATCATTATTATCTTCAACTTAATGCCATGTTTAGATCATATAAGCTGTTTTGTCAGAGTTCACTGAATTTCATTTGTATTTGTAGTCCTATCTATTTTCTGTAGAAAGAGAAATGATGAGAAGAAGATGTATCCTTCCCCCACTCCAGCTCTTATCTCAGATAATCGAGTAGCAGAGTAGTAGAAACGCTGGCTTCTCGATGCAAAGATACCGGGTTCAAAACCTACCTGATATTATTATGCTCCAGTCTACCCAGCAGTAATTGGGTAACTGACTGCGATCTTGAGTTAGGGAAGACAAAGACAGCGAACAAAGGATGCGATCACCCTATCTCCTAAAGCTGAGCTGTGAGACTACTTTTACCTTCTTTAACAGTGGAAGTGCTGTCACAGGCGGTCTAATCATCATCCAGTCACAGGAGCCGGAAACAAGATGGCGTACGTTATTGAATAGCAAGTGTTAGGCGAAATGGTTTTATCAAACTGACAGAAGAATTATGAAATAGCGTGAGTTTAGACAAGCAATGCGAGTGCACAGAAGATGCATAATGACCGATAATCAAGAGATAATGATGAATAAGTTTGTAGAGGTTCATTAATATCCTGGGGGAGGGGAGGAGACTGAGAGAGAGAGAGAGAGAGAGAGAGAGAGAGAGAGAGAGAGAGAGAGAGAGAGAGAGAGAGAGAGAGAGAGAGAGAGAGAGAGAGAGAGGAGCGGTTGGGAAAGAAAGAGGTTCAGTTATACACTTGTACATTGACTTAAAGTGCTATAGTGCGTTTCAAAAAGATCGGTCGACGATTGACTTCAAATATCTCCATATTCCTTGCACTGATAAACATGATTTTTTGCATGTGGTCTTATATTTTCAATGTCCCAAAGTTTTTATAAAATTCAATGTTGCAGGTAGTGTTCTTTTCTTGCAACGGCTAATTCCTTTGATCTTTTTTAACGAAGTAATTATTTTGTCCTGGAAGAAAATAATTTACCGTAAATGACGGAAGTTGCATATTTTCGGCATAGGCGTCTATACAATTCGAATGTTAGAGGGGTTTGTTAACTGATTACAACGTGAGGTCCTTTTTTTATTTATTCCAAATATTTGAGAGAATAATAACGCCTATTCGTTGTAAATGTTACTTTTTATACTAAAACGTGAATGGATGCACGAAGAGGTGAAAGTACTGTGTATTTTAAAAATAGTAGTGAAATCGTGGAGATAAAAAGTAAATGAATTGGTTTACATTTACACATAGATGGAGGAGAAAATATATAAAACATATAAAGTATTTACACACTTATTCTGAGTCAGACGAGTCTAACATATTGATGACTATTCTCGGCTGAACGAACGACAGTCCATCTTTTTTTCCAATAGTTATTTTCTTCTTTTAAGACATGGTCTTCACATTTACACCAATAATCTTTGTCTATCTGCGAGAGGGCGGCATATGTTAGTTCTTTCATATTGCATAGTTTGAAAGTTTTATTTTCAGCTGCCACCTGTCCTTTAACTTTTGCCCAAACGAGTTCAATTGGGTTTAAATGTGAATGATATGGTGGCAGTCTCAAACACATATGACCATGCTGTTGAATCAACTTGTCTATATGGAATATCTTGGTCTTTTGTGATTTCTTAACAAGGGACAGTAATTCAGGTTTCAGAAACCCCTCGTTAAATGGAATGTCTTCTTTTCTAAGCCAAATCTTTATAGCATCTTTTGTACTCGAAGATGTCGGGATTTTGTCTTCTTCTGCCATAGCTTTGTGGTATGATGCGTTGTCCATTATCAGACAGGATGGTCTGTCTAGGGACGGAAGAAGAGTATTTTCAATCCACTCTCTAAATATGTTACCGTTTATCTCGGTATGATAGTCCCGGTTGTCCGTATAATTGGAAGTGAAAATAAGTTCAGCATTTTTCACTAGCCTATTATGTCTGCTGCCTGCATGTGCTATTATCAAACGTTATCCTTTTCCACTGGGTACACATCTTTTAATCGTTCCATCTGATAACTGCCATTCCTTTTCACTTGTGTGGTGTGCATTGATCCAAATTTCATCCATATACACAATATCATAATCTTGATTACGCATTTCCCGTACTTCACGTAAATATTTACTTCTCATAGATACTAAGTGCGGCTTTTGCAGATGACGTTTCTTCCACAAGCGTACTTCCTTAATGTAAAGCCAATGCTTCTAACAGTTCTCCATAATGTTGATTTCGACACATCAATGTCATTGTGTGTTCTCAGCCGATTTTTCAGTTTTCTTAGTGTCACAGTTTCTTTGGAATTGAACATTCTACAATTCTCTCTTCTAATCACATCCCTGTCAAAACTATCTACTACTTCCTTTCTTCCTTGCGTCCTGGTATTGATTGAACTGAAAATTCCATTAGCTTTGAGTAATTGATGAAATGAGCGTTTACTTAAACCCAAAGCGTAAATAGTTCTCTTTTCAAGATTTGAGAGACTCCGATACAGTTTACAACGCTTAGCTTCTCTGCAGAAATATTTTTACATCTTCACTGCCATTGTATGCAGTGTAAAGAACTTGACTTTCATACACATTGTATTACAGACCTAGAATACCGCAAGATACGCCTTTGCACTGAAATACACAATCAGTAGAACGGTAACTGAACGCACCGGAAGGATCAATGTAATGTTCAAAACAGTGCGATAGTGAGCTGACACACGGAGAAAATCACCTGAAATGCGTTCAAGAAGTTAAATCGAAATAGCTCACAAATATGAAGGGGTAAGCCCTCTCAATACATGGTTGGACTAGAAGGTGGTCGATTTTGTATACTTTAAATAAAGAAAATTTAAAACCATAAGTTTCTTAACGAGGAAAAAAATGTCCCCCTCGGGACATAGCGATCATTAGGTCATATGCAAAGTTGCAACAATTACGATCAAGTGGTTGCAGAGATATTGAATATTAAACAGCGGCAAACATTGTGGAACGCACTATAAATTAAGGTCTGTAAAAGTCTGCAAAAAGTGTATTTCAAAAACTGCTTTTGAAATAATCATCCACTTTACATACAGCTGGACACATCGTAAACACTCTCGTTACTAAAACATTTAGTTTGAGCAAGTGCCAACATAGGTTGATGGAAAAGTTGTTTTGGCTGTCGAATTTAATATGTATTTAAAGTGCAACCTGAAGATGTTTCACCGAAACGTTTGTAAATATATATATATATATATATATATATATATATATATATATATATATATATATATATATATATATATATATATATATATATATATATATATATATATATATATATATATATATATATATATATATATATATATATATATATATATTCAACATTGGAAGATCTGGAATATGCAGATGACATTGCACTGCTGGCACATTCACATCAACACATCCAGGAAAAAACGGATAGACTTAATAAATTTAGCCAGCAGGTGGGCTTGAACATCAATTTAAAGAAGTCTGAGGTCATGACGCTCAATGTGAGCAACCCTGAGCCCATATCAGTAAGGAATCAGCAACTGGTACAGACAGATACCTTCACATACCTAGGAAGCATAGTAACACCAGACGGTGGGGCAGGCAAAGACATCAACATCAGAATGAATAAGGCAAGAACAGCTTTCTTTAGCCTAAATAACATCTGGAAGTCCTCCCAATACAGCACAAGCACAAAATTAAGATTATACCAGAGTTGCGTGCTTTCTATGCTTCTCTATGGTGCGGAATGCTGGAGAGTCACAGAGAAGGAAATGTCAAAATTGTCCTCTTTTCACAAAACATGGCTTAGAAAAATTCACCGAATCTTTTGGCCGAATACCATCACCAACCAAGATCTGCTTACTCGTAGCAAGCAAGAGGACATGCATACCATCATAGCTGGCAGACGCTGGAGCTGGGTTGGTCATGTCCTCAGAAGAGACCCCGATGCCATCACAAGAACAGCTATGCTTTGGACCCCTGAAGGAAAGCGAAAGAGAGGCCGACCAAAAACAACTTGGGGGAGGACTGTGGAGGCTGAGATGCAAAGAATGAACCAGAGTTGGGGCACTGTACGAAGGATGGCCACCGACCGTGCAAAGTGGATGTAGTGAAATTGACAGAGATACAACGGTAAAATATCTCCAAAGATAACATATAAGGATAAAAAACATAATGCGTAGGCTGCTGATGTACATGATCGCCTAGACCGCGGGTCATCACCCTCCATAAAAATTGACTTGCTAGACAGGAGGGGAACGGAGGATCAAAAAGGAAAAATATGACTGGAAAGATTGCGTGAGACTAGAAAGGCTAAGGAGACGCAATTGGGGGGGGGGGGGGGGGGGGGGGGAGGAACGGAGAAAAGTCACGTTTCCCAAGTTGACATAAAAAGTAAGCAACTCGACAGAAGGGACCATAGATATGTTACGCCACAGTCATTTATTGGACGCTTTTGCGATACCAAGCCCTTGATTTGAATTCAGCGGCTAAACGCAGATGTTAGGAATATTACAAAAATTAAAAAGTACTTTTTTCTTAATATTAATGTTAGGAATATAAAAATTAGCTGGCCGGATGGCCTATTCTGAGCAGTGAACTAATATGTTCTTAATTTTACAGACGGATAGATAATATTGAAGATAATGACAAAAGACAGTGTAGTTTACATCATCGACAGACTGTATTGAATCTAAAAGTGTCGCTATTTTGCACAAAAAAACACGACCTCGAGACGCAGGTGTTCAAATCTACTTGGTATGGAGGAGAGGGGATATTGTGGTGGCTGTGTCTAAAAATAACTTTTAACGACAAAATTTTGGAGGGGAGAGAAAGGTTGGTTCAAAAATCAAGTACATTTTGTAGAAACACAAGTAGAGACGGACAGACTAACAGATAACCATCCATACTTGACTGAAGCATGACTGAAATGACTTTATGGTAGGAAATTTGAAATTCAAATAAACCTAGGCAGTGATTGGCCACAGACAATCATATCATTAGCGCTCAGACGCGGATTTGGGGTCATTTCTCAATAGTTGTTCAGTGATAGACACAGATTTTAAAGTGTGGTGATTTCCATATGAAAGAAAGTGTAAGAAGTTTAGGGACGCCATACTATAGCCAGCAGCTCAGCTGAGTTTTGCTAGCAATTCTGTGTTATTTATTCATAATCTGGTAAGATTGAAATTATTTCCTTATATATTTTGAATATTGTTTCATGTTCGAGTGATTTGATACTGCCATATCGAAATCTAGCCTTACAAACAAGTAGGGATTTGCTCTAGACCCCCCGCCCAAGTCAGGGTCTAGGGACCAACGGTGTACATAAACTCCAGCAAGAGTTAGGCAAGACAGATCAAGTGTTGAGAATAAACAAACATATTACCTATCCTCTTTTAGGGCAGAAAACTAATAAATATTTTTCAGAATCTATGGTCTGGGAGGATCTATCTGATGTAAAACCACCATGGTAAATGTGCTGTTTGGTCAGAGAGATCTGACCTGTCTGTATGATGTGGTTGTTGTGTCAGTGTTGTGTCCAGACGTGGGTAGAGAATAGATTTTGACACATGGCCCATACTTTGATTGCAGAGCTGTGAGTTTCTGTTGTCAACCAAGCAGTGTCTATTCAGTTGGTGACTTTACTCGAGTGTATCTGTGCAGTACTTGTGACAGAGACCACAATTTTGCCCGCCAGCACGGAGAGGTGGGACCATCAGATTTCAGCACCAGAGCTACAACTACAAGATGAGTGAGCCTCTGGTCTGCTGGACATTCACCAACGCTGTGTAGTTACTAATACCCTCATAAAAATTCCCACCATTTTCTGGACACTGTGTAGTCAATATAGACAGGTGTGATGAGGCCACCCCAACAGCACAAACATTAACTATCCTCCCAAGTAGATGACTACTAGAACATTTTAATAAAACTAACTAGTATAGTACATATATATGTACACTATTGCATTTATGATATAATATTCCATGCATTTCTTTCATAATCTCTAAATCCTTTTTAAGTTCTGGTCAACCTAAAAAATTGATCCAGAACAAAATAAATGTAATATAATTCTATCAAAAAAATTTTACACACGTGAGTTAGTTCAGTGTATTTTAACATTTATTAATATTATTAGTCTTGTTAAATATCTGTGGGTATATCTATAACCTATTACACCACACTACATATCATAACCCTAGACACTTTACGTAGCCACATTCATTAAAAAAAAATTAAGTGTGAGGTCGTAGTGGTAGCAAGAAAGGCCTTCTGACAAGTCACAACTACATTTTATCTCAGGAGCCTTCACAGCTGGCCTCATACAATTACATTTAGTAATATCACCATCATACAATACCATCAACACCACTACATATATTGGGGGCTCGTCCGGGATAATTAGCCCAACAGTAATATTAGGATCTCCTGGTGGGAGAAATAAAAGTAGGGAAATAAATTGTAAAATTCCCTTTAACATTAAAAGTGTCCCTGCAGATAAAAGTTGGTGAATCTTCACAGCCAGAAATAATTAATTAGTTAACTGATTAGTTAGAATTAGTTAGACTATAGTCATAAGAAGTACTTAGTGTATTTACTGGTTAGAGATTTATCTTGTATATTATTATATTGTCTAAAAAGTATGGCGGAGCTGGCAAAATTTAGATCAGCTGCTGTGCTCACCGCGAAGGAGATGGGAATGGATGGTCAAATTTTAATTCAATACGTAACGGCTGAATGTGATAAATATATTGAACGGGAAGAAAGGAGGTTAGCTGAAGAGAAGAGGTTAGAGGCTGATAGAGAAATTAAGAGGCTGCAGATTGAGGCAGAAGAAAAACGACAGCAAAGGGAGGCCGAAGATAAAAAGGCCGAAAGGGAGGCAGAAGATAAAAAGGCCGAAAGGGAGGCAGAAGAAAAAAGGTTGACTGCCGAAAGGGAGGCAGAAGATAGAAGGTTGCAGAGGGAGCACGAATTACGACTAAGGGAGCTGAATTACAAGGCCCGGCTCCTGAAAATGGTGCCAGCCCTTTTGCCTCAGATGCTACGCCCAGTATGGGAGCCTCAAACTCCGCTATGGGGTTTCATTTAGACCATTTTGTTGAAAAAGACGATGACATAGAGGGGTACCTAGGACGTTTTGAGTTATTAGCTACTACATATGGGCTAGAGAGAGAGAGGTGGAGCTTAAAGCTATCACAGGGATTGAGAGGTACTTCTTATGAAGTATTTGCCAAAATGAACAGGGAAGACCAAGACAATTATGACATGTTAAAGCAGGCTTTGTTATTAAGGTACGAGAAGAATGGTGAATTTTATCGTAAGAAATTTAGAAATGCCAAACTGTTGTCTGGGGAGACATACCACCAATTCTCTGCCAGACTAGAAACCTATTTGGAGAAATGGACGGCTCTGGGGAAGACCCAAGATCTTAAAGAAATGATCATGATTGAGCAATTGAGAGAGTCCATGGCTCCAGACATGAGAAAATTTCTCATGGAACAAGGTGCAGAGAAGTTGGGGGAAATTTTAAATGTTGCTGAGAGGTATCAGGCAGCTCAGGCAGAGGTAAGTGGTGCTAAAAAGAAGCACATAGACAATTTTAAAGCTCCACAGCAATTTAATAAATTTGATAATAGAGAGCAGGGAAATAAAGGTAGGACAAACTTTGAGCGGCCAAGAAATGACTATCGCGACAGAAACTCACAGTTCAATGACCAAAAGTTCAATGAAAGAAAACCGTTGAACCAAGGAAAAAGATGGTGTAAATGGTGCAAGAAGGATAACCATAACACCGAATTTTGTAGAAGGAAACCTTCAAACATTGCTGCAATGAAGTCGGGGACGCAAAGATTTAAAGGTTAATCCTAAGGGACAACAGGAACCTTATCACCCCCCAGTTTGTGAGGATGTTATTTGTAATGGGGTCACCATAAGGTGCCTTTATGATACAGGTTTGGATTATGATTCAGTTGTGAAGTCTAGCCTAGTGGACCCAAGTCAGTATACCACAGAAACAGTGGAAATACAAGGGGCGACTAAGGACATACCACTCATGACACTTCCCATCGCAAGGATAACGGTGAAAACTCGCTATGTGGAAGGAGAAATCAGAGCAGCAGTGATAGATGAACCAATCTACCCTCTGATATTGGGGTGTAGATACGTCTTCTTGGGGGGAATCCCGAGAGACCTGTGATCATGGCGACAGTGCAGACCAGGTCACAGAAAAAGGAGGAAGAAGGTGAACCTATAAATGCTCATCCAGAGGAGATGAGGAAGGCGCAGGCTGAGGATAGGACACTCAAGCCCTGTTTTAAAAAAAATTGGCCCAAATGCCACACACCTCCGAGCAAGGGGGAATATTTCATGAAGAACAAACTCTTATACAGGAAGGCCGGAACTGGAACAAATGGTCACAACCAGCTGGTTCTTCCCATTTCATATAGAGATAAAGTGATGGAACTCGGGCATGCGATTCCCTTCAGTGGTCACATGGGATCAGCGCCACAGGACAGCGTATAGCTTGTCATTACTTCTGGCCAGGGATAACGGAGGATATAAAAAGATATGTCAAATCCTGCCCAGAATGTCAAAGGGTAGCTCCTAAGCACTGGACTGCTCCTGCAACTCTAGGGGAAATGCCCATAGTGGGAACACCTTTTGAGAGGGTTGCAGTGGATATTGTAGGACCTCTCACTCGGACCAAGAGGAGGAACAGTTACATCCTTACTCTGGTGGACACTTGTTCTATGTGGGGAGAGGCGGTAGCCCTGCCATCAATTGATTCAAAACATGTAGCAGAGGCACTACTTACAATATTTACCCGATTAGGATTCCCGCATCAAATCTTGACGGATAATGGTTCTCAGTTCAAGGGAAAACTAACGGAAGAAGTTTTTAAGCTATTTCAAGCCAGACACTTTCATTGTAGTCCGTACCATCCACAAGGGAACGGCCAGGTAGAGAGGTTCAATGGGACTCTCATTTCTATCCTGAGAAAGCTGGCACACGAAAAACCGGATCTGTGGGATCAATTCCTGCCCGCCGCATTGTTTGCGTACCGGGAGGTACCACATAGTTCAACCGGGATGGCTCCCGCAACTCTGCTATTTGGGAGGCCAATAAAAGGTCCATTAGAAGCGTTATTAAGGACCTGGACAGATGAGAAGGCGGAAGAGACTGTTACCTCATCGTATCAATATGTGAACGAACTGACCACTCGTTTGAAAGCTGGATGGAAACTGGCAAATGATAATTTGAAACAAGCCAGGAAGAAACATGCAGCATATTTTAATAGGAAGGCAAAGGACAGGGAACTGGCAGTCGGAGAGAAGGTGCTGCTTCTACTACCCGGAAGCCAGAATAAATTACAAATTGGTTGGCAAGGTCCATATACGGTTCTAGAGAAGGTGTCTAGAACAAACTATAAAATTGACAAAAAGGGGAAGGAAAAAGTTTATCATGTAAACCTGTTAAAGAAGTATCTGGACAGACCACTCCAGGAAAGCACCCCCTTATTGACCTTGGCTATTGCAACCCAGATGCAAAAAGAACCACTCACCTCACATGAATACCCATTACATCCTTGTGAAACAGCAGCGCAGGTAAAAGTCAGTAAGCACCTGACTAAAAACCAGAGGGAGAGAGTTCAACAGGTTCTGGAGGAACATACAGATGTATTAACAGATAAACCAGGCCATACAAATTTGCTACAGTATGACATGAAACTGGTAGACTCAAACCCAATCTGTATGAGAGCCTATTCTATTCCGTTCGCGAAGGAGAAGGCATTGAAGGAAGAAATAGAGTATTTGTTGAAGGAGGGGATTATTTCGCACAGTGAATCATCTTTTAGTTCTAGTGTCGTTTTGTTGAGAAAACCGTCTGGGGAACACAGACTGTGCATAGATTACAGGAAACTGAATGCTGTCACAGAAGGACAAGTGGATCCATTACCAGACACCAAACAGTTATTTGCCAGACTGAACAAGGCAAAATACTTTTCAAAGGTGGATCTTAGTAAAGGCTATTACCAGATCCCAGTGAAGCCTGAAGTGAGACCTTATTTGGCTTTTAGCACTTCGGATGGACATTATGAATTCAATATGCTACCATTCGGACTGAAAAATGCTCCGAGTGTGTTTTCAAGGATGATGCGCAAATTGTTGGATCCCCTGAATAACCCATGTATCACAAATTTCATGGATGATATTCTCGTCGCCACCGAGACATTTGAAGAACACATTGAAGCTCTGGAGATGTTGTTTGATAGACTTCGGGAAGCGAACTTAACTGCTAGGCCAACAAAATGTTGTATTGGATGCAAAGAGTTGGAATTCTTGGGACACACTGTATATCAGGGTAATATGACCCCTGATCCTAAGAACTTGGAAAAAACTGCAGAGAGCACCTAGGCCGCAAACAAAAAAGGACGTGCGATCATTTGTGTCGTTATGCGGATTTTATCAGAAATACATCAAGAATTTTAACGCTATTTGTGCTCCTCTGACTGATCTGACTCGCAAGGGACTTCCAGATAAAATTATTTGGACTGCACAATGTGAACTAGCGTTCCAAGAGTTAAAGGAAAAACTCACTAGCAAGCCTATTCTCAAACTGCCTGACTTGACACAGGACTTTGTCTTAAGAACAGATGCAAGTAATGTGGGACTCGGAGGGGCTTTGTTGCAAAGATCATCTTCACCTGATGGGGAACTGAAACCAGTCGCTTATGCAAGCCGCAAATTGAATAAGGCGGAACAAGGATACTCCACAAGCGAAAAAGAATGTTTAGCATTAATCTGGGCAATAAAGAAGTTTCAAATCTATCTGTATGGTAGGACTTTTGTGGTGGAGACGGACCATCAGCCTCTCGTGTTCTTGTCTCAGGCTAAGCATGAAAACGCAAGATTGCTGAGGTGGTCTTTGTTGCTTCAACCTTATCAGTTTAGTATCCAATATATCCCAGGCAAATTAAATGTCGGTGCAGATTTCCTCAGTCGGCACCCCTGTGATCAAAATTAGAGTAGTGGCAGACGTGAGGAGTAATTTTACCTATGTGTATCGCTGGTTTTGGAACTTGCCATAGGCATGTTTTCAAGTGGGGAGATGTGTAGTGAAATTGACAGAGATACAACGGTAAAATATCTCCAAAGATAACATATAAGGATAAAAAACATAATGCGTAGGCTGCTGATGTACATGATCGCCTAGACCGCGGGTCATCACCCTCCATAAAAATTGACTTGCTAGACAGGAGGGGAACGGAGGATCAAAAAGGAAAAATATGACTGGAAAGATTGCGTGAGACTAGAAAGGCTAAGGAGACGCAATTGGGGGGGGAACGGAGAAAAGTCACGTTTCCCAAGTTGACATAAAAAGTAAGCAACTCGACAGAAGGGACCATAGATATGTTACGCCACAGTCATTTATTGGACGCTTTTGCGATACCAAGCCCTTGATTTGAATTCAGCGGCTAAACGCAGATGTTAGGAATATTACAAAAATTAAAAAGTACTTTTTTCTTAATATTAATGTTAGGAATATAAAAATTAGCTGGCCGGATGGCCTATTCTGAGCAGTGAACTAATATGTTCTTAATTTTACAGACGGATAGATAATATTGAAGATAATGACAAAAGACAGTGTAGTTTACATCATCGACAGACTGTATTGAATCTAAAAGTGTCGCTATTTTGCACAAAAAAAACACGACCTCGAGACGCAGGTGTTCAAATCTACTTGGTATGGAGGAGAGGGGATATTGTGGTGGCTGTGTCTAAAAATAACTTTTAACGACAAAATTTTGGAGGGGAGAGAAAGGTTGGTTCAAAAATCAAGTACATTTTGTAGAAACACAAGTAGAGACGGACAGACTAACAGATAACCATCCATACTTGACTGAAGCATGACTGAAATGACTTTATGGTAGGAAATTTGAAATTCAAATAAACCTAGGCAGTGATTGGCCACAGACAATCATATCATTAGCGCTCAGACGCGAAAGTTGTTCAGTGATAGACACAGATTTTAAAGTGTGGTGATTTCCATATGAAAGAAAGTGTAAGAAGTTTAGGGACGCCATACTATAGCCAGCAGCTCAGCTGAGTTTTGCTAGCAATTCTGTGTTATTTATTCATAATCTGGTAAGATTGAAATTATTTCCTTTTATATTTTGAATATTGTTTCATGTTCGAGTGATTTGATACTGCCATATCGAAATCTAGCCTTACAAACAAGTAGGGATTTGCTCTAGACCCCCCGCCCAAGTCAGGGTCTAGGGACCAACGGTGTACATAAACTCCAGCAAGAGTTAGGCAAGACAGATCAAGTGTTGAGAATAAACAAACATATTACCTATCCTCTTTTAGGGCAGAAAACTAATAAATATTTTTCAGAATCTATAGTCTGGGAGGATCTATCTGATGTAAACCACCATGGTAAATGTGCTGTTTGGTCAGAGAGATCTGACCTGTCTGTATGATGTGGTTGTTGTGTCAGTGTTGTGTCCAGACGTGGGTAGAGAATAGATTTTGACACATGGCCCATACTTTGATTGCAGAGCTGTG
This sequence comes from Oreohelix idahoensis, assembly GCA_024509875.1. Taxonomy (NCBI): domain Eukaryota; kingdom Metazoa; phylum Mollusca; class Gastropoda; order Stylommatophora; family Oreohelicidae; genus Oreohelix; species Oreohelix idahoensis. The sequence continues at coordinate 27,069 of JAMPIV010013775.1, forward strand.
AGTTTCTGTTGTCAACCAAGCAGTGTCTATTCAGTTGGTGACTTACTCGAGTGTATCTGTGCAGTACTTGTGACAGAGACCACCATTATTGCCCGCCAGCACGGAGAGGTGGGACCATCAGATTTCAGCACCAGAGCTACAACTACAAGATGAGTGAGCCTCTGGTCTGCTGGACATTCACCAACGCTGTGTAGTTACTAATACCCTCATAAAAATTCCCACCATTTTCTGGACACTGTGTAGTCAATATAGACAGGTGTGATGAGGCCACCCCAACAGCACAAACATTAACTATCCTCCCAAGTAGATGACTACTAGAACATTTTAATAAAACTAACTAGTATAGTACATATATATGTACACTATTGCATTTATGATATAATATTCCATGCATTTCTTTCATAATCTCTAAATCCTTTTAAGTTCTGGTCAACCTAAAAAATTGATCCAGAACAAAATAAATGTAATATAATTCTATCAAGAAATTTTACACACGTGAGTTAGTTCAGTGTATTTTAACATTTATTAATATTATTAGTCTTGTTAAATATCTGTGGGTATATCTATAACCTATTACACCACACTACATATCATAACCCTAGACACTTTACGTAGCCACATTCATTAAAAAAAAATTAAGTGTGAGGTCGTAGTGGTAGCAAGAAAGGCCTTCTGACAAGTCACAACTACATTTTATCTCAGGAGCCTTCACAGCTGGCCTCATACAATTACATTTAGTAATATCACCATCATACAATACCATCAACACCACTACATAAATTGGGGTCTTGTCCGGGATAATTAGCCCAACAGTAATATTAGGATCTCCTGGTGGGAGAAATAAAAGTAGGGAAATAAATTGTAAAATTCCCTTTAACATTAAAAGTGTCCCTGCAGATAAAAGTTGGTGAATCTTCACAGCCAGTAATAATTAATTAGTTAACTGGTTAGTTAGAATTAGTTAGACTATAGTCATAAGAAGTACTTAGTGTATTTACTGGTTAGAGATTTATCTTGTATATTATTATATTGTCTAAAAAGTATGGCGGAGCTGGCAAAATTTAGATCAGCTGCTGTGCTCACCGCGAAGGAGATGGGAATGGATGGTCAAATTTTAATTCAATACGTAACGGCTGAATGTGATAAATATATTGAACGGGAAGAAAGGAGGTTAGCTGAAGAGAAGAGGTTAGAGGCTGATAGAGAAATTAAGAGGCTGCAGATTGAGGCAGAAGAAAAACGACAGCAAAGGGAGGCAGAAGATAAAAAGGCCGAAAGGGAGGCAGAAGATAAAAAGGCCGAAAGGGAGGCAGAAGAAAAAAGGTTGACTGCCGAAAGGGAGGCAGAAGATAGAAGGTTGCAGAGGGAGCACGAATTACGACTAAGGGAGCTGGAATTACAAGGCCCGGCTCCTGAAAATGGTGCCAGCCCTTTTGCCTCAGATGCTACGCCCAGTATGGGAGCCTCAAACTCAGCTATGGGGTTTCATTTAGACCATTTTGTTGAAAAAGACGATGACATAGAGGGGTACCTAGGACGTTTTGAGTTATTAGCTACTACATATGGGCTAGAGAGAGAGAGGTGGAGCTTAAAGCTATCACAGGGATTGAGAGGTACTTCTTATGAAGTATTTGCCAAAATGAACAGGGAAGACCAAGACAATTATGACATGTTAAAGCAGGCTTTGTTATTAAGGTACGAGAAGAATGGTGAATTTTATCGTAAGAAATTTAGAAATGCCAAACTGTTGTCTGGGGAGACATACCACCAATTCTCTGCCAGACTAGAAACCTATTTGGAGAAATGGACGGCTCTGGGGAAGACCCAAGATCTTAAAGAAATGATCATGATTGAGCAATTGAGAGAGTCCATGGCTCCAGACATGAGAAAATTTCTCATGGAACAAGGTGCAGAGAAGTTGGGGGAAATTTTAAATGTTGCTGAGAGGTATCAGGCAGCTCAGGCAGAGGTAAGTGGTGCTAAAAAGAAGCACATAGACAATTTTAAAGCTCCACAGCAATTTAATAAATTTGATAATAGAGAGCAGGGAAATAAAGGTAGGACAAACTTTGAGCGGCCAAGAAATGACTATCGCGACAGAAACTCACAGTTCAATGACCAAAAGTTCAATGAAAGAAAACCGTTGAACCAAGGAAAAAGATGGTGTAAATGGTGCAAGAAGGATAACCATAACACCGAATTTTGTAGAAGGAAACCTTCAAACATTGCTGCAATGAAGTCGGGGACGCAAAGATTAAAGGTTAATCCTAAGGGACAACAGGAACCTTATCACCCCCCAGTTTGTGAGGATGTTATTTGTAATGGGGTCACCATAAGGTGCCTTTATGATACAGGTTTGGATTATGATTCAGTTGTGAAGTCTAGCCTAGTGGACCCAAGTCAGTATACCACAGAAACAGTGGAAATACAAGGGGCGACTAAGGACATACCACTCATGACACTTCCCATCGCAAGGATAACGGTGAAAACTCGCTATGTGGAAGGAGAAATCAGAGCAGCAGTGATAGATGAACCAATCTACCCTCTGATATTGGGGTGTAGATACGTCTTCTTGGGGAATCCCGAGAAACCTGTGATCATGGCGACAGTGCAGACCAGGTCACAGAAGAAGGAGGAAGAAGGTGAACCTATAAATGCTCATCCAGAGGAGATGAGGAAGGCGCAGGCTGAGGATAGGACACTCAAGCCCTGTTTTAAAAAATTGCCCAAATGCCACACACCTCCGAGCAAGGGGGAATATTTCATGAAGAACAAACTCTTATACAGGAAGGCCGGAACTGGAACAAATGGTCACAACCAGCTGGTTCTTCCCATTTCATATAGAGATAAAGTGATGGAACTCGGGCATGCGATTCCCTTCAGTGGTCACATGGGGATCAGCGCCACAGGACAGCGTATAGCTTGTCATTACTTCTGGCCAGGGATAACGGAGGATATAAAAAGATATGTCAAATCCTGCCCAGAATGTCAAAGGGTAGCTCCAAAGCACTGGACTGCTCCTGCAACTCTAGGGGAAATGCCCATAGTGGGAACACCTTTTGAGAGGTTTGCAGTGGATATTGTAGGACCTCTCACTCGGACCAAGAGGAGGAACAGTTACATCCTTACTCTGGTGGACACTTGTTCTATGTGGGGAGAGGCGGTAGCCCTGCCATCAATTGATTCAAACATGTAGCAGAGGCACTACTTACAATATTTACCCGATTAGGATTCCCGCATCAAATCTTGACGGATAATGGTTCTCAGTTCAAGGGGAAACTAACGGAAGAAGTTTTTAAGCTATTTCAAGCCAGACACTTTCATTGTAGTCCGTACCATCCACAAGGGAACGGCCAGGTAGAGAGGTTCAATGGGACTCTCATTTCTATCCTGAGAAAGCTGGCACACGAAAAACCGGATCTGTGGGATCAATTCCTGCCCGCCGCATTGTTTGCGTACCGGGAGGTACCACATAGTTCAACCGGGATGGCTCCCGCAACTCTGCTATTTGGGAGGCCAATAAAAGGTCCATTAGAAGCGTTATTAAGGACCTGGACAGATGAGAAGGCGGAAGAGACTGTTACCTCATCGTATCAATATGTGAACGAACTGACCACTCGTTTGAAAGCTGGATGGAAACTGGCAAATGATAATTTGAAACAAGCCAGGAAGAAACATGCAGCATATTTTAATAGGAAGGCAAAGGACAGGGAACTGGCAGTCGGAGAGAAGGTGCTGCTTCTACTACCCGGAAGCCAGAATAAATTACAAATTGGTTGGCAAGGTCCATATACGGTTCTAGAGAAGGTGTCTAGAACAAACTATAAAATTGACAAAAAGGGGAAGGAAAAAGTTTATCATGTAAACCTGTTAAAGAAGTATCTGGATAGACCACTCCAGGAAAGCACCCCCTTATTGACCTTGGCTATTGCAACCCAGATGCAAAAAGAACCACTCACCTCACATGAATACCCATTACATCCTTGTGAAACAGCAGCGCAGGTAAAAGTCAGTAAGCACCTGACTAAAAACCAGAGGGAGAGAGTTCAACAGGTTCTGGAGGAACATACAGATGTATTAACAGATAAACCAGGCCATACAAATTTGCTACAGTATGACATGAAACTGGTAGACTCAAACCCAATCTGTATGAGAGCCTATTCTATTCCGTTCGCGAAGGAGAAGGCATTGAAGGAAGAAATAGAGTATTTGTTGAAGGAGGGGATTATTTCGCACAGTGAATCATCTTTTAGTTCTAGTGTCGTTTTGTTGAGAAAACCGTCTGGGGAACACAGACTGTGCATAGATTACAGGAAACTGAATGCTGTCACAGAAGGACAAGTGGATCCATTACCAGACACCAAACAGTTATTTGCCAGACTGAACAAGGCAAAATACTTTTCAAAGGTGGATCTTAGTAAAGGCTATTACCAGATCCCAGTGAAGCCTGAAGTGAGACCTTATTTGGCTTTTAGCACTCGGATGGACATTATGAATTCAATATGCTACCATTCGGACTGAAAAATGCTCCGAGTGTGTTTTCAAGGATGATGCGCAAATTGTTGGATCCCCTGAATAACCCATGTATCACAAATTTCATGGATGATATTCTCGTCGCCACCGAGACATTTGAAGAACACATTGAAGCTCTGGAGATGTTGTTTGATAGACTTCGGGAAGCGAACTTAACTGCTAGGCCAACAAAATGTTGTATTGGATGCAAAGAGTTGGAATTCTTGGGACACACTGTATATCAGGGTAATATGACCCCTGATCCTAAGAACTTGGAAAAACTGCAGAGAGCACCTAGGCCGCAAACAAAAAGGACGTGCGATCATTTGTGTCGTTATGCGGATTTTATCAGAAATACATCAAGAATTTTAACGCTATTTGTGCTCCTCTGACTGATCTGACTCGCAAGGGACTTCCAGATAAAATTATTTGGACTGCACAATGTGAACTAGCGTTCCAAGAGTTAAAGGAAAAACTCACTAGCAAGCCTATTCTCAAACTGCCTGACTTGACACAGGACTTTGTCTTAAGAACAGATGCAAGTAATGTGGGACTCGGAGGGGCTTTGTTGCAAAGATCATCTTCACCTGATGGGGAACTGAAACCAGTCGCTTATGCAAGCCGCAAATTGAATAGGGCGGAACAAGGATACTCCACAAGCGAAAAAAGAATGTTTAGCATTAATCTGGGCAATAAAGAAGTTTCAAATCTATCTGTATGGTAGGACTTTTGTGGTGGAGACGGACCATCAGCCTCTCGTGTTCTTGTCTCAGGCTAAGCATGAAAACGCAAGATTGCTGAGGTGGTCTTTGTTGCTTCAACCTTATCAGTTTAGTATCCAATATATCCCAGGCAAATTGAATGTCGGTGCAGATTTCCTCAGTCGGCACCCCTGTGATCAAAATTAGAGTAGTGGCAGACGTGAGGAGTAATTTTACCTATGTGTATCGCTGGTTTTGGAACTTGCCATAGGCATGTTTTCAAGTGGGGAGATGTGTAGTGAAATTGACAGAGATACAACGGTAAAAAAATCCTCCAAGGATAACATTTAAGGATAAAAACATAATGCGTAGGCTGCGAATAGTACATGATCGCCTAGACCGCGGGTCATCACCCTCCATAAAAATTGACTTGCTAGACAGGAGGGGAACGGCGGATCAAAAAGGAAAAAAAAATATGACTGGAAAGATTGCGTGAGACTAGAAAGGCTAAGGAGACGCAATTGGACGGGGGAAACGGAGAAAAGTCACGTTTCCCAAGTTGACATAAAAAGTAAGCAACTCGACAGAAGGGACCATAGATATGTTACGCCACAGTCATTTATTGGACGCTTTTGCGATACCAAGCCCTTGATTTGAATTCAGCGGCTAAACGCAGATGTTAGGAATATTACAAAAATTAAAAAGTACTTTTTTCTTAATATTAATGTTAGGAATATAAAAATTAGCTGGCCGGATGGCCTATTCTGAGCAGTGAACTAATATGTTCTTAATTTTACAGACGGATAGATAATATTGAAGATAATGACAAAAGACAGTGTTGTTCACATCATCGACAGACTGTATTGAATCTAAAAGTGTCGCTAATTGTACAAAAAAACACGACCTCGAGACGCAGGTGTTCAAATCTACTTGGTATGGAGGAGAGGGGATATTGTGGTGGCTGTGTCTAAAAATAACTTTTAACGACAAAATTTTGGAGGGGAGAGAAAGGTTGGTTCAAAAATCAAGTACATTTTGTAGAAACACAAGTAGAGACGGACAGACTAACAGATAACCATCCATACTTGACTGAAGCATGACTGAAATGACTTTATGGTAGGAAATTTGAAATTCAAATAAACCTAGGCAGTGATTGGCCACAGACAATCATATCATTAGCGCTCAGACGCGGATTTGGGGTCATTTCTCAATAGTTGTTCAGTGATAGACACAGATTTTAAAGTGTGGTGATTTCCATATGAAAGAAAGTGTAAGAAGTTTAGGGACGCCATACTATAGCCAGCAGCTCAGCTGAGTTTTGCTAGCAATTCTGTGTTATTTATTCATAATCTGGTAAGATTGAAATTATTTCCTTATATATTTTGAATATTGTTTCATGTTCGAGTGATTTGATACTGCCATATCGAAATCTAGCCTTACAAACAAGTAGGGATTTGCTCTAGACCCCCCGCCCAAGTCAGGGTCTAGGGACCAACGGTGTACATAAACTCCAGCAAGAGTTAGGCAAGACAGATCAAGTGTTGAGAATAAACAAACATATTACCTATCCTCTTTTAGGGCAGAAAACTAATAAATATTTTTCAGAATCTATGGTCTGGGAGGATCTATCTGATGTAAAACCACCATGGTAAATGTGCTGTTTGGTCAGAGAGATCTGACCTGTCTGTATGATGTGGTTGTTGTGTCAGTGTTGTGTCCAGACGTGGGTAGAGAATAGATTTTGACACATGGCCCATACTTTGATTGCAGAGCTGTGAGTTTCTGTTGTCAACCAAGCAGTGTCTATTCAGTTGGTGACTTTACTCGAGTGTATCTGTGCAGTACTTGTGACAGAGACCACAATTTTGCCCGCCAGCACGGAGAGGTGGGACCATCAGATTTCAGCACCAGAGCTACAACTACAAGATGAGTGAGCCTCTGGTCTGCTGGACATTCACCAACGCTGTGTAGTTACTAATACCCTCATAAAAATTCCCACCATTTTCTGGACACTGTGTAGTCAATATAGACAGGTGTGATGAGGCCACCCCAACAGCACAAACATTAACTATCCTCCCAAGTAGATGACTACTAGAACATTTTAATAAAACTAACTAGTATAGTACATATATATGTACACTATTGCATTTATGATATAATATTCCATGCATTTCTTTCATAATCTCTAAATCCTTTTTAGGTTCTGGTCAACCTAAAAAATTGATCCAGAACAAAATAAATGTAATATAATTCTATCAAGAAATTTTACACACGTGAGTTAGTTCAGTGTATTTTAACATTTATTAATATTATTAGTCTTGTTAAATATCTGTGGGTATATCTATAACCTATTACACCACACTACATATCATAACCCTAGACACTTTACGTAGCCACATTCATTAAAAAAAATTAAGTGTGAGGTCGTAGTGGTAGCAAGAAAGGCCTTCTGACAAGTCACAACTACATTTTATCTCAGGAGCCTTCACAGCTGGCCTCATACAATTACATTTAGTAATATCACCATCATACAATACCATCAACACCACTACAGTGGAATCAATTTGTTGTTGCCCTCAAGACGCCACTAGGCGTGATGGCCACTGACTGCTTTGACGGTCGGTGGTTAAGGATCGAAGAAGATATATATATATATATACTTATTCTTTATTGTAAATATTAATTATTGTGTATTAAAGAATAAATAATATTTAAAAAGCTATTCCCCTACTTTTGCACCATCCTGTATTCACATTTTTTAGTTTTCCTCCTTGTAATATATTTTTCACATATGTAATAGAACCATCACATTTTTAGTGTCGTCGTGGTATTTCAAAAATGCTAATTTACCACACAAGTCAAGGTAGTCCCACAGCAGATAGTGTCGTAGGGTAGTGAAGTGTTAGAGGTTTCTCTATACAAGATAAAGCATGTATACCGCTCCACCTATGTCCCAGTCTTGACATATGGATGCGAGTCATGGGCAGTGACTATAACCCACAAAAGCCAGATCCAAACCTCTTTAATGAGGTATCTTAGGAAGGTGGTTGAAGTAACAAGAAGAGACATGGTCCGCAACCAGACAATACGTCAAGGCCTAAAAACTCAACCCCTGCAGATCCAAATAGAACAGTCTCAACTAAGATGGTTTGGCCATGTCTGCAGAATGGGAGAAGATCGGCTACCACGACAAGCATGGGAAATAAAGAGCCAGAGATTCAGACCCCCAGAACGACCCAGAGTCCGCTGGGAGGACAACATTAGACATTCTCTGAATGATCGAGGACTAGAATGGAACCAGGCCAGGAGGAAGACAGCCGATAGGACACTATGGCGCTCTTTCTTCCAAACCTCTACACCTCACGGTAGAAGAGGAACGACTAAGTAAGGTACAGGTAGTCCCTATCAGATACTGCCGTAGTGGAGTGAAGTGTTAGAGACTTCTATATACAATGTAAAGCATCGAGAGGTGGGGTGAGCAGTTCCCGTCCTCGATGCCTTTTCCTTCCCTAACTCAAGGAGAAAAAGTCAGATAACTACTTACAACTGGGTAGATTGGAGCGTGTGGAAACCGTGAATCAAAGCCAGTGCCTTTGCCACGAGAGACCAAGGCTCTAACCTATGTTTCATCATAATAAACACAAAACACGCATTTATAATTTTGCATGTCAATGTTCGGTCATTTGAACGCATTTGAACTCTTACAACAAATATTCACAGTTTGGTACACCTATTTCTTCCGCAAGAGCTGTACATGTTCCTGGTCGGCATAATCATTATTGCCCTTTGTCCCTCTTGATGGAGCATGGCACGCCTGTAGGCAACATGAACAAAAGCCATTCATATGCTCATGCAGCGGTTGTTTCGGCAGCAATTTCTTTCACAAGATGAGATTAACAGCCTCATGCACAACCTTGGATTAGTGGCACCTTACGACATGCTTTAGGGAGCAGTAGCCTTATTCGGGGCCGGCTTTAGGCCGATGTAACCTATGTGATACAATAGGTCTCCCGTCACAGGCCGATTTAACCTATGTGATACAATAGGTCTCCCGCTCACTGGCCGATTTAACCTACGTCATACAATAGGTCTCCCGCTCACCGGTTGATTTAACCTATGTGATACAATAGGTCTCCCGCTCACTGGCCGATTGAACCTGTGTGAAACAATAGGTCGCCGACCCACAGGCCGATTAAACCAATGTGATACAGTATATCCCCACTCCCACAGGCCTATTTAACCTACGTGATACATTAGGTCCCTCCGCTCAAAAGTGGTCGCACACTCGGGTTCCCCCACCTGCAGCTTAAAAAAAATGAACCAAGATTATTTCAAATTCTTCTTCTTCTTCAAGTACCGTGCCTAGTTGCGTAGGAGATCGTGTCTCTCCACAACTTCCTGTCTCCAGTACAATTTATCAATTCTGTTGTTGACTTCTTTCCATGCCACGATGTCAAACTGTCCAGTATTTGCTCTCTTTGTCTTCCCCTATCTCTTTTTCCTTCAATCTTACCTGTTGTTACGATATATTCCAGCTTTCCTCTTCACATAACATGGCCAAAAAAGTGGATTGCTTCTTTCTAACTTGTGAAATAAGTTTCCTTTGCTCATTGGCCTCTTTCAGAACATCCACATTACTCTTTTTGGCTGTCCATGGTATTTTTAACATTCTTCTGTAAAACCATATCTCTGTTGCCTCTAGTGCCTTCCCTATTTGTTTACTAATTGTCCATCAGTCACTCCCAAATGTCAAGATTGGTTCTATATAACACTGAAGAAATCTCTTTCTTACTTCCAATGACAAAGAATTGTTGCATAAAATACTCTTCATTTTATAGAATGCTACTTTTGCCGGAGCTATTCTGCTCTTCACTTCTGAGATGCATCTTTTATCCGTTGTTATTAATGTTCCCATGTATTTGAATTTATTGACTTGTTTTAAAACGGCTCCATTTACTTTGATAGTGCATTCTGGGGAAGCCCTTTTGGTTGAGAGTGAGACGACCATTACTTCTGTCTTTTTGCTGTTAAGGCCTTTATTTTCACTTTCTATCACTATTGTATGAACCATTTCGTGCAGCTTCTTTTCACTTTTTGCTATTAAGACTGTATCATCAGTATATCTCAAGATGTTTATATTATGTCCTCATGAGATCTTATTATATTTTCACTGAACAGATTGAACAGATCCGGTGACAGTACACATCCCTGCTTGACTCCCATTTTTACTTGCTGAAACGTTCCTATTTGGCTGCTAATTCTTACAGCTGCTGTTTGTTGCCAGTACATGTTCTTTATTATCCTCAAGTCCTTTCCATCACTGTTGATGCTTTCCAACATTTTGATAATTCCCTAATGTTTCACTTTGTCAAATGCCTTAGTGTAATCTATAAAGCACAAGTACAGATCTGTCTTCAGCTCTATGGCTCTTTCTATTAATGTTCTTATAATATATATATATATATATATATAGCATTGTTTGTGTCTTTACCTAATACAAATCCACACTGTTCATCACTGATTTCTGGTTGAATTTTATTTCTCACTCTTCTCATGATAATTCGTAATAATATTTTGGTCACATGACTCATAAGACTAATGGTGCGATGTTCTTCACATTCCATGGCTCCAGGTTTCTTTGACAAAGCTATGAATATGGATTTTAGCAGATCATCAGGTATTTGACCACTGTTGTAGATGTCATTTAAGGAGTTTTATTATCACTTCTACTCAAAATTCTCCCAAAGCTTCCATTTCCTCTACTGTTACATTATTGGTCCAAGCGCTTTGTCTTTCTTCTACTTCTGCCACAGGTGTCCATCGCCATTCAGGCAGATACTCGCCGATTTCGGAGGTACCCATTAGAGCTGGGTCGGCTCAGGAGCCGCCAGTCCCTGGTCGACGACACTCTTTCAAATGTACTCGCCAGGGTTCGAGTTTATCAAGTCCAAATCCCGGTCGACGAAAAATCTTCAAATGTCCGCGCCCGGGTTTGATCCAGTGTCACCCGGTCGCCAGCGCAGTTTGGTAACCACTACACCAGCGCGGCTCCCCAAATTAGATATAAGAAATATATAATATTACACTGTATTAAAAATAAAACAATATTTATATTTATTAGCTATATACAACCAGACGATCCGTCAAGGCCTAAAATCCCATCCGCTGCAGACCCAAATAGAACAGTCCCAACTAAGATGGTTTGGCCATGTCTGCAGAATGGGAGAAGATCGGCTACCACGACAAGCATGGGAAACAAAGAGCCTGGGATCCAGACCTCCAGGACGACCCAGAGTCCGCTGGGAGGACAACATTAGACAATCTTTGAAGGACCGAGGACTAGAATGGAACCAGGCCAGGAAGAAGACAGCTGATAGAATGGTCTGGCGCTCTCTCTTCCAAACCTCTACACCTCACGGTAGAAGGGGAACGACTAAGTAAGTAAGTAAGCTATATTTTCACAAATAACGTGTAACAACAAAACTGTAATTGAAAGTCCCAGGGGCGCTACCTGAATGGTCTAAATTGGGCGCCACAATTACTAAGTCCGACTCTGATCCTATTCTTTGTTTACTCAGAGACCCCCCCCGGGTCTCTATGGGACCAAGACCTGTTCGCTTGAATGTTAAACCCTCCCTCCGACTGTTGCCACCAGTTCCCCGTAACGTGATACCACCATTTGTTTGGTTAATCGACGCCCTCTGGACGGTTATGATCGCAGTTATTGATCCCTCAATTCAGTGACTTCATGAACACTGAAGTGACAAGAATAAATGTGAAACGATGCGCCCTTGTTATTTGCAGGTGGGCTATTCGTGGAATTTTCTATTTGCTGACGGATATGGGTTTAAAAAAAAAAACAAAAAAGAGCGCATTGCAATACTATCAGACTTAGTGAGTCACCTTTACCCAACATCACGTGGTCTGTGTCCTAGTCAGTGTGTTTTATGACTAAAATAGCACTATCATCATCATCAATCATCATCATCAATCATCATCATCAATCATCATCATCAACCATCATTTTCCTCTGGGCTCCCTACAGAGACTGGTGCCCCTACTTATAGCTGGTTCCCTCATGCAGGAAGCCAGCACCAAGCATTCACACGCTCTTGCAGAAGTTAGATTTTTGTGGCAATGTGTTTAACATGATGAGGTTGCTAACCACATTGTCAACCTAATATTACTCGCCTTGTACCACATCACCCCTAGTGTGCCGACGGTCGAGAAAATATGGGCCTAACACCATATTCCCAATATGCCTCAATGGGGCGTGTAAACTGGATCCTTGACCTTTACCTTTGTACGACATGCCCGGCAGTCCAGTATGCCTATTCTATCTTTGTCTCTTCGGAGACACCTCCGGAAACCATACGTGGCCAATGGCATGCCCCCACTAATAACACGATAGCTGTACGTCAGAGTCCTGAGCATATATACTCGTACATTTTTGTGCATGTATTTTTTATGATGCTAATTCATTGTTGAGCGTCAAGTGGCAATGTGGTTAGAGCAATATCTTCTCGAGGTAAACTTACCGGGTTTGAAACCATGTAGCGTCAAGCTCCAGTCTACCGAGCTGTACTTGATTCTGCTCATGAGTAACGGAAGACCAAGGCAGCGAAGAATGCAACAATTGCGTCCCACCTAATGTAGATAGAACTTAGTTATAGTGAAGTCTCCTACACTTCACTGCCTTACGGATGTATCTTCTATGTAACTACCTTTTAATTCACAGTTACTAGAATATTTGCCAGGATTGTTGCGAAATTAATATTGAAAGTAATTTACAAAATAAATTGTTTTACACTAATGAGGTGTTGAAAAACGACGTATTTAAAAATGTGCTGGCGGGCGAAGAAATATTCATACATCTGCTGTCTAGGCAACGTGAACTTCTTGCGCGGGATATTTATTTTCTGTTCGCGAGAATCCAAGGCAACTAATCTTCGCAAATAACAAATACATTACTGTGTCACGTTGATGAGAGACAATACTTCCGTGTAAAAACATATGGTACAGAAAACACCACTGCAAAGGTACATGAAGTATGTTAGTCTGTATAAGGGTGTTCTTCTGCAGATTTCTTGCACTGAGGACGAACATAAATGGCACTTAAGCGTCTTCTTCTTCCTCTTCTTCCTCGTTCGCCCTGAAAAGGACGGTGGTTGCGTTGTGTCTGTTTACGCCGTAGCTGTGATATCTGCACCATTCGGTCGACACATCCGACTTCAGCACGACATTTTTTGGGACCGGGTTTGCCTTCCCTCTTCGATCCGTACTCGCTCAGCCAGACTGCACTGCTGCAGACTGTTTCCAGGACCCACCACTTGGAGGTGGAGTACGGTCTTGGTCAGCTCTGGTTCGCTGACCCTGATGCAAGCAGTCAAACTATGGGTCGCTGACTGCATTCTCTATTGATGCATCTTTTGGTCCCGCACTTAAGCTTCATAAGGATTGAAAAAACAGATGGAGGAGAAGAGGGGTAATGTGCCAGAGTCACAGCAATATAAGTAAGTGATGAGCGTCCGATTGGCAGAGTGGTTAGTGTGCTGGTCTCTCTCGGTAAAGTTGTCGGGTTCGATTAACGGTATCAACACGCTCAAGTCTACCCAGCTGTAAATGAGTACTTCACTATGCTCTAGAGTTAGGGATGGAAAAGGCAGGGAAGAAAGAAACTGTTCACCTCACCTCACAATGCTGGGCCTAGTATAATGAAGTATGTAAGTCTTCACTGCCCTACCGCAGTGTCTGCTATAAGACTAGCTTTTTTTTTTTTTTAAGGGATTCCTAATCCGGTTGCGCCCCCAGGGGCGTTTGTTATTCAAAGGGGTAGTTATTGATATGGGGCGGTGAGGAAGCGGTAGAATGTAAGTATGCGGTAAGGTACATTCAGTCACGAAACCCTAAGTCAATTAAAAAATAAATATAATTTTTTTTGCAATGACGAAAAACGTAAGAAAACTGGACAAGGCTAATCTCATTGATATATTCAACAAGTAAATGATAAATTCATTATCCATTAGCTTGTGGGGTTGGGGAGGAGGAAGGAGGTAACAATGCCTTTTTTTTCTTTTTTTCTTAACCAGCGGCACTTGGGCTTTCAGCCCGTCTGCCCAATGACATGTCATTGCGAGGCTGGGGAGCCTGTGGACTTTCCTTCCAACTCGGCCAGGAGCTTCGCTCCTTTCCATCCACAGAGGGTTTATCTCAGGAGCCGTTCAGGTTATTCAGTCAAAATCCCGGTCGATGACACTTCTTGAAATGCCCACGCTGCTTGAACCTTGAACATCTGATCGCCAGCACAATGTTGTATCCATTACACCAGCGCGGCTGCCATAACAATGCCTTTCAACAAATTCATGCCGTACCGTCCTGTCCTATGTCATCTGTTCAAGGTCTTTTCCTGTCATCTTTATCCCGTTCTTATCCGTCTATGTTCGTGTTTTTGGATCCTTCTATATTTGCCTACCATGGGGATTCAAGAACAAATACTACCTTGTAATGCTTTCAACAGGTTTCCTAATTATATGTCCTATTCAAGGCCAGTTCTTCTTGTCGCCTCTAAGTCTACTGGCACTGCCCATGTGGTTGTTACATTTTCTTTTGTCGGCTTAAAGTTTTACAGGATCTGGTTTCCGGTATTATTTCCAGCCATCTTGAGTCGCTTCCTTAGGCATGCGCGGTAGGGTTACTTTGTTAATATTCATTGCATACCTTGTGGTCCCGGTATCACATGCGCGAAGTAAATGAAGCTGATTTAAAATTACCAGGAAATAACAAAATTTGAGCAAAATGAAAGAAATAAGCTCTCGATTCACGGCAAAGTTAACGTTTCTCTTTTGTTTTCCTTTTAACCTACTTTTTTTGTAATACACGTGAGCCACGTGGGATTGTTCCATAAATTCACAATGTGTTTTGTTTTTCCGAGTAAATTCCAAAGTGTTGCAACTTCCGTGGAACTAGAAGCTACTCTAATACAGAGCATGGTAACAAGTAGATTAAATAAACAGCCCACCAACAGTAACTATAACTCCTTCGTGTCTGCAGTCGTAACTGGAAGACGAACCTCTATTGGAGTTTACACAGTGCAGAGGTGTAACCCACGCATTATGCCATTGCCAAGTAGGCATTTAGTTGCCAAGAGAATCACCTAACAAAGGTAATAAACGTGTAGATTTTTTTTTTGTTGTTGTTGCCGGATAACACGTCAACGGCATACAAAACTAATTTCCGGCACACAATTTGGAAATATGGCATTTTGACATCGGCTTTATTTTTCTTACGGGGCATTCTTTACAACTTTCAAGTATGGAACCCCATACAATACTGTATACTACAGGACGCCAGGGTGTGACGGTATTGCCTCCCCTGCTTTGCAGTAGTGGTCCAATAATGGCCAAAACTCAAGAGTATCTATTATAGGCTTCAATGGAGTCTATCTTTACACAAGATTACTCTTGGCAGAAGTGTAGATAGAAGGGTAGTAAAGCTTCTATCACATTGGAGTCTTCACAAGATATTCAGATTAGCGAAAATAAGGCTGGATGTCGCTAAGCACGTTAATTCTATAATCTGCCGACACTTTTATGAAGAATTTAGCAATGGTTTATTCTAGCTCGTTGTCCCCACCGCTGAGTTAATCAGTGGAATTATTATAATATATATATATATATATATATATATATATATATATATATATATATATATATATATATATATATATATATATATATATATATATATATATATATATATATATATATAGCTCGTTTAGAGTGTGTGTTTAGTAACTTTGACTGAGACAAACATGTAGTACATTTAAAAGGATTAAATCGAAGTTAAATTTGTAACATTACAAATAACAAAATTTAATAATCACATTAAGTTTTAACAGTTGGAAAATAAATTGAATAGTTATGGAAATGGTTTCATCGCTTGATTGGGATTTAAATGAATAAAGGAGGTCACTTTTGGCAGCGGATATTGTCACATAGCTGCGAATGGTGGTTTCTTCTCCCGCTGAGTCAGTTCCTTTCACTCTGCTCTCGCTCGTCTCTCGTCAAAGTTCAGGCGCCGCTCGTTCCCAGAACGTTCAAGGAGTAACGGCTAAGTTGGTTCTGCGTCTGTCTATAAGACACTCTTATGATGACGTCTCGCAAAACGTCAGTCCACTTCTACCTTCACTTGGTTCCAGAGATAGTACTTTCTGCTGCTACCACCAATAACTAGTAATAGAAATAGAAACGAAACGCTCTTCTGAGTATGGCGTTTTCCCGACATATTTATGTGCCCCCCTCTTCTATTCTACCATCCCATGTCAGAAGTTACTCTCGATGAGAATTAAATTTAATCCCTCGGGATAAAACTTTCTTTACATTTAAACTATTGGCCATGTTCTCAGAGGGGACCCCGATGCCATCACGGGAGCAGCTGTGCTATGGACCCCTGAGGGAAAACGAAAGAGAGGCCGACCAAAAACAACTTGGCGGAGGACTGTGAAGGCTGAGATGCAAAGAATGAACCAGAGTTGGGGCACTGTACGAAGGATGGCCGCCGAACGAGCAGGGTGGAATCAATTTGTTGTTGCCCTACAAGACGCCACCAAGTGTAATGGCCACTGACTGCTTTGACGGTTGGCGGCTAAGGATCAAAGAAGAAAGAAGACATTTAAACTGAATAGCTTTAGCTTTACAGTATATTTAAATGAAAAGGTTAAACGTACAGATATAATATGTTTAACATTTACATCTCCACTGTTTGAAAAGTGTTCATAATATAACTTCATTTATGTTTCATTTATATTTACACTTATTGAAAAGTTTGAAACTTCTGTTAATTTAAAATGAATATTTTCACATAGACATTTACACTTGTTTAAAAGCTTGAAAACGTACATTAATTTTAAAGTGAATATGTTTATATAGACATTTACACTGCTTTGAAAATGTAAGTATTATTCTTAGAATATACATCATTTCTTTCATCTTTCCCTCCCTGCTCCATAGGGAACCTGGAACTACTTTATGCTTTTAGTTCTCTTTACGAAACTTTCAATAAAGTAATCATCAGCCCGTGCAGTGGTGTTCATGAATCATTATTCTAGATACTGAAGTTGCCAGCCCCAAATGACTTTGACATCCAATAGCGAGTTTCACACATTAAACTTCACATGGTAATATATACATATATATGTTAGTTCACGGAGCCGCGGTAGCATAGTGGTTAGTGCACTGGCTTCATAGCTCAGTGGTCTGTGGTTCGATCCCCAGATGATATGGGTTTTTTTAGGCCGCAAACGGCTCTTGGGTCGACCCAGCCCCAATTGGGTACCAGAGAAACTTCTGGGAAGGTTAAGGTGGCCGGCGTGATGCTGACCACATCACCTCTAGTGTGCCAATGGTCAAGAAAATATGGGCCTAACACCATATTCCCAATATGCCTCAATGGGCGTGTAACGGGATCCTTTACCTTATGTTAGTTTACATGTTAGTAATAAAATATGAAATATAAAACACATCTTACGCCAATCCTGGCTACAGACTTGCTTGCTCGGATGAATAAAAGGGATGAATTGTTCTCTTTCACGCGTGTGGGATGTCTTTAATTTTACAAAAGATTGCCCCTTCTGACTCCGTGTTCTTTTCAGTTTCCTAGTCCCGGTGTTCTTTATTAAAATTTGAAAGAGTTTTCCTGTGCTTTGTAAGTCGTATCTAGTTCTCCAATAAAAAGTCCGGTTAACAAATAGGAATTATGAATCTAGTCTTCACTCTGGCGAGGTCTGAGGTCTTGGCGAGCTTGAAATTCACAGTGAGATAAAACTGCGAAATGGTCAGCCTATATTCCCCCTCAATGTTGTTATGAATTTAATTAGAAAGATCCAATCATATCAAACATGTCGGGTGTGGCACTTTCAAAATATTTCCTACATGGAAAAATTTTTCAAAAGGTCACGTCTCCCATATATGGTAATATGATGTCTTGCATACACTCTCACGGACACATTTGTAGACTCATATTGTCTAAAATGTAATAAATCCATGATTACTTTTAACCAAGTGACCGGAAACGATTATATCACACTTGTCTGCCCACAGGTGTCACACAGACAGTAATCTCGTTATCTGTCGTATGAGTACGCAAACTCCGTGTCTTATCGGAGATTTAAGCCAATAGCGCTGACCGATGTACTTGTTAATCTGCCGCGCCTATAACCACAAATTTAAACCCTCTGTGGATGGGAAGGAGCGAAGCTCCTGACCGGGTTGGAAGGAAAGTCCTCAGGTTCCCCAGCCTCCCATTGACATGTCATTGGGCCGAAGGGCTGAAAGCCCAAGTGCCGCTGGTTAAGAAAAAAAAAAAAAAAACAAAAAAAAAAAAAAAAAAAAAACCCACAAATCTGGGTAGCACTCCTTGCAAATGTGATATTTATCACCTACAGGGGGATTTGATAAAATCAAATATCTCCTACTTAGAAGAAAAATAATGAAGAAAGAGAGAAAGAAAAGTGCTATAATTGACAGCCCATAATATAAATCAGCACCGCAAATGTACCGATACTGCCGGAGAGAACCAAAGATCGATAGAGGTCGTCCATTTCATCACACAGGGAAACAGTTCGAAAACATTTTTTTTTTTTCATCTAGGGGGCCGGGTAATTAAAAACATTTGTAACAAACCACTTGTGTTACATAACTGAAGCTTAACTAAAATATTCGAAAGAGAAAACGAGGCATAAAATCAGAAATAAAACATTTAACACAAGACAAAATAAAAATAAATAAATAAACAGATATATTCAGTTTCGTAATGGAAGGAGATCATTCAGATATGGCGTTCACAGTGTTTGTAATTATTTGTAAAATATAGCTAGATTTTACTGTGTTTGTTGTATTTTACAGATATGTTAGTGTTTCTTCTTGATTTCTTTAACTACTTTTATTTAAGATCAAAATCGCGTTATATATTGTTGCGTTTCAAATCTTTGACGCTCAAAATCTATATGTTTCACTCATCGTATTAGAGCTAAAACTTAACATGAAGCTTCATTTAGTGATATGTTTTAATCAACCCTGTTTTCTCCGCTATAACACAGCCGATTTTACATAATAACTAAAACAATGTAAAATAACGTGAAAACAACTCCTTTAAAGCAAGGGTTTTCAAGAAAAGGAAATAAAACAATGCATATAAAAATCGTGTTTCGTATTGTAAGGAGCGGGCGTTTGATGGTGAATGATGATGTGCCGGTTAAATCAGCATGTTTTATGAAATAACTAGATCAATAATATTTTATTTAAACGCCAGCTGTAGTAATAACCAACTTCCTTGTGATCTTTACATTCGGTGGTTAAACTTAAAGTGTTTTACTTAAAGAGAATTTTTACTGAGCAGAAGTGACAACTAGTTCCGAATAACTAATATTCAGTTATGATATAAAATCATAAAACATGTAAAGAAAAAACTAAACAAGTTTGAAGGATCCACTGTTATTATTTGTTACGAAATGCACGTTACCAAAAAAAAAAAAATTACCCACAAAAAGACAAGAAAATAATTGTTCCATACGTCATATTGCAGATAATAATTGTGGATGGCCAGTTATCATTTTCCAGTAATTCGTCACGTTGTTTATCAGTAATCCATCATCTTTTTCATCAGTAATTCGCCATCTTTTTCATCAGTAATTTGTTGGAATTTGGCATCAAACGTAAGGCTAGCAGAGATGGACATATGAGAGGATGCATCCGTCGTGTATACAACCAGCGAGCTACAGGAACAGTTAACATTCACACTTCACGACATATACTGATGGAGACTGAGCACCTATGGATTTGCCCTGAGTGCAATGATGTCGATTCTATTCAACAATAACAATAACTGTAATTTGTTATGTCGTTCATCAGTAATTCGTCATGTTGCTTACAATGTATATTACTGCGTGAACGATATGATGAATTACTGCTTAATGATACCTTGCCATGAGAAGAGAAGAAGACGATGGAGATGGATAGGACACACACTGAGAAACCCTTTTAATAAAACAGCAGGCCTTGTTCTGGAATCTCCAGAGCAAGAGAGGTAGAGGGAGACCACAGAACACGTGGACAAGAGAACTAGAGACAGACATGAAAGGGACGAAGAAGACATGGACAGACCTTGAGCTGATGGCACGTGACAGGGAGACCTGGCATATGTTGGTTGAAAGCCTCTGCTACTTAGCGAGATGAAAGGTGAAAGAAGAAGAGAGAGAAGATTATTGGCCATACATTTTATTCTATGAAGTAGAATGTAGGGAACATACGTTTTCTGTTATAGTGCAGTTGTTTACAGTAATAACAGTGGATCCTTCCAACTCCCCTGTCGTGGTATTGCAAACAAGATGCCTTGATATGATAAGAAAGAGAGGAAATAGGCCAGCCAATCAAATGTCGCGAAGCGCTGCTGACGAACCATTTTATAATGGCGTTCTACAAGGGGAATGAAAGTGTGTATGTAACAAAATGGATTCGTGTATAGTGCTAGTGAATGCAGTGACAGAGAGTATTGACAGTGATTTCTTATTTTGGAGGATAAGCCCAGCTTTATTCAATTCAATGGAATAGTTGCTGTGAGCTTTACTTTTGGAGAAAATTGTAAGTAACAGTGCCAGCATGATAAAAACTGCTGTGTCGATCGTCTTTCAAAAATTGCAAAAAATCGAAATCAGAACCAATTATAGAAAACTTCATATGGAAAGAAAGCAGAAATTTTGGAAAATGGAAGGAGATATATCAAAAAGTCACGTATAACAGAGTTGAGATGCACGAAGATGATGTCTGAAGCCCAGCTCACACACACTCGCTCGAGACTGCAACAGACATAGGCTGAGAATAAGCGGCGATGCATTGCTTTCCGATACGCCCGCATTCGACCTATAAAAAAGAGCAGCGGACTATTCAAATCACACACACACAGCATAAGTCAAAAGGACAGAAGGAGAGAGACACTAGTCAAGGCTGAAACCATTAACATATGTTTGCCGTGCAGCACTATCTCACCAAATCGATTCTATTCTGGACTTTACATCTATCCTAAGAGGGTATGTAAATTTATGATTAATTAATTTGTGTTATTACAGCTTATTTTCATAGAATTCTATCAGGATCAGACCAGAGGCCTGAACTGAACTTTAGTTGTGAATGTGTAAAAGGAATTCGATGCCTACCAGCGATTATCAGGATTGTCATTTGGAGTGGTCAATTTACAATATTATATTGAAAAAATGGACTTGGCACTCCATAACGTGAAAGGCGAGAGTTGCATCATACTTATGTATAAAATGTATTATACTTTTATTCATTTATTACATTATTTTTAAAATGTTCTGCAGATAGACACCTGTCTCGTCTCGCTATTCCTAATCAGAACTGATCCATGTATCATTCATATACATGCAAACACCTGAACACACTCATTCATGAACACATAGGCTTGTGGGCCCCATAACCAAAGGCTAGCCACATGTACAATATTGTCCTCGGGTTCATACGTGTCATCATACATCAGAGGTCTCGAATCCAGATCAATAAGCACTCCCTGAACCAACACAGGAACCTCATATATTGTCAACTAGAGTTCAGCCCTAGTCTCCATCAGTGTATGGTGGTCTAGAGCAAGACCTTTAACCAATATTGCTGTGTATTATCATTGAGGACAGGCATAGACTTTAATGATAAGTATTATGTGTTGGCAAAATTCCTGCAACCAGTGTGAACAGTCAAAGCCTAGTGGCTATCGTGTTATGATGATAAAACAGTTTTGATTAATAGACCAGACAAGAGGCTAGTGATAAAGAAACATTGGATGATCTTTTTTAAGTTAAATTGAAGATTCCAGAAAGGATTTCTTATTTAGATATAGAATATAACTCAACCATCATTCAAATTTTGTAATATATTTTATTCATTCAATTTCATCATTTCACCATTCATAATTACACAAGAAAAACATAAGATAAATGTAAATAATAAATGATATATTAATTGTAATCGTCAGACTTATTAATTTTATGTTGTTGAATTTTGAGTTATATTGAATTGTTTGATTATCATAGGTAGTTACATAGCGAAGGTGGCACCTTAGGCTCTGACTTATATCTAATCACTATCTAAAGTAGAGACCTTCACAGCCGTGACTATCTTGTGATACCAGTGCTCTTCTCTGACACTGGGACTACACTCTTTTCAGGAAGAATTCTATTTCTGTTTTTTCAGTAACTTCTACTGACACTACACTCATAAAAACCTTTCGCTACATAACCCCCCCTTTTAAAAAAAAAATTTGTTTAAAAGCTGATACTGTTGTTACCGTTTGTTGTTCACGTGGACGAAGGTGTTTTACAAAAATATGTCCGCCTATAGTAATTTTTGTCATCGTCATCATCATCGTCGTCGTCATCATCATCATCATCATCAACCTTCAGCTCCCCAAGGGGCATAAGCCGTCAACAAATGTTTGACTTTTTGTCCCGTGCCATCAGCTCAAGTTCTTCCATGTCCTCCTCACCCCCTTCATGTATGTCTCCATTCCTCTTCACCGTGTGTTGCATGGCCTCCCTCCATCTCTCGCACCCCAGGCACTACAGAAAAAGAACCGACCTGCAAATCTACCAACAAGGTTCCCCAACTCTTGTTAGTTTTTTCTAACACATCTCAAAAACTAACATATTCTGAATTCTTTCTTTGAACTTTGTGTATCTTGCTGGCTTCACTTAACCTTTTTTTTTTACAACCTGTTTACAAATGTTTTTGTCTATTTTCATGTACCTCTTTCCTTCATACATCTCTTATCAATCATCCTGACTGTACTGCTTTTGGCGTGGTTAATCGTCCTTGTCCTTGTTTGCTTACCTGTGATCCTCCCTAAGTGAAGGCAGAAAATGCGCGTTAACTAAATAGAAATAACAAAGAGATAAAGGAAAAATGAGATAAATATATTTGTTTATTATGCCTTATCATTCGTATCTGCCCTCAGGAGCCATAAAAAAGCAAAGAATTACTGTAGACGGTTTGTCAGAAGCAATTAATGAAAGGTAAATGTAGTCCTCTAGCAGATGCTACCGTAGGAGAGTGAAGTGTTAGAGATTTCCCAATACTAGGTCCGGCATTGAGAGGTGAGGTGACCAGTTCCTTTCCTGACTGCCGTTTCCTTCCCTAACTCAAGTGCAAAGTCAGGTACCCATTTAAAGCTGGGTAGACTGACGCATCACCCGTGTGTTACCGGGGCCCGAAAGGGGAGCAAAGAATAGTAACACTGCACCCTACCACGCATGTCGTAAAAGGCGACTAAGGAGGGTATGGGCATGGGGCTGTTTACCCCATCCCGTAAAAACTTCGCACAGTGGGCTGATCACCTGCTTGCCAACCAATCTGATTACGGAAACAATGATAGATTGTTTGGTCTGTTTTTGTTCCACAAAGACGCCACTAGGCGTGGTGGAAACAGCGATAGATTGATCAATTTGTTGTTGCCCTAAGACGCCACTAGGCGTACTGGCCACATACTGCTTTGCCGGTTGATGGCTAAGGATGGAAGAAGAAGAAGAAGACTGACGCATGTCGATACCGTGAATCGAGAGATCAGCCCTCTAACCACTCCTGTCATTTTGGGCGCGCGATAATAACGAAATAATAGTAATGAAAATGATAATAATGAAAACTGACTATAAATCAATAAGGTGAAAATACTGTGGACTCTTGCACCCTGGATCATCATCATCATCATCAACAGCATCGGTATCATCATCATCAACATCATCGGCATCATCAACACCATCGGCATGATCATCAACATCATCATCAGCATCAACAACATCATCGGAATCATCATCAACATCATCGTCAACATCATCGGCATCATCGGTATCATCATCATCATCTTCATCAACATCAACAACATCATCGGCATCATCATCAACATCATCAACATCATCATCAACATCAACGGCATCATCACCAACATCATCGGCATCATCATCAACATCACCAACATCATCAGCATCATCATCAACATCATCAACATCATCAAAATCATCATCAACATCATCATCAACATCATCGGCATCATCATCATCATCACCAACATCATAGGCATCATCATCATCAACATCATCATGAACGTCATCACCATCACCAACATAATAGGCATCATCATCATCAACATCATCAGCTTCATCCTCAACATCGTGTTCCTATTTGCTCCCTCTGAAGCATGAATCCACCACTGCAGCTGCCCCCCCCCCCCCTTTCCAGCAAGCCAGCACCAACCATTCCCATGCTCTTGCAGCGGTGGTTTCTGTTGCAATGTGTTTTACATTATGAGGTTGGCAGCCTCATGCGCAACTTCAACTTAGTTGCCTTGTATCAGGTATACAAGCCATACTTTCTGAACTGTGCAACCAGCGCAGGGTCGCCGTGCAGTGGATACCGTCTCATTGTGGGATGTCAGGAAACGAGAGAGCGGACCGACTGGCTAAAGAAGGTGCTGCAGACGAGCAACCGGATGTTCCAGTTACGTACCATCAGAAAAGAAGAAAAAGATGATCAAATCAATCAGAAAGCTACCAACACCAACACAGGATGACTACCAAGCTATGAACAGATCAGAACAAATTGTCATTCTGCGCCTCAGAACAGGACACAACCGACTCCGCAGCCACATGTATACAAAATTCAAGATTGGCAATTCAGCCATGTGTACATGTGGACAGGCACGCCAGACTGCGGAGCACGTACTTCAAGATTGCCCCGATTATGATATATTGAGGCAAACCCACTGGCCCAGAGAAACAACACTGGAAGCAAAACTATACGGACCTCTGTGTGAACTACAAAAGACAGTGAAGTTTATACAAGAAACAACATTGCAGATTTAGACAATATATTTCAAGCGAACGAAAGAAGAAGAAGAAGAAGTTGCCTTGTATGACACGCCCCTTGCGTGGTATATGGAAATTAGAAGAAGACAGAAAAACTTGCCATAGGGGAAAATTAAACTGAAAACACACGTAAATATGAAGAGATAAAAACAAAAATAAAAACAGATTGAACGTAAAATGACAGAACTCCCGGAATCAAATAAACAGATGTATACTACTCCTTCCTAAGATGAGATAAAATGATATTTTTCATACTGAGAATTGGCCACTGCAGATTCAAATACCCATTTGTTGAACAAATTCAATATCAGGCCGGCAGATTAAATTAAGAGCCTTCCAATAATGACCAACGCCCTTCACGTTTGAAGTTGGAAAAATAGATTTAAAACTCTTTGACTCCAGACCAACGCTCTGAGCGTTGCAAAATTCAACACGCCGTGCCAGAGCAACGCTCAGAGCGTGGTTTTTAGTTTATCACGAATAAACCCTAAAAATCGTCCGTTTAATGCAGTACATACATTAAAACTCGTAGAATGACTTCCGCTACTATTTAAACAACTAATTTGGCTGTAGTTAATCAGCACATGTGCGTGTTTTGATCTTATTATCACAATTTTTGTGAAGATTCGCGTGTGTGCGTTTTTCGTTGTTTTTGCTAGAGAAATACAAGGGGATTGAAATAAGTCTTGGGCCTGACCATAAAGGAGTCACAGGAGGAAGATGAAACTTGGCACATTTAAAGTTCATCATATTTGCACTGAGTGTGTGAAGTACGCGTTTGTTTCTTCAATGGGTTTTCCCGCTACGGTGCACGGCGCAATGTACCCTATTGACCGGATCTGCTGCTCCAAAGATTTGACAAAACAATGGAAAAGAAGGAGGCCAGAGCTGTGATAAAATTTCTGATGTTTCAGGGAGAAACACCTACGGAAATACACAGGGAGATGGAACCAGTGTTTCGTGATTCTTGTCCTTCATATACTTCGGTAAAAAACTGGTGTCAACAGTTTAAGTGCGGCCGCTCAAATGTTGCTGATCTGCCAAGATCTGGTAGACCAGCCTCAGAGTGCAACGATGAAAATGCAACAAGAGTGAAGAAAATCATTGACCAGGATCGAAAAATGACAATTGTGGAGATAGCTAGTAGAGTAAAACTAAACGAAAGAACAGTTTATAGAATTTTACACAACAGACTGAACATGAGAAAAGTGTGTGCACGCTGGGTTTCGCGACTGTTGACACTTGAACAGAAGCAAACGAGGGTAAATTGCTGTCAACAGTTGCTCAAAAAGTGTCAGTCAAAAAATTTTTTGGAGACCATGGTGACAGTATTGAGACTTGGGTACACCATTATGACCCCGAATCCAAAATTGCCAGCATGCAATGGAAAACCCCGGGCTCCCCAACACCTGTCAAGCCGAGAGCGCAGAAATCTGCAGGAAAAGTGATGCTGACTGTTTTTTGGGACGGCAAAGGTGTCCTTTTGAAAGATTATCTGCCTCGTGGTAACAGAGTTAATGGACAGTACTATGCAGATCTTCTCACCAAACTTAGAAAGGTTGTGACCACGAAACGAGGGATAACGCGCCCTCAAAATCTTCCTATGCTTCAAGACAACGCGCCCTCTCACAAAGCACGGCTTGTGCAGCTAGCAGCCAACGATTTGAATATTGAAATTCTTCCACACCCACCATATTCTCCAGATTTGGCTCCATCAGACTGTTTTCTATTCCCAAATCTTAAAAAACAGCTAAAAGGAAATCATTTCGACAGCGATGAAGAGGTTATACTGGCATGTGATGACTGGTTTAGTTTGAAAAATAGGGTGTTCTACTCCCAAGGTCTTTTCAAGGTCAAGCAGAGATGGCAGAAGTGTATCAGTTCAGACGGTGGCTATATTGAAAAGGAATAAACATTATACAAAATTTCAGCTCTCTGTGACATGTCCTTCATGGTCAGGCCCAAGACTTTTGTCAATCCCCTTGTATGTCACGCTTTATATTTACATTTTCTAAGTCTCCTAAGCAAATAATTGTGTCAAACTACTTTGAAACATTGCTGACATTGATGCTGATTGTTTGGTAGTCACAGTTTGTTGTCAAAATACGGAATCTGTGCTGAAAAGCTAGACACACTAGATTTAGTTGTTGAGCGGGCGTAGTCATATTCTGGCCGATCAGAAAGCAACAAAACTAGACCTACCGTAACATCTAATCACTAGTTCTTGGTAGAAGATGAAGCTAGGGATACTATTAAAACATTAAACAAGAGTAAACAAGTTTTTATATGACGTTATTCTTCTTTATTTGTTTGAAAATTACGTAATGCACGATTGCATAATGTATTTTTTCTTACAAAGGACCACGAAAAAACTAGTGTGAATAACACTAAATGTATTAATTTGGCCATAAGCATGTTTTTTTAACTTTGTATATGGATTAACTTGACGTTTGAAGACTAAAAAGAAAGTTTTATTGTCTACAACAGTAATTTGTCTTTGGTAAGATCGTATTCTACAGTTAACTTTTTTGTGTTTTTCAATTTTACATGCAAAATGTTTTAAGTACAACGAACACACTTGTGTTACGATATTATATATTACAATTCTCTATCCATTTCCCTATAGTTTGGTATATAATAAGTACATGTTCACAGAAAAGAATTAACATAAAATTTACACTAAAAGTCAGTTCACTTCACCGTTTAGAATTCTTCAAAAAATAATTATGGCACAGGGTGGAAAATAATTATGGAATCAAAGAGTATTAACAAACAGTAGAACATGTCATTCAAGACTGTCGGCTCCATGAGAGGAACAAATTGACAGCTTGGCAATCATAACCCAGTTGAGGAAGAAACTAAATGGCGAAGAGAGAAGCCCCGGACCGGCCGTCTTTATTTTGAGAATATAGATGTGGTTATATGAGCGCAAACGGAGAAGAAGAAGAAAGAAAAAGGAGGATGGAAAGAGGAAGAAGAAAAATGACAAGAGGAAGAAGAAGCGGCAGCAGAAGAAGAAGAAGAAGAAGAAGAAGAAGAAGAAGAAGAAGAAGAAGAAGAAGAAGAAGAAGAAGAAGAAAAAGATGAAGAAGAAAAAAGGGAAGAAAACGAAGAGGGAGAAGAAGATGAGGAAGATAAATATAATATATCCCTGCCCTGGCAAAGATAAGAATGTTTTTTGACCATCGTCGTTAAAACCATTTCCTTGATAACAGTTTTATTGTTGTTGAGCATCAAGGATGTCTGTATCAGCACGTGCAATCATGTAATATCTGGTATCATCCCCCTGACGTCTGCTGTAGCATCAGTAAAACGTGAACATTGCCAGTGTAAACACAGACACTGGAACACAACGGAAGATAAAAAGGCCGTGTCATTTGAATTAAAACGTACGGAATAAGAAGGCCGATTTAAACGGGTGCTTATGTGTATGGTTGTGTATATTTGAATGTGTGTGGGGGAGTAAACGGCTGAGATATGACGTTTTCAACTTGTGACACTTTTCACTAGAATGGATTCCGAAAATACATTCACGCCAAGTCCTCATGTCGTATGTCATCAATTCGCCTTGTCCATATCTTTTTTTTTTATTCCTTTCGTATCTGCCTCATGTTCCCTGCGCCATGTGGTTTTTTGCTCCTCCTCTACTTTCCTTAAATAAATATTAGACAAACATAAAGGTATGTTTTCAAGAAATAAAGAAGTAAAACACTAGACAACAGAAACACAACAGACGTGAGTGGCTTACCCAGGACTCGAACCCAGGACCTTCCGTGCGAAGGTCTTTGTCTTGTGTGGACTGACCTATACTGTATAATAGGGGAACAACAGAAGTGATTGCGTCATTAATAGACTGGACTGCCCATGGTAAATTTCCGGTGTTATGTCTTGCAATTCGCACTAATGACGCGTCATCGAAGCATCATTTTTGGTGATGCCTAGATGGGAGGGAGGATCGTGTGATTCGCTTGCGTAGCTAGGCGGGTTGTCGCACGGAAGATCCAGGGTTCGAGTCCTGGGTTAACCATTCACGTCTGTTGTTTTTCTGTTGTCTAGTGTTCTACTTCTTTATTTCTTACGAGTGCTTGAACCTTTATGTTTTTCTAATATTTATTTACTGTTTACAGGCCTCGGGTTTCCCTTCCTTATGTGTTATAAATGTCTATTTTCTTACTATGGAGATTCCAGAACAAGGGTTACCTTATAAAGCTGTTAAATGATTTCGTCAACTACCTCCACTTTGTTCGGTCGGTGGCCAAACTTCATGCAGTGCCCACAATCTGGTTCAGGCTTTGCATATCGGCCTCCACAGTTCTCCGGCATGTTGTTTTTGGTCTGCCTCATTTTTTGCCTTCCTTCTAAGGTCCATAGCATAGCAGTTCTTGTGATGGCATCGCGGTCTCTTCTGAAGACATGGCCAACCCAGTTCCAGCGTTTGCCCGCAATGCTCGTGTGCATATCTTTTTGTTTGCTCCAAGTAAGCAGTTCTTTATTGGTGACGGTGTCCGGCCAAAAGATTCAAAGAAATGTCCTTAGGCAGTTTGTATGGCAAGCTGGACATTTCCTTTTCTGTTACTCTCCAGCATTCTTCACCGTACAGAGGTACAGATAGTACAACGGTATTTGAAAATGAAGTATCAGCGAGAATAAAGGTACATTCTCCGCAATATCAGTGAAAACCCACGAGCTCATTATTAAAATTCATTTTATTAGCGAATACCGTAAAATAGGAAAGCGATATTTTCTTTGAAGTGAAACTAACATTCAAATACAATATCATTTAGTTTGAATTTTCGATCGCTCTGATGATGTACTTGCAGAAAGTGCATCGTCCGGCGAAGATAAGTATGTACCTATAGGCAGCTATTATTCCAAGCTTCAAATACTCACGAAAGCACTCATGATTTTTTTATTAAATTAAGACAGATCTTTATAGAGGGCTCAGTGTTTCTGAAGTAGAACCCTAAAACTCCTGGGTTACCTACAGCCGCTGTAATAAAAAGTGTAAACTAAACAAAGGAACAAAATTAAAAGCAAACCCAACATTCCACTACAAAAACGTCAGTTAGGTGGTCTCCCAAGCAGAAATAGAAGAAATTACTATGTGTTATTCAGTTGCAGTTAACCGCTGTTGTTTATTGTGTGTGAATGTGTGTTTTTTTTTATATTTGTTATTTCACGCCTTCTTTAGACACAGCTTTCGAAACTACGTTAATTTTGAATGATAATTTTTGAAAAATAATCACACCTTCCTTTCAAATTTGTCTCTTTTTACCGTATTTTGCACTAAAAAAAAAAACGCATTCGTTTTGGAAAAAGGGAAGTAATTGTTGCCAAGGGAAAAAAACGTAATAAAAAAATTAAATTTACATTGCTGACGATTTTATTTTACGTCCATATGAAATAGTTTCATAGTTTAATGTCAAATATACAAAATACAAACCCTTTTTTATTTTCTGATAAGATATTTGGGTTACTATGTTTTATTATATTTTTCTAAACTTGATGTATATTAAATATCATTAAATTATGTCACTAGTTCAGTTATTCTGTCACGCAATTATTTGAAAATACTAAATACTCTAATTAACCTGTAAATCTGCCTTTTGTGTTTGGATATGCGCCCTAATATAACCGACTAGGTTGAACGAGACGCGCCTCGCCAAAACGAGGCAAAACGTTACAAAAAACAAAATAAATAAATAATTAACCAGTTCCAATTGGTTTTAGTATTTCTTCATGACTAGATTTTGCACCGTGGATGACACACTCTCATAAATTCCCTGTAGCGCCATTCCTGCTCCAACTCCTACGCTCTTTGATGTTTTGAATCAGCCGTCTCATCCGTCTAATCCAAGTTATGTAGGTAGTGTGGTTGAGGCATTTTGGTCTCATCATTCTCTCTCTATCGCTCTCTCTCTCTCTCTCTCTTTGGAACTTCTTCTTCCTCGTTCGTCCTGAAAAGGGCTTTGGTTGCGTTGTGTCCGTTTACAGCGAAGCTGCGGTATTTGCGCCTTTCGGCCGACACATCCAACTTCCGCACGGCATTTTTTGGGACCGGGTTTGCCTTCCCTCTTCGATCCCTACTCCTCAGCCAGACTGCAGCGATGCAGCCTGTTTCCAGCACCACCACGTGGAGGTGGAGTAGGGTCTTGTCAGCTCTGGTTCGCTGACCCTGACGCAGGCAGTCAAGCTATGGGTCGCTTACTGCATTCCTCACTTTTGATGCGTCTTGGGTCCCTCTCTTTGGAACAATCTTCCCAATGACCTGAAAAACAAGCACAGTCCCTACTCTTATAATCGCATACTGTTTAAATACTTTATGAGTGTTGATTATATGCCACCCTTACTGATTGTGTTGTACTTTTAGCTAATATACTGTATGGAGGCTCTGATGATCTAGTTTTTCATTACAATATACTTATTCTTAATTTTATGATCAGGTACTGTTAATGTATGCAGTTATACTACCTTGTAATGTTGCATTGCCCTTAAATTAATACTTTAAGTACGCTGGAGAATGTTTGAGTAACAGTAACAAAAGATGAGCAAGAGGAAGGAAGAATGCAAGAGAGGACTTTGCCCGGTTTTCAACCCTTGGCAAATTAATTGCTTTCGTATATGTCTATCTCCAAATGGGAAAGAGAGCACCCGGGACATTTGAAAAATGATGCATATCATCAACTATCCAGAAAAGAACAGGTCATCATTTTTCGGCTACGCACTGGTCACAATAGATTGAGATACCATCTGTACCACAAATACAAAATTGGTGCAACAGATCTCTGCACCTGCGGTACCAGCCCAATGACAGTCGAACACATGCTGCAATACTGCCCAACCTACAGTAATGAACGGAGTAGCATATGGCAACAACCCACTTCTGTCAACGAAAAACTGTTTGGAGATGTTGGGAGCCTTTGGTTGACTACTGCCTTTATTAGAGTCATAAATGTGGAAATCTGAGGGCGAACGAGGAAGAAGAAGAAGTATATGTCTATCTAACTATCTACCTAGTCTGATTCTGGTCTTGAGTTTGGGACGGCCAAGATAGCGAGGAAAGTAACTGTTTACCCTATCTCATGATGATGAACCTAGTATCGTTGCACTCATTGCAGCATTATCTGCTATGAGACTCAAAGCTGCTCACCTCTCGTACAGTCTTTCGCATGCACCGTATACCATACCGAGTCCCTAGTCATTCATTAGCAGACAGTTCGAATATTTCACGAGTTCTTATTACACACCATTTGATTATGTCTCAAATCACTGTCTAATTGACTGTATGAGGAATTCGAATTTTTGTGTTTGTTTGTTTGTTTGTTTTTTTTCATAAAATCTTTTTTTTAAATCTTTGTTTTTTAAATTTAAAAAAAAAATTTATTTTAAAAACATACTTTTATTATGATGATTATTGCAAATGTATGATGTTATATTACTTTGATAATGATAAATGCCTTAATAATGCTTAAAGTAAATGTGAGGATGAAAGGATACAGTATACATAATGAGAGAGAGAGAGAGGAAGGGCAGAATGTCAGACGGGCCTGCGTGCCCAATTCTTAACCCTTTGAAAATAAAGTTCGTTCGTTCGTTCCATCTCTCGGTACTCTTGTTTTGTTTTTGTTTTTTTTTTCCTAGATGAATGTGCTAGTTCTTAACATGATTCTCGTTTTTGTTGTTCACCATCTTTCAGAGCCAGCCATACGACAGAACTGCTCAATTATTTGAACTGAAATATTTTTTTGTTATTAGTATTATTATTAATACTTTGCCTTGGACTTGATTTTTGGATGATTTACATATATTTCCCAATGCAATGAAAGCTTCCAATCGCCTTTTGTTTACTTATTTTAAATCACTGTCTGTTCCTCCAACTTTGCCTAGACTGGTGCCAAGATATATGCGTGAATTTACTTCGTCTGTCTAACTGTAACAGTAACTAGAAGAGAAACGTGAGCACTTGTTTATTCTCCTCTTCTTCTCGCTATTCTTGGCCTATTTATTCTTCTTTTTTCACATATTCTTCCTCTTTCTCTTATTCTTCCTTCTATTATTTTCCTATCAAATCCCATTTTGTTTCTTCTTTATTTTTTCGTCTTCATTCTTTTCCTCTTCAGTTTATGTTTCCGATCATCTGTTTAATGTCAGTTATTTTTAAGCTGTGTTTTTCTTTCTCTCTCTCTCACTTCCGTTTTATCAAAACAGGGACCCATCACTGCAGCTGTTTTCCTCCCAGGACCCCGGCATTAAGACATTAATGTGCTCATACAGCGGTGATTTCTGTAACAATTTTTTTAACTTGATGAGGATGCCAGGCCCATGCACAATCTTAAATTAAGAGCCTTTTACGTCACACCTGAATAAGCAGTATTCTTTCCTTGTTCCACCAGAGGGTCCAGCGACTACACGATGCAAGCTGTTTTACGCGATAACAAATAAAAGAAAAATCCCCCCATGTTTCTCACACATACAAGGTAGACGCCGCTGTCCGACCTCATAGCTTTTATTATTTGACATCAAATCTGAAATATACTACTGGACAAAAGTTTTCTGCCGCCCTCTAATTATACGCATGAATATATAATACACTGTTTTTAATATGTCTAGATTTTTTATTTTATTTTTTATTTATTTATCTTCGACTCATTCTGTTCCCTTCTATTTCCAGTCCCCACTTCCATTACGTTTGGGTAGTTTATTGCTTAGTTTCGTTTTTTAGTTTTTAAGTATGTTATTGTGTACATCCGGTGGTGGCAGTCATTTCCTTTTCCTGGCACGCGCCCATAAGCGTTAGGACTTTGCCGCCTTCAGGGAAGTACCTATTTTTAAATTTTTATATTTGTTTAGGTTCTTATGTGTCCTATCTAACCTTCACTTTCTTTCCTTTCCCTGACGAAGGCCTTGTGGCCGTAACGTTGGCTATTTTCTCATTCTTTTGTCCTCGTAAGACGAATCACCTTTTTTCGATTTTTTTTTCACACCCATCCATTGGACAAAAGTTAAGGGCCGCCATTCAGTTTAGACAAGGTTTATGTAATTGATTGGCAAACTGTAAAGACAAGTGAAAATGTCATTAAAACTGAGCTCAGAGAAATGTGTATACATTTCTCTGTGCACTAGGTTAATTGTTTTTTTAAATGTCCAAAAACTGGGTCACTTTAACCCGCACATGAAAATTGCCATTGTTGCTGCAAAAACTCGTGGATTTTGCAACACGCCCCACTAGTTCAAAAGGTGAAAAAGTGAGTTGAATTTCTTTTTGTTAGTAAGTCACACATTATTAAAAAAACTTGATTGATCTTTTCCACGGATGAATCAACTTTATTTTGTAATAAATTGTTTACACCTGGTTGCATTTATTTGGTCCATAGTGGAGTTTTTCTTGGTGGCCCTTAACTTTTGTCCAGTAGTAATAGAATGACCTCATGCACCATATTTTTTGGCAAAATAAGAAGCGAAAGTTGCCATGCCACACGCGAAAAATTCTAAGCAGACGTTTGACCTTGCTCTTGTCAATTTTCAAATATAGTAGAAGTTGCTTATAGGCGGAAAATGTACGTTACTACGTTATTGAAATCGGGCAAATTTGGGCGGGGAGGAACACGGAGCATTTTACTACAAAATGAATATTTAATACGTCACAGAAAGACAGCTCAAACACATTTATTCAAACAGTCTTAAATATAACTGTGTAAACAAGCAACTAAAGGAGTTTTCAAAATTTATCAGACAGAAATGGATGAGACGGTAAACAATCTTTTTACCAGATACGCTGCAGAAATTATGGCTGAATTGTTGAACTGATAGAGCAGTTTATCACCACCTCTATAACTGACTGATTGGAGATTGAGTTAATTCCGTTATTACTGAATAATGTAGAGGTTGAATTAATTTTCCATTGATATTTCCTTCAAAACGCGAATTCTCTGTTATCAATTTGTCTCCATACCGCTTTATGCCCCGTGGACCCCCCCCCCTTCTTGACACCCCCACCCTTCCCTCCCCGGTCCCATGGCGGGGGGTGTGTATCTGAAGAGAATAAAGAATGGAAGTACTGCTTCCTCAGGTTAGTCGTACAAGGCCACAATTGTAAGGTTGTGCATGGTGCGGGCAACAGTACGTGACTGCTTTAGTGCAGGCTTCTTGCAGGGGGAGGGGGGAGGGGTATGGGCGAGGGGGGGCAACTGCAGGGGTGGCTCCATGCTTCATACGGAATGACAAGGAACATGAAGAGTGTCACTGACGTCATACGCCATGACGCGTGTTTGTGGGTGTGAGTGGGTGAAGGAGTGAGTGTGGCATTGTTAGTTGACTGATTACAATTCATGAGTGTAGCTAATTGTTACATGTTAGTTGACTGATTACAAATCATGAGTGTAGCTAATTGTTACATGTTAGTTGACTGATTACAATTCATGAGTGTAGCTAATTGTTACCTGTTAGTTGACTGATTGTAGCAAATGTAATTTTTGCTGGGGAGGTTAAGATGTTATACCTAACAAGACAAATAGTTGTGTCTGTGTTAACTGTGTGAGGTCAAGCACATGTAGGTCCCTGACTATAAAAAGAATGATGATGATGATGATATATTGATCAGGGAACCTAACGCTACCTCCCTAGATCTCACACAGTCCGTATTTTGATTCTAGTGGCTGGTGTATGATGTCTCTAGTGTCTAGGGGTGAAATGAAGATGATGGTACATCAACACAATACACTTTAACTCACTATAATAAAATGAATAAGACGGTGGTTAAAGTTTTCTTTTAAAATTCGAATGTTTTTTTTTCTTTATACAATTTAATCTGCCTGTCCCTATTCACAGACTAAAACTTTAATAGTTGCTAGTGATTGTCATTTGTTATGAGGAGCTGTTGTTTTCATCAAGCCCCATATAATTCAATGTTATTTTTATAGGAACTAGTTTCTTAGGATGAAATGTCAGAGGTCCCAGCTGATAACTTGTCACCTGGGATTCTTGGTCGGTCGAATATAAGTCAGTATATCAATGTAAACTCCGCCATTCCGGTCCCAAGCCCGGATGAAAAAGGAGGAGGGCGGCCTGCATGGAGGCCGTAAGGAGGCAGCCCCTCCACCATGCAAAGGCACAACAGGCCAATCACCTGTTTGCTTTAAACCACGATTACGATCAACAAAAGAGAGGAAGAAAGAAGACATCAGATTAAGCTGGGAGAACAGGTCCTGGAGCAGGTCGACCACTTTAAATACCTCGGAGCTATTATAGACCGAAAGGGAGGCATCAAAGAAGAGTTGGCCACTCGAAAAGCAGCAGCTGGGAGACTTTTCAGGCCATAAATCGAGGATTCCTCAGCAAGAGAGAGGTTGGTAAGAAAACGAAGATGGCTGTATACCGCTCCACCTATGTCCCAGTCTTGACATATGGATGCGAGTCATGGGCAATGACTACAACCCATAAAAGCCAGATCCAAACCTCAGAAATGAAGTATCTGAGGAAGGTGGTTGAAGTAACAAGAAGAGACATGGTACGCAACCAGACGATACGTCAAGGCCTAAAATGCCACCCCCTACAGACCCAAGTAGAACAGTCCCAACTAAGATGGTTTGGCCATGTCTGCAGAATGGGAGAAGATCGGCTACCACGACAAGCATGGGAAACAAAGAGCCAAGGATCCAGACCCCGAGGACGACCCAGAGTCCGCTGGGAGGACAACATTAGACAATCTTTGAAGGACCGAGGACTAGAATGGAACCAGGCCAGGAGGAAGACAGCCGATAGAATAGTCTGGCGCTCTCTCTTCCAAACCTCTACACCTCACGGTAGAAGGGGAACGACTAAGTAAGTATATCAATGTAGAGACAATGTAGATCAGCACCCACACGTAAGCTCCTTCAGGCTATCAGCTGACAGCTTAAACTTTATATTGGAGACTTTACACCCACTCATCAGGTTTCCTGTCACCGGATGGTAACAGGAAATAAAAACTCTGCAATAAAAAGACACCCTGGCCTTTTCAACCTGATCACAACTTCCTATCCCTATATATACATGACGGTATGGGGTCAGCCTCTTGTGCATTCATGTGCATCAGCCCCTAATTTATGACTCACACCCTTTTGTGACCACACCACAGGTCCCTATGGCAGATACGCCACTGGCCACTGTACTTTTACATAGTTTGCTTCAATGCAATAACGTGGAGTAACCACATCTCCTTTTATATGATTTTTTTCTTTTCTTTTCTAACTTATAAACGCTCTAGGCATGTTGAAAAGTGTTCATAGAACACAGAGGCTTCCTAACATTTCCAATACAAAATATTAATACAAAATCATAATAATATGCAACAGTCAAATACAGTTCAATGTGAGGACTCAATAATGTTTGCTTCCGGCATATCCTTCACTTTTCCACAGCAGTATCTGTCTTTTTCAGTGTTAATCAAGCATGTAAATACATAAAGCATTCTTACCACTAGTTCAAAGAAATATGTCACAAATAACGTTGACTGGCAAAGAATATGGCCTCAGTTTTGCTCTGCCCCGTCCAGATAGTGAATTAGTATTTAATTTTACAAGTTATCACATTTGATCTCAACGTAGTTGTTTGAATAAGATTTTCTAGTCAAATGGCCACGAGACCACTATGCCTTTTGCCAATATCTATTAGAGCCGACCAATGAAAGCAGGCACTACTTCATCTTTTTGAATTTAGTTTGAAAAAAACAAAACAATTCCAAACAAACTATGTGCCTCGTAGTCCATTGGTCCGTCTGTGTTAGTTATGCCAATAGAAAAAGATGTTTCGTTTTAGTTAACCTTTTTCCTATCTCTCCCCTTTTACTCCTATACTCTTATACCAACTAATAGAATTTGAATTTCTACAATGCCTCTTTTTTAAACTAGCGTTCCCAACAACGTTATGTGTAACGAGCAAGAACAACAGTCTGTCCGGTCAAGCTTCGTAGACATTTAGTATTTTCTCAATAACTTGGCTAATACTTGGACTACCATATTTTTTTAAAACATATTTTTGCTCAGGGGACTCTAAGCTATACTACCATATGATTTTTATAGTCAGTTTCAGTATGGTTTAGATTTTCAATTTTGTCACTGTCAATCGTCAAAATTAACTTTTTACACAAGTCGGCCATCTTCCCCCCGTCTCTAACATTTTCCTCACTATTCAAATAAATCAACTAGTTTGAGTGACGTCAGAATATTACCGCTAGGAGGAACTGGAAATTTGTCTGTGTGTTTGCCTCTGCTGGCTTTGCCCACAGCGTGTATATATTAAAGAGACCGCGTGCAGAGCGAAGAGGGGTTTTTCAAAACTTTGGTAGTGTTTTGCGTTAATTATTACAATCGTCTCGTTCTTACTACTGAGAACTGTCCGAATTACTACAAATGTTAGTGTTAAAGTTAACATATTACGTTAATTCAAACGTCAGTTTGGTCTCACAGTTCTGGCAAGTCGTTAATTACAAGCTTTTCCCCCGTTTCATGCAGCAGATCGGCGAGATGTTAAAATGTTTATTGTACGTTTTCGAAACCGAAACTATAGCGTGTTAAGATTTTTACGGCGGGTCATTTTCTTAGCATTTCCACTGCACAAAAGGCAGCTCTACTGGCGTTGAAGATGAAACCAGTCAGACACCTGAGAGCTGGTGTATTTATTCATAATAAGACTAAAATCTTACTGAAATAAGCGATTATCTCACAGATTTTACTACACTGATTACAATTCATGAGTGTAGCTAATTGTTACCTGTTAGTTGACTGATTACAATTCACGAGTGTAGCTAATTGTTACCTGTTAGTTGACTGATTACAATTCATGAGTGTAGCTAATTGTTACCTGTTAGTTGACTGATTACAATTCATGAGTGTAGCTAATTGTTACCTGTTAGTTGACTGATTACAATTCATGAGTGTAGCTAATTGTTAAGAGATTAACGTGAGCTCGTGGAGTAAATGTTCTACAGTGAACGTGGTTAATGTGATTGAGAGTCTGAGATAGGGAGTCTGTGGCCACCTGACGTGAGAGACGGTAGGTGTGTGAATATATGTGAAATTGGACTCTATTACTCCATAATTAAGATTATTTGGAAAATGCGCTAGGAGTTTCATATGTGGCCTCGAATACTATTATGTGGATGTGCATTGTTGTACTGCACTATGGAGTTTAATGGAGGTGTGCTGTAGTTGATACCGTAGTATTTATAAGCGCATTGCTTGCGCTAGGGAAGTCATTGGAGAGGAGCCGCGTCGTTTTCCCGCGCCATGTTAAAAGGGCCTAGATGTATCAGTACTAGGAGCACGTTGTTGTGTACCCGCGCCACGGAGCTTTGAGAGAAGCCATGATACTTAGTGTTTAGACTAGAAGTGTCTGTGTGCAAAGAGTGATTGCCGCACTGAGGTCTATGTAGTAGTTGCATGTACGAGAGAATGACAGTATCAGATGATTCACTGATGCAAGTTGCGTTGTACTATTGTTTCTGATGCCTGGAACCATGTTAATAAATATATAATGATGGAACCAGACTTCTGTTCAGTTATTTATATATGTGTGTACGGTTCTGAGTGAGGTTGTCAACTCATTTTATATCTCCAAATCTAATATATTAACATGCAGCCCGAAATCTACCTCGTCGGGATATGTAAGACTAATTTAATAATATATAAATAACTGAACAGAAGTACTTTTGTAAATATCTATCACCAAGTACAGTTAAGTGAAAATAAAATTAGGATGTTAAGAAAACACACACACAAAATGATAAACAATGTCACACTGATTTTCCCAACTATAAGATAAGATAAAGTTGAGCAGGGTAGACTCTTTGCCGAGATGGTGGATATGTGGAGGCAAATGAAGCTCATCTGACTTGATTCTGCACTTCTTCCATTTGTAAATGAAAAAAGGTAAATAAAAATAATCA
This sequence comes from Oreohelix idahoensis, assembly GCA_024509875.1. Classification (NCBI taxonomy): domain Eukaryota; kingdom Metazoa; phylum Mollusca; class Gastropoda; order Stylommatophora; family Oreohelicidae; genus Oreohelix; species Oreohelix idahoensis. The sequence continues at coordinate 67,123 of JAMPIV010013775.1, forward strand.
TAAAGAAACATATCGTGCTTGAAAAGTGATGCAGAGGTCGAACGTTCTTTAGTGAAGACAACTGAGCACATGACCTTTGGAGACACACATCAGTTGACATGTCTGAATGAATGTCTTTTCAAGTAGATTACACTGACAAACAACATTTTTCTTTCTTATATAAGAATAAGTGTTCTTAGGTCAGTTTCTTGCGCTGATTTCAAATCTGAAATCCGTTTATCTCTATCACATCGGGTTCTTAAGATATTTGGGAATAAATATATTTTTGGGAAACCGTTATTTGCTCCGTTTCATTTTTACTATATAACTTATTAAAAATTAATAAAATGCAAAATAATTCTACTTTTTATACTGCTAAAAGATGCATGACATATGTTACGCTATTTTGCAAATAGTTACTGTATTTTGAAATAATTCTGAGCAAAATATGGCTTCTAGAAGTTGTAGAAATTCCTCTGATCTGCTCTGTTACGTGTGCGGATATTTTACCGATCGTGTTCACCAGAAAAACTTTACACCATTACTAAAGAAAGCATATGAACTTTATTTCGATTCGAAAGTTGATGATGCAAATAAATCTTGGAAGCCAAATGCAGTTTGTTCGACTTGTGCAAATACATTGGCAGGTTGGTTACGAAAATCGCCGAAGCATAAGTCGATGCCTTTTGGAGTGCCAGTAATATAGCGTGAACCGACAAATCACGCTACTGATTGTTACTTCTGCTTGACAAATATCCATGGTTTCACTTTTAAAACTAGAAAGTCTGTGGTTTATCCAAATATTGAATCGGTTTCGAAACCAGTGCCTTATGATCCAATCACGTGTCCGACCCCAGTTCCACCAGAACAATATCCGTTGGACGTGAATGAACCATTAGAAATTGATAGTTTACCTGCTTTAGAAACTAATTCTGACTCAGATTATATACCGGTGAATGATGGTGTTCACTTAATTGACCATTCAGAACTTTCAGATCTAATATGTGATCTCGCTCTTACCAAAGGACAAGCGGAATTACTCGGTTCGCGACTCAAAGAATGGAATCTTTTAGCGCCCAATACTCTGATATCTAAATTTCGTCATAGACACAGAGAACTTGTTCAATACTTTGAGATGGATGATGACATTTGCTATTGCAAAGATGTAAACGGTCTAATGGTGCACCTCGGTCATGAGCACATAGTCAACGAATGGCGACTTTTCATCGACTCTTCCAATACTAGTCTAAAAGCCGTGTTATTGCATAACGGAAATTTATTTTCATCAATTCCAGTCGCCTACTCTGTTCATATGAAAGAAACTTATGACAATATGGCTATACTTTTGGCAAAAATAAAGTACAATGACTACCAATGGCGGATTTGTGGAGACCTAAAGGTCATTGCAATTCTCACGGGCATGCAGACTGGGTATACTAAATTTTGTTGCTTCCTATGTGAATGGGACAGCCGCAACAGACAGGAACATTATGCAAGAAAGGTGTGGCCTATCAGGGATCGCATGCAGCTCGGGCATAAAAATGTAATACACGAGCCGTTAGTTAACAAAGACAGCATCATTTTACCACCGATACATAAAAGTTGGGGCCCATGAAGAATTTCGTAAAAGCGTTAGATAAAACGAGCAAAGCTTTCACTTATCTTCGAGAAAAGTTTCCGCAAGTTAGCGATGCAAAGATAAAGGAAGGTATCTTTGTAGGACCTCAGATTAGGAAAGTTATTGCAGACAAACAATTCGAGAACTTGTTACATGGTAGTGAACTTCGCGCATGGATGGCATTCAAATCGATCGTCGATAACTTTCTGGGAAATCACAAATCTGTCGACTATGTGCATATTGTTAAGCAGTGCATAGATGCATACAGAATTATGGGCTGTAACACGTCCCTCAAAATCCATTTGCTCGATTCGCATCATGACTTTTTCCCTGACAACCTTGGCGAAGTCAGCGATGAACATGGAGAACGATTCCATCAAGATATCGCCGTAATGGAGTCACGTTATCAAGGACGGTGGAGTGTGACCATGCTTGCCGATTATTGTTGGATGCTTCATCGCGATGTACCACATGCCATTCACCGACGAAAGTCGACTGCAAAGAAATTCAAGCCTACATAACTGTTACACTTCTTGTACGAATGATGTTGTAATACTGTATGCGTTGTTAAAAACCTTCAATTGCGTATTTCTAGAGATCCCGACCTGATAGAGAAAAACGGTTTGCAGATTTAAAAACAGCGCATTAAAATTGAACAGAAAAACATAGAAATGTTAGAGAAAGAAAAAAAAATTTTTTTTTTGTTAGCCAGTGTTATTGTTATTGTTGAACAGAATCGACATCATTGCACACCGGGCAAACCCATAGGTGGTCAGTCTCCCTCAGTATATGTCGAAGAGTGTGAAGGCTAACTGTTCCTGGAGATTCATTTGTTGCAGTGTCATTCTCAAACAGGCGATCAGTAATTTTTCTCAGTATCTCTTCTTTATCCATATCCGGTGTCCCCACTATGGGTGCTCTTGATGCTACTCTGTCGGTTCTCTTATTACCGCATACCCCTGCATGACATGGACAGTAGATTCAAGTAGGTTTAAATGATGTATAATATTTAACGTTTTTATCTTTTGAAAATAAACTTCTGCGTCATAGACCCGACCCTACCTATTTACTGCCGACTTTCATTTTGACAAGATATTTTGTTGCAGAGACGAAACAGGAAAACTAATGTTATATATGTTTTCAACATCAGTTATTGAAGATCGTAGCCAGGCCTGCCTCACTGAAAGGACGTTTGTCTATTGATCCTTAAATCCTGCTAACACAGCTCTCTGATTAAGGTATCAATACAAAAATCAATCTGTCAAAAAATCTCTTTATCTTATAATACAGGGTTGGCTAAAGTTCCCCGGCAGTTATTTTGATTACATTTGGGTTAGGTTAGGTATATGTTGTGCTGAACGTTATATAATGTATGTCTCGAAAATAATATCAAGTATGAAAACGCCCACAACAGCTCAGGAAGAATTACAGAGGGGAAAATGCTGAAAGAGTAAATACATCTTAGGTAGAAGAATGTTTAACTGTCGAGTGACTTTTGGCCAACCCTGTATTACTAGTAAGGAGTGTTTTAATTATTAAATTGCCAAAGAAAGGTGACCTCACTGACTGCAACTACTGGAGAAGAATTACTCTCCTATCAGTTCCCAACAAAATATTGGGCAGAATAATTATTCAAAGAATTTCAAGAGTACTAGACCATAAACTGAGGAAAGAGTAAGTAGAATTCAGAATAAACAGAATGTGCAGATCAAATATTCACCCTCAAGAACATAATAGAATGGCAGAGGCAGCTGTATATAAATGTTGATGACTTTGAAAAGGCATTTGACAGCATACACAGGGACAACCTATGGAAAATACTGAGGGCTTATAGAATCCCTAAGTGCATGGTCTCCATCATTAAAAGCCAGAATGCTAATTTCACATGCAGTGTTGGGCAGAGCAACCTAACGTTTGAGGGGAAAACAGGAGTGCGACAGAGAGGCTCCTTGTCAACCAATCTGTTTTTAACTGTCATAGACTGAATGATGCGCCAGACAGCAGCGGATGCCCCATGAGGAATAGGATGGACAGCATTCTCTACAATGAAGGATCTAAAATACGTAGGTGGTATTGCACTGTTCGCACACTCACAACACATCCAAGAAAAAACAGACAGACTGAATAAACATATCCGACTGGTGGGACTAAACATTAATCTCAAGAAGGTAGAAGTCATGACACTTAGTGTAAGAAATTCTGCACCCGTAAAAGTAAGGAACCTAGAGCTAAAAAATACAAACACATTTACATACTTTGGAAGCAAAGTAACAACAGATGGCGGAACAAGCAAAGACATCAGTAGCAGAATGAATAAAGCCAGGATAGCCTTCGTCAACCTAAACAACATCTGGAAATCATCCTACTACAGTAGAAACGTCGGCGTCCTAATGGATATGAACGCAGTTTCATAATCCAGATATACCAGGTTCGAAACCTACTGCAGGCGGTTTGGTAGCAGATCGCTTTGTGTGGATTTTTAACAATGGTATAAGAGCCGTACCGTTCAGAAAGCAATGGCTAACTACTGAATGAAAAAAATTGCCTAGAAAAATCACAAACAGCCAATAAAAGCTGGGGTTGATTGCCACGTCCTGTAAAGGATAAGCAACTAACTTTTTAACAGTAGAAACACTAAATTAAAATTTTTTTTAGAGCTGCATAATTTCTGTACTACTGTACGGTGTAATATGATGGAGAGTAACAGAAAAGGAAACGCCCAAATTGTCATCTTTCTATACAACCTGCCTAAGACAAATTCTTTGAATTTTCTGCCAAACACCATCAACAACCAAGAACTGCTAACTCGGAGCCACCAAGAAAGCATGCGCACCATCATAGCGGGTAAACGCTGGAATTGGGTTGGCCACATCCTCAAAAGAGACCCTGACACCATCATAGCGCGTAGACGCTGGAATTGGGTTGGCCACATCCCCAGAAGAGACCCTGATACCATCATAGCAGGTAGACGCTGGAATATGGTTAGTCACATCCCCAGAAGAGACCCTGACACCATCATAGCGGGTAGACGCTGGAATTGGGTTGGCCACATCCTCAGAAGAGACTCTGTTACCATCATAGCAGGTAGACGCTGGAATTTGGGTTAGTCACATCCCCAGAAGAGACCCTGACACCATCATAGCGGGTAGATCCTGGAATTGGGTTGGCCACATCCCCAGAAGAGACCCTGACATCATGATAGCGGGTAGACGCTGGAATTGGGTTGGCCACATACCCAGAAGAGACCCTGACAATATCATAGCGGGTAGACGCTGGAATTGGATTAGCCACATCCCCAGAAGAGACCCTGACACCATCACCAGAACTGCAAAGCGAAAGCAATTACGGTTAAAAGCCACCTGGCAGAGAACTGTGGAGGGAGAGATGCTGAGCATGATGGTATTTTATCAGGCACTCAGTGAGAAATGAAGAAGTAGAAGACCAGACAACAGAAAAACAACAGAAGTGATAGGCTTACCGGGATTCGAACCAGGACTTTCCGAACGGCACCCATCGCCTAGTGTTGTTTCTTTATTTATTTGCTGTTTACAGGCCTCAAGTTTCCCCTCCTTATATGTTTATGCTGAGCATGAACTAGAACTCGGGCACCACACGAAGGATGGCTGTCGACCCAGCTAAGTGGATCCCAACAAGACGCCACCAGATGATGGTCACTGATTACTTTGTCAGTTAGCTGCCAAGGACCAAAGAAGACAAAGAAGAAGAACGTTTAACTGTCGAGTGACGTTTGGCCATCCCTTTTTACTAGTAAATAGTGTATACTCTGAAATCAGAATAATCTCACAAGTGACCCTATCGCCGGTACTGTAACTTTAGCAACACCTATGATATGTTATTGTTCTTCTTTGTGTATTTTTAGATCTGTGTTTAACATTGAAACTTGTAATCCGAACGGCCTGTAAGTCTCCTTTATGTTGTAGAAATTGTTATGTGTGGCTGATACTTTCTATGCGATGCAGTAGTTGGTCCCATGCCAAACCTCCATATTAGTCTCTTACGACATGCCTTGTAGATTTCAATGTTACTATTCTTTTCTCTAGACAGACAACGCATAGTCATGCTCGTAACTGATAGTATATGATATGGACGAATGCTTAGTTGGTTTAGTTTGGTTTTTTTTTTAAAGGACTGTCTTAATTGCACAATGACAACTCCATCAATGCTCCGATGTCCTCCCTTAGATCACACAAGGAGAATCTCAGCACAGTGCACGAACTCCGTATCACCGCCGAGAATCCCAATGTGTGTATATAGGAATCGCACAGTATATAAATATTTTTGTGTTGGATAGGTTTCTAATTTTTAAATTTTGTCGGGGCAGCGCCCTTATGGCCTACTCTTTTCGATTTCCAACTGCCATGAAAATTTTAACGTGCGCAACTTGCACACAAGACCTCCTATTTTGTCGCCCTTATCCGTGAAGGCTACGCATCCGATCTCACTACCCAGGAGACCAAGGGGGGAGTAAAACATCATTAGGACCACTGGTGAAAAAAAAAATCCATTTTATTTTCCTTCTACTGGGAATCGAACCCGGTACTTCTAGAATTCGAGGCGGACGCCAATCCGACTTCACAGAAGGTTGCTTAACAGCAGTGAAACGAGTTTTTTTTTTTTTTTAAAGAATGAAAAAATATGAAAGAAAATGTAATCAGAGCCCTATTAGACGACTTGCAGGCTGGCAGGAGAATGAAATTGTATACAGGCCAGGAACTTTTAATGGCCTACCTGAGTGACACAACATGACGTCTTATGACAGACCATATAATCTCTTCACAAACTTAACGAGGTACAACGGAAAGGAAGATTATGTGACGTTTATATCGACATTTAGCGTTGCTTTTATGTGAGATAAGGTTTGTGTTAAAAGCTACCTGGCGATGTACTGTGGAGGCAGAGACTCAAAGCATGAACTAGAGCTGGTAGCTGCTGTCCGAGCAAAGTGGAGACAGTTTGTTGTTGGCCCTATAAGACCCCGCCGGGCGTGCTGATCACTGATTGCTCTGTCAGCCACTGGCCAAAGACCAAAGAAAGAAGAAGGTGTGTATTAAAAACGTTAACAAATTAACCACTGATAGATAGATAGATAGATAGATAGATAGATAGATAGATAGATAGATAGATAGATAGATAGATAGATAGATAGATAGATAGATAGATAGATAGATAGATAGATAGATAGATAGATAGATAGATAGATAGATAGATAGATAGATAGATAGATAGATAGATAGATAGATAGATAGATAGATAGATAGATAGATAGATAGATAGATAGATAGATAGATAGATAGATAGATAGATAGAAAATGAATGCACGGAAGGTGGAATAATGGACAGATAATGAAGAGTGAAGTGAAGATACTATAGGTTAGATAAGAGGGGTGGAGCACCTAAATCGATCAGTCAATGAGTCAACATCCTTTAGCTACCCAAGGCCTTCAACAAAACGCTTGCCATGTCATCCTGTCACGTGCCATCAGTTCAAGTTCTTTCCACGTCTTCCTCATCATTTTCACTTCTGTCTCAAGCTCTCGTCTCCATGTGTTTTTTGGTCTACCTGTCTCTCTTTCGCTGTGGATTTCAGAACAAGGACTGCCTTGTAATGCTATCAACAAGGTTTCTTCAATGTGTCTCCTATCAATCCCCAGGTTTTTTTTTTCTCATCTTATGAATGTCTGTAACTTTCTGTGTTTGACTTATCCATAGTGTTTGTTGACGTTTTTGTGGTAAAATGTTTGTTACATGATTGAGCACCAACCCCATGCCCAACGTTCCTTAGTCGCTTTTTACGACATGCCTGGTACAGTGTTACTATTCTTTGATCCCCTTTCGAGCCCCGGTAACACACGGGAGTACCACACAAGCAGCCAAATAGATAGATTGAATATACATTTTATGCACTGTACACAGTTAAACACCAAAAACATAAATTTACATATACAGGGTAATTGAGAAGTCATTATCTATTTTTGAATTTTCCTTTCTTTTACTACTATCCAACAAATTTATATGAAATAAAGTCATAATGAAGATAACTAACTGTTACTGTATAACATAAAATTTTGTACCACAGTTACATTATAACTGAACATGAGATCCCTTTGTTCAATACATTACCGTATGGCGGGTAGCAATTTTTACTATCCCTTGTGAGGTCAGTTTGCCGCCCATTTTAGATGTTATTTATTTACTAGTGTAAAAGCTCGTCATAAGACGGAAATTAAATCCAAAAGCACCAATACTTAACTGCAATTTTACTTATTCAAATACTTGTGAAAAATAATGTTAGGTGTGAATATCCGATTGCTCATCAGAAGAGTACACAGATTTTCTGTTGTTTTAATTTCTAATTATGCTTTTTTGGGATTTCTTGATGGAGACAATGCGACGAACACCTGTCCGAGAGAGAAAACTGGCTCGATCAAGAAAATACTGTTACACTCTAAGTGATATAGAACACGGCTGTTTGCCCGCTATTAAAAGTCGCAACGTTAGTTCTGGAGCGTCCAATTGACAGAGTGGTTAGAGCGCAGGTCTCTCGCGGCAAAGGTGAAGGGTTCGGTTCACAGTATCATTACGGTTCAGTTTACCCAGCTGTAAATGGGCACATGACTTTGCTGTTGAGTTAGGGAAGGAAAAGGCAGCGAGGAATGGAACTGATGACCACACCTCTCGATGCTGGACCTAGTATAGTGAAGTCTCTTAATTCCCCCATACTTGTCGTGGTAGCTGATCATTAGGAAAATACCAGTTGATTTTATTCTAACAAAAGCGTGAAACTTAGATCATTGTACGAGCATTCCTGTTAATTATAGTATTTAATACCATAAATCCCGCCGTAAGTACGTCGGTCGGTCGGTCGCAACATGCACGCCGTCATTTGCGCACTTTTCTATTTTCGAGAGAGTGCATCAACTTTCAACCACAGCTAAGGGGTGCAACTGTGGTTGAAAGTTAGACAATAATTGTATTGTTTCTCTTATATGTATTCTCCCGAAAATAGAAAAGTGCGCAAATGACGTTGTGCATGAACATCTTGATTATGGAAAGTCAATTTTAAAAGATGCACGAACAATTACGAAGCTTGTTGTCATAAAATAAATTTTAGTTATATAGTCAATTTCCGGTCCATTAGATCATTATCACTGCTCCACATATCATTTAGGAAGGTTACTCCATGTCTTTATATTTAATACATCCATATAATTTTCACTACAAATATCTAATGACTGTCGCCTGCAATGAAATGACCATAGTAGTAATAGTACCGTCTGCAATACAAGTAACAGAAACAACACACTATAATTAAAAACCCGTCAATTTTGACGGGTTATTGCTAATAGTAAAATAATTTTGTACACAGTCAGAACATGCACGCCGTTCACATTGCCCACGCACACCAACCTTTACGCACTTTTTTTTGTCGAGCGTTACTATTTTCGGGAGAGTATTAAAAAACCAAAATATTTGTTTTACATCCGAGGTTTAATAAAAAATGTCTGAACACGCACGCTGTTAACATGGCGCATGCACAACGTGTTTTGCGCACTTTTCTTTGTTGCGTGCTACTATTTTAGGGACCGTTACGTACAGACAAAAAAAGATGGAATATTATATACTGCTCAAAAAAAGTTAAAGGCCACTTTAAATTTTTAGGTCATTTCAACTAAGCTGTTTTTTTTAAAACCTGAACACTCAGTCAAAAAAGTTTTGCTGCATTTTGTTGCATGCTTAAACAATGTTTGCTAATCTGACAATAAATCAAATCTGTGTTACGTGTGTGTACCTTCAAGGTCAATCAAATGTACGTGGTGGAAAGGGAAATAATGCATGTTTGAAAATGCTTCCTATGGCAGAGCCTGTTGATAACATTGCTGAAATTTGCTATTCACGTGCAAGTCGTGACTATATTGAACCCATGTCACCCACTTTTCGGAAGGAACGGGCAATGGGTATGTTTGTAACATTTACCATTTTAGCCATGGCTCAGCGTGTCTTGCCGTCTTGTGGTAGACCTTGGACGTCCTGACCTGCGTTGTTCTGCGACCCTGCTGGTTGCATTATAACGATCACGCAGAGTTTGTATGACAGAGTGGGCAACTCCTAATCTCCTAGCAACTTCTCGCAGCCCTACATCATCCTGCAGCCATGCCATCGCTCTCCATCTGTCAACATTGGTCAAGCGTCTTCGCTGAGCCATGGCTAAAATGGTAAATGTTACAAACATACCCATTGCCCGTTCCTTCCGAAAAGTGGGTGAGATGTGTTCACTATAGTCACGACTTGCACGTGAAAAGCGAATTTCACCAAAGCTTATCAACAGGCTTTGCCATTGGAAGCATTTTCAAACATGCATTATTTCCCTTTCCACCACGTACAATTGATTGACCTTGGAGGTACACACACGTAACACAGATTTGATTTATTGTCAGATTAGCAAACATTGTTTAAGCATGCAACAAAATGCAACAAAACTTTTTTGACTGAGTGTTCAGGTTTAAAAAAAAACTGCTTAGTTGAAATGACCTAAAAATTTAAAGTGGCCTTTAACTTTTTTTTTGAGCAGTATATATAGGATTTATTTTTCTGAAAAAAAAACCAAACAAACAAATGTATATGTTGTTGTCGTTTAACTAGGGATGCTGATCATCTCGCTCTTTTGCAGCCAATACCAAGTTGAAGAGCCCTTGGTATTATCTACACTGTAGATCTAGGCTTTTCCTGTCAATTTTCTGTCATTTCGTTGAAAAGTTGAGTTGAAGTCATGAGCTCCAGTTTCTCCAGTTTGGCTTGCATTTAAAAGATCATCACATGTCTAATATCCAGATCTGGACTGTGGTATCTTTCTAGTATAGTACATGTCAATAAATGAGGAGGCTGTCGTAAAACTGGTAAAGAAAGAAATATATACATTAAAAAATAAAATGGTATGCAATCAGTTTTACAAATTAACGGTACACAGGAAACACGGGCGTTTCGGGTTACACCCTTCGTCAGCCACATCTATGAACAGGTGGTGCGAGGTCTCGTCCAAGTGTCTTACTGTATTATTCTCTTACTGCAGTCAATTTTTTGCTTTACAGTTGGATCACACTATAATTTCCTAATTTAAAAACAAAATTACGGCGTCCCCTTAAGGCAGCGCCCACTTAAGGCGGTGTCCGGTGCTGCTGCATCCTTCGCATGACCCAAGAGCCGGCTTTTCTTATATCACACAGACAGATAAATAGACAGGAAAGACGACATCAGAGCACACCAGAGTTGGATCACACTATAATTTCCTGATTAAAAAATACAATTTCGGCGCCCCTTATGGCCCCGCTCCCTTAACGCTGCGCTCCCATAACGCGGGGTCCTCTTAAGGCGGCGCCCCCTTAAGACGGTGCCCGATGCAGCCGCATTGCTCGCACGACACAAAAGCTGGCTTTGCTTATATCACACAGGCAGATAATAGACAGGAAAGACGACATAATGGCACACCAGACCAGACCAGACAGGTAAGACAAACAGAACAACATGCGGTCAGTCTGAAGAACGGAACTGATAGTAGTTATATTCATTACGAGAGACCTGCCATTATCCAAACTGTCCGTGCAGTCTCTGTGATATTATTATCTGAACTGAGAATAATAAAATTTCACATCCAAATTACGATGTAGGGAAACAAACCAACTTTTAAATGTATGCACACGGTCCAACAAGAGAATGAAATAAGGGAGGGAGAGAGAGAGAGAGAGATAAAGAGAGAGAGAGAAAGAGAGAGAGAGAGAAAAAGAGAGAGAGAAAGAGAGAGAGAGAGAGAGAGAGAGAGAGAAAGAGGAGGGGAGGAGTAGAGTAAGAGAGTAAAATGGGAGTCCTACAAAAATGCGTTGGAGTAGTCAGTTGAAGACCCCTAAAGTTATATATTATTTCCAGTGGCGGCTTTCTTTAATGTGCTGTTGAGCTGCAGCACTCCCTGATAAAAAAAAGGACTGCATATTGTCTCTACTACATTATAATACATAATCCGGACAGACCAAAAAATACAAAAAATTGAGGTTACACCGGAAGGGTTAAATAAAAAAATAAAAATTAACACCGTATCGTGGCAAGTGCTGCATACGAAGACAGCTCTAGTGACCTTGACCTCTTATAAGCGAATGCTTGTTATACACACAGCAAAGAGACCAGCTGATTGGTTTGAATTTTGTAACTTGAGCTGCATCGGAAAACAGCTCAAGAGGAAATTATCTTTTTACTTTTCCATCTGCTTGTATCGCTCATTTTGTATTGTTTCTTATCATCGTATGTTTTTGTAGTACCTATTACTATATGTAATTCTTGTCTTTGTCACCTGTTTGTGGCTGACGAAGGATAAAACCCGAAACGTCCCTTGTCTCATGTGAACTGTTATTTGTAAAACTGATTCAATACCGTTTTATTAGTTTATATGAGGAGCCGCGCTAGCGTAGTGGTTACAACACCGCTCTGGCGACCGGGTGATTCAGGATCAAACCCGGGCGACGGCATTTGAGGATTTTTCGTCGACCGGGAATTGGACTGGATTAACTCGAGACCTGGCGAGGACATTTGAAGGAGTGTCGTCGACCAGGGATTGGCGGCTCCTGAGCCGACCCAGCTCTAATGGGTACCTCCGAAATCGGCGAGTATCTGCCTGAATGGCGAGGGACACCTGTCTCTGCACAAGAAAAGGGATACTCACGTAAAATCAATGTCAGGTTAGACATTAACAATAATCTGAGATTTCGCCTCGAGTATTAGCGGGCGTACGAAAAAAAAAAAAAAAAAAAAAATTAGTTTATATCTGTGTAACATGGTTTGAGACTCGGGAAGCTGCTTCGACTGACAAGGCTTACTTCTAGTTGCAGTAAACTTTTAAAATAACTTTTCAGAACTTCTTGACAGATTTTAGATGAGATAAGACACTAATCATTTGTGTATGGGTTGATATTTTACATGGTGGTCACAATTTGTGAGTGTTATATATAGTATTTTAAATGAATGAACAGTGCAGCACCCCCAATGACAACCCCCTGGAACCGCCACTGATTATTTCAGATAAGCATTGACAAACGCCGGTGATTCTTAAAAAGGACAGATTCCCAAACGGATTGGAAACGATGATAGACGGAAAAAAAATAATAAACATTTTTAAATCTTGGAATCTAATTAGTGAGTTGAATACGATGCTTGCGAAATGCGAGACAGGGATTATTCAATTAATATTGGCAAGGCTAATGAACCAGCCGTAAAAAATACAAGCGAAGAAGTAAGAAAAATCATCAGAAGAGACAAGATGAAATATACTTATGAGTTCGCAATAAAATTAAAGCTGCATTCAAAGCCAATATAAAGGACACCTTCAATAATACAATCCAATGAAGCTCGAGGGAAGTATATGCAATTAAATGGCGTTATCATGACCTCTGTCTTCTTCAGACTGATGTTCAGACCAACCTGCTGGCTATACTTATTCAGTCTATCGATGTTTTTCTTGGATGTGTTGATGTGAATGTGCGAGTTGTGCAACGTCATCGGCATATTCCAGATCTTCCAGTGTAGAAAACGTTGTCCATCTAATTCCTCTTGGACTGCCCTCTGTTGTCTGGCGCATCACCTAATCTATGTGGGCAATCCTGAGCCAATAACAATAAGGAACCAGCAGTTAGAACAGACAGACACATTTACTTACCTAGGATGCATAGTAACACCAGATGGCGGAACAAGCAAGGACATTAACAACAGAATGAATAAAGCGAGAACAGCCTTTGCTGGTCTGAACAACATTTGGAAGTCTTCCCAGTACAGCACAAACACCAAATTAAATGAGAGCTGTGTACTTTCTGTGCTTCTCTATGGTGCGGAATGCTGGAGAGTAACAGAGAAGGAAATGTCGAAACTGTTCTCCTTCCACACAATCTGCCTAAGGAAAATTCTCCGAATTCTTTGGCCGAATACCATCAGCAACCAAGCACTGCTTATTCGGAGTAACCAGGAGGACATGCACACCATCATAGCGGGCAGACGATGGAGTTAGGTTGGCCACATCCTCAGAAGGGACCCTGATACCATTACAAGAACAGCTATGCTATGGACCCCCGAAGGAAAGCGAAAGAGAGGCCGACCAAAAACATCCTGGCGAAGAACTGTGGAAGCCGGGATGCAAAGAATGAACCAGAGCTGGGGCACTGTACGAAGGATAGCCGCCGACCGAGCAAAGTAAAATCAATTTGTTGCTGCCCTACAAGACCCCACCACACGCGATGGCCACTGACTGCTTTGACGGTCGACAGCTATGGATCAAAGAAGATGAAGAAATGGCGTTATCAACGAAAAGCGCCTAGCAATGTACACGTGAAAATGAAGAGATGAAAGATTTATACGCTGTGAAGAAAAACTAGAGTTGAAAATGAACCGATGTACAGAATATATCGAAAAGCATCTAACCAGATCCGATCCACAAGATTCTCCAGACGTCCAGTCAGCACAAAGAAGTTACAAATTAACTGTTTAAAAAAAACAGAAAGAAAGAAATAATGAGAAGGAAATAAAGAAAGACAATTTCTGAGAGATGAAAAAGGTGCTTCAGGATGGATTTCCAACATCAGACATCAAAGCAGACATTGATATCCTGTCAGAGATTCGACATAAATTACTCGCTGAAGTTTGGGAAAGAAGCAAAGCAGATCTGTTCAGATAATGCGCCACATTGTGAAAATAATCAAACAGATCTTGCAACTGAACGTATCACTCTACATCGGTTTTGTGGACTACAAAATGGCATTCGACATTTTAGACAGAAACTCACGCTGAAAACATATGAGGCATTAAGAGGTTTTTTATACTGAACACATTTAAACACTACACGCATATATATATATATATATATATATATATATATATATATATATATATATATATATATATATATATATATATATATATATATATATATATATATATATATATATATATATATATATATATATATATATATATCACATCTCATCTCAACCCGTAACCCGTCATGGGTCGTAGGGGTGCCATGGTGGAAGCATCAGCAGACAGGGTCCTCCACTGCTCTCTATCCTCAGCAATGCGTACAAATGTGCAAAAACGGTGCCCTGCCCATTCTTTGATGTTATCAGCCCAGGATTTTCTTTGCCTTCCTCTTCTCCGTTTACCTTCGTCTGTTCCCTGGAGGATCGTTTTCGAAAGGGAGTCATGATGAGTTACATGCCCAAACCTGGCAAGCTTTCGACGTTTCACTACTGACAATAGTGGTTCTTGGTGGCCTGCGTAGGTGTTTATTTTCTCTCTAACATAGAAATTTGTTTTGTGCTCTTTATAACAAATGCGCAAAATTCTTCTATAACATTTATAATCGAAAGCCTGAATCCTTCGCTCCGTATCTGCAGTGAGTGTCCAGCCCTCACACCCATACAAGAGAATAGATAATACAAGTGATTTGTATAATTTGATCTTTACAGTAAAACTGATGTTACTTTTCCAGATCACATTCAGCCTTGTCGCTAATATCTTGCTTTTTTCTATATTAATTTCCATCCCATACGTTCTTGTTACTTTCTCCAGCCTCGAGGTAAGGTCTTGAAGTTCTGATTCTGTTCCAGCTATAAGATCGATACCATCAGCAAAACGTAGATTGCACAGAGGTCGGCCTCCAATCGATATGGTTGTTTTATAATCGTAGAGAGCCTCCTGCATAATATGTTCTAGATATATATTAAAGAGCACTAGGGACAGGATACATCCCTGACGAACTCCTACAGTTGTTTTGAAAAATTCTCCAATGTCATTGCTTTCAAAAACAGCACTGCTTGCGTCCTTGTATGGTGCTTCAATGATATCTATGATGTTGGTATCAAAATCGAATTTTCTCATTATTTGCCATAAGCCTTCATGCCAGACTGTCGTAGATTTTAGATAGGGGAATTAAGACATAGATTGTTCCCTCATGAATAGGACTAGAACAGGTGATAGCTCAGTGGGAGATAAGGCAAAGAAATAGATTTTCACGAGTGAGATGGTGGAAAATAGGTAGAGTCTGTTCCTGAAATAGAGAAACTTCTCTCATTCAGCCTATCTCTACAACAAGACTTTGTTAGTCAGACAGTCGACCACACTATATATTAATATATATATTACCACTCACATACACACACCTAAGTGACGACAGTTAGACGCACAGACGTGAAAACTATATCTATGGGATAGGGATCTTTTGGGACAAGCTGACCAACACACGTAAATAAAGTTTAAGTAAATTTTATTTATCATAAAGAAACTTCACAACAACAATATTTTTAATATCAAATCAAATACAAATAAACCTAAATTAATTAATTAATTAAAGAGTTAGACTCATAAGTGTAATCCTCCTTCCCTCTGTTGAGACACGATCCCGTTAGAAGAGAAGTTATTAACCCCCAAAGAGTCAAAGGTGTTTAAGCTATGGTCTAGGATTTCCCTCTACAATAAAGAACAGAGTTTATACGTTAATCTATTCTGAAAGGGGCAGCATTAGCAAAAAACTTGCATAAAAAATACAAAGTTAGTACATGGGTTATACAATGAAAGAATTATTTATCCCTGCTTTCTCTTGCTCTGACAGACCGGTGATCACAACCATTCACTCTTACCTAATAGGTGCTTTCACAACATCTGGAACAATCGTAAGGTACACGCAGCCTATCCAAGGTTTAGTTATTGGCGAATCAAGCCCCAGTTTCTCCAAAGACAAATTAATTCAAATGATTGGAAACGCTTGATTCGCTACTGGTAGTAGACTGATTATGTACTTCAATTTTTGTCCAGGTAGTAAAATAATTAAGAGGTCTAATGTTCACAGTGTACAGCAGCTTGGATTCTTCAATCGTTAAATCGAGTGTCAGGTAAATAAATATGTTCAGGATAAATCTTCTTCACAACACTATGGTTGTTATTCAGGTAATGTAAATGTTTGATTATGTCGCCACCACAGGCTGAATGTATATGAACTTTGGAAGATAAATCTGGATATTCTATAAGTCCAGTTACAATTTATTCTTAATATTCTTTGGGTTGGTACTCTGTCTCGTTCTGGGTGTAAAACACGAGACCAGACAGGTCACCTTGAAAACCCGATATTTATATCAGAATGTTCTTTGTAAAGTTATTCTCAGATTCACATGGAAGCCGCTGGTAAGGTTTAGGGTTTGACCCAATACTGTGTAAAGGAGAAAAAAATACAAATACTTAACATAATATAGTATACACAATCCTATCCTTACCCTGCGTAACGTAGAATATATTTATCCACTTCGGTTATTTAATTTAAATTATATCTACAAGCTTAGAGGTTGTCTTATCGTTTAAAAACTTCCATGAAATAATTTCTAGACATTTCAAAAAAAAAAATCAGTCATCGTGAATTAGAAATAAATACATATTTCGTCAATACTCATGATGAATCAGAGCATTTACTTAGTTGGTTAAAATATTCTCTCACTGGTTACTAGCAGTTAATTAAATTTATATTATAGCTGGAAGAGTTTAGCTAGAAATTATATTTTGACTGCTATCCACTGTAACACAGTAAATCTTTGAGAAATATATATGTCGGACCTAACTAGTAAAACACTCTGCACAGAAAATATCTAGTAAAATATAATTGACGATTTAACTAGTTAAATCACTCAAACTACTAGTATAATAATTACCACAAGCCAGAAATACAACGATCTCCAATCGAAAAACTAAGTGATAATTCTATTATAAGAGATCTTTAGAATCGAAAGCTAGATGTTCTCTGAAATTCTGGCGGTACAGGATAAATTTTAGTTAGACTGCTGGGGTTTATACTTCTGAAATCAAAGGGGAAAGATCACTATAGACCGAAAACCAGACTCTCTGCCAGATGTTAGCACCTACAGTAAAATCTCTGCTGGAATTCTGGATTAAAGAAATCTACACCCTTTTCCCTGCACTCTCTTTAGATCAGGCGTAACGTAATTGACCAGACCGTGCGAGATTTCTTCGATCGTAAAATCACCCTGTTTACCGCCCTGCAGACGTGGTCATAGAACTAAGTCGAGCAAGCCCGCTCTCTGATCTGGCGATCTGCCGTGTTTAATTACTTTACTAGCGAACGGATTACAAGGGAGGTAATAAAATTATCCGCTCTTGATCGCTATCTGATCCTATCCAAGGAGTTTCAATCGCTGGTGTTAAGAATAAATTACAGATCAACGTAGCTAATTGGTCTGCTCGAGAACATACGTCAAAGAAATAGCGAACAGCAATAGAATGCGTGCTAAATTTGAAAAAGGGACAGATCTCAGAGTGTATAGAATGGTTTGATTATAACCAACAAGCGTAGGTGAAAGTTTGGTAAAAGAAAATTATAGATAACGAAATAGGTAGATGAAAACTATTTCCATAATCTGCCATACAGACTCCATCGAAGGCTTTTGTGAAATCGATGAAGTTATGGTATAAATCGCGTTGATGTTGGAGATGTTTTTCGATCAGTAATCTAATATTGAAGATTTGTTCTGAGGTAATTCTTTTTGGTCTAAAGCCAGCCTGTTCCTCTGACAAGATTTCTTCTGATTTCTGTTTTATTCTGTTCAAAAGTATCCTTAACATCACCTTACTTGGATGACTAATAAGGCTAATGGTTCTGTAATTCTTGCACATTTTTAGATTTCTTTTCTTTGGAAGCGGTATTACTAATGACTGCGTCCACTCTTTTGGCCATTTTTTAGTACTCCATATCTTCTGGCAAATTGTTGTCATGATTTTTACTATATCTGGTCCTCCATATTTCAAGAGCTCTGCTGGGATATTATCCATACCCGGTGACTTCCCTTCTTTCATCGAACATATAGCCTCTTCCACTTCTTCCCGTAATATTGCTGCATTTCCGAGTTCTCTGTTTTCACACTTAATGTTGTTTAATATGCTATAGTCAGTGTCGAGTTTACAGTTATATAATTATTTACAATATTCTGTCCACCTTCTCACTACAGCTGTTTTTTCATTGAGCAGAGCCCCGTCGCTATCTTCTATGACAGTTACTCTGGGCTGTTGGTGTTTTGATAGTCTTCTTATTGTGTCGAAAGCTGCCTTGATGTTACCTTTTATTAGCCCCGTATTAATGGACTCACATTTATCATCTACCCATTTTTCTTTGGCCTGTTTCATTTTCTTTCTAATATTTTTATTCACCATACTGTATTGCCATGCTGCTTCAGGAACCTTTTTCTTAACCTTTTTCATTTCCTGCCGTGTATCACATAACTTCAGAATGTCATCTGTAACACATGGTTTGTTTATTTTCTTTCGTTTACCAAGTATTTCTGTTGCTGATTCAATGAGCACGTCTTTCATTTTCTCTGTGATTGAGTTGATATCATCCTCCAGAAAGTTGAGAGCTGCAAATTTTCCTCTAACAGTTACCTCAAAGATTCCCGCGATTTCTGGATCTTTCAGTTTGCCTAAATTGAATCTTAACTGAGAACATCTGTTTTGATATAATTCTTTTTGAGTTTAAGCTTGAGCGTCATCAATACCATGTCGTGATCACTACCAATGTCGGCGCCAGGAAAAGTCCTAGTCTTGGCTTTATTAATACTGGACTTGAATCTTTTGGATACAAGAATAAAATCAATTTGGCCATGTTTCTCAGTTTTCGGGGCATGCCACGTTGTTTTTCTTGATAACTTATGAGGAAATAGTGTATTTGCAAGGGTTAGTTTATAGTTGCTGGCAAATTCTAGTAGCCTTAGTCCTCGATCGTTGGTTTCTCCTGTCCCAAATGTCCCCACCGTGCCAGCGCACTGACCGTATGCATCTGGCCCTATTTTAGCATTCCAATCACCTAGCACGATGAGAAGATCTTTCTTTGGAAGTTTCTTAATTGTTTCATCCAGATTTTCATAAAATGTATCAATTGCATCATCCTCATAGTCAGTAGTGGGGGCATATACCTGTATGATGGAGATGTTCTTTGGATGTGCTGCAATACGTATGGTGATAAGCCTGCTATTTACTGGGGTGCAGTTGATGACAGAGTTCAATCTATCTTTATGTACAATAGAACCTACTCCATGCTGATGTTTGGACTCATCTCCACTAAACCAAATTTTGTGATCATCATCCGTTATTGATTCACCTAATCCTGTCCATCTGACTTCTGCTAGGCCCAGGATGTCCCACGAGTATCTAACAAGTTCACGTGTTAGTTCTCTGACTTTTCCGCACGCATATAGCGTGCGTACATTCCAAGTTCCAACAACAAAACGTTCTCCAGGAAGTTTCAAAACAGGTGTTTGTACCCCATTCGCTGACTTAACACTCTCAAGGGGCAATGAGAGCGCGATCGTTGTTAATCCGGGTCTCGGCCGATCCGGCATATTATTACTGAGTTGACTTTCCATCAGCATTTCAGTGGGCAAGAGGTTTGCTTGGCGGTGCCCATCTCCTCTCCAAGTATCCTTGCAGGTACATACAAAAATGTACCTGGAGCAATATTGTTTTAAGGCGCCAGACACTCGCCCTTCGATTCTTCTCCTGTTAGTATTAAACGGTGCATCCACGAGAAGGCCAGGAGCTGGACTTTTGTTGTCAGAGGCTATGTGTTATGCACGCCTTAGGAGCATTTGGTCAGATATTGAGAGCGAAATATATATATACATACAGGGTGATTGAGCAGTCACTAGTTATTATTGAATTTTCCTTTCTTCACTACTATCCTATTAATTTATGTGAAACCATGTCATAATAAATGGAACTAATTGTTACTTTATAACATGAAATCCTGTACCACTGTTGCATTATAGCTGAACATGAGATCGGCTTGTTCAACACAATAACGCATGGCGGGTAAACGCAAGTTTAACGGTCATTTTAAATTTTATATATTTATTTAAGAAGAGACATGATCGCAACCAGACGATACGTCATGGCCTAAAAATTCATCCCCTGCAGGCTCAAGTAGAACAGTCCCAACTAAGATGGTTTGGCCAGGTCTGCAGAATGGGAGAAGATCGGCTGCCATGACAAGTATGGGAAACTAAGAGCCAGGGATCCAGACCTCCAGGACGACCCAGAGTCTGCTGGGTGGACAACATTAGACAATATCCGCATGACCGTGGACTAGAATGGAACAAGGCCAGGAGGAAGACAGCCGAAAGAATAGTATGGCGCTCTCTCTTCCAAACCTCTCAACCTCACGTTAGTATAGGAACGACTAAGTAAGTAGGTATTTATTTATTTATTGTTCTGGAAACAACAACAACATGTATATGTTGTCGTTTAACTAGGGCTGCTGAGCTTCTCGCTCTTTTGCGGTCAATACCAAGTTGAAGACTCCTTTTTATTATCTACACTGTAGATCTAGACTTTTCCTGCTGCTTTTCTTCCATTCCGCTGAAAAGTTGAGTTGAAGTCATAAGCTGCAGTTTATCCAGCTTGGCTTGCATTTTAAAGAAGATCACATCATGCCTCAAGCTAGCAGGAAGAAGCACGAGGCATACTGTACATTTCCCACCATCCAAAGGTGCTCTCCAAATATGCAGAGCTAAAGTACTGTGCTCTGGTTCTGGGCTCTCCCAAGGAATTGTCGCGTCCTACATAGAGGCACTTCTGAGCTCCCTTTGCCTATCATTGGTCCACAGTGAGATCCTCCTACATGCAGCCACCCAGGTAGATGCCAGAGTTACGTCCGGGGCTCAACTAACTCCTCCAAGTTTAGTGTTCAATGATGGGTGGTCATATAAGGATGACTTCAGATATGCCGCCATGGATAACACTTATTTGTCACATGACATTTATTTTTGTTCGGTGTTTTATCATTTATGTACATCCAATAGACACAAGTGAGGATAGACAGGGGGAAAGGAGGGGGAGATGATGGCCAACGTGATTGATGGTAAACAAACCTGACAGATCACAAGTCAATCATCATTAAATCACCCAACTCGTCCAAATATGCAATCCTAACATGTCATACAAAAATGTTTATTGCACGGCTGATAATGGAATCCAAAATTTGTGTCACACAGAAAAGTTTATTAATGAGATGATCGACGGTTGGCGATGTTGTCAATTACAGAATGATGAAGTAAGTGGTCGGATAAAATATTTATACAAATATTCATAATTGACATGTCCAATAATGCGTCTATATATATTTCCGTTTCATGACATCGCAGTATATTTTCACCCACGCAACTTCATAAATATCTTGTTAGTTCTAATAATCAATCAATCAATCAATCCCCTTTAACTCACAACGCAACATGTGCCCTACCAAACAAGCCAGGTCGTCCTGACATGTACCATCAGCACAATTTCTTTGCTGTCTTTCTCCTTTCTGTTTAGTGTTGACACTTTTGTAGTTTAAAATATCTACAGGATAGGGTAACCGGCCCCACGTCCGACCCTCTTTAGTCGCTATTTACGACATGCATGGTAGGTTATAGTGTTACTATTCTTTGCCCTCCCCCTTTCAAACCCCGGTAACACACGTATGAGTTTAAATATTATATTATAAATAAAGTCTTGACCACTTTTTTATATCGCCAAATTACTAACTGTCTAAGTGAAACAACCTGTAAAGAACAATCCCATCAAAGTTTCGGGATAATACGGAAAAAGAGCGCATTGCACCGTGATAACTACATCGAACACTCATTAAAAGAGCACTCAGATCTTACATTTTATTTCGTGATGCATTGACCACTGACCATAAGTCATGATAAGTTTGACTACTTAGATCCATTGACCATAAGTCATGATAAGTTTAACTACTAAGATCCATTGACCATAAGTCATGATAAGTTTGACTACTTAGATCCATTGACCATAAGTCATGATAAGTTTGACTACTTAGATCCATTGACCATAAGTCATGATAAGTTTGACTACTAAGATCCATTGACCATAAGTCATGATAAGTTTGACTGCTTAGATCCATTGACCATAAGTCATGATAAGTTTGACTACTAAGATCCATTGACCATAAGTCATGATAAGTTTGACTACTAAGATCCATTGACCATAAGTCATGATAAGTTTGACTACTAAGATCCATTGACCATAAGTCATGATAAGTTTGACTACTAAGATCCAATGAATTGAAATTGAATGGAAAATAATGAAATGACAACAGGAGAATCTTCACGAAATGTAGCAGACGGAGAGCAACATTAGTCATTTCCCCAATCAACCAGTTACCGGCCTGCTGATTTAAGGTTGTTGCTAAGATTATTTTCATATTTCCTTGCCTGTTACTTTTTATGTCGATAAGAGCTTAATAAATTACGCTGTGTGGTTCAACAGCTCTATACAATACAGTCGAATTACCGAAACGACAACTTTACAAAGCCTTCCGTCAACTTTACAAAGCCTTCCGTCAACTTTACAAAGCCTTCCGTTTTGTTACACAAAGATCTTCATTTTGTTCCCAGCAACTGCTCGGTTTGGTTCAACAAGCATCTTTATTTTATCTAAACCAATCTTTTTTCAGTTTCAGATAAAATATTGTCCCTGTTGTTTATATTTGGTGTCAATTTCCCACAGAAACGTTTTTGTTTTGCTTAGTTTTCTTTCTTTTTTGAGAGGGATAATTTAAATTATTCCACGAAACTTTTCCAATGGGTGGAGAGAGTTATTCACGCGTCTCTGCTGAGAATTAGTTTGTGTAGAGGGGGAAAAAAAACTCTGCGTATTTGATTAATTTGCAATGCAAAATAATGCATCTTTATTCCGGTATTTGTGTTTTCCCTTCTTTTGACTCTTGTATTTCGTCATGTTAATTGTATAAAATTTACTATTATTGTGGTTCTCTTTCCTCTAATAATATAGAGAGTGGCATTACCGACATAATGAATTAAGAGAGACGAGGTAACAAAAGCTATCACAATTATGTGCCGTGCTGGAGTGAGTGGCATGTTAGTACAGTTTATCTTGTCAATCAGTTAATCAATACCCATTAGCACCTGTCACGGATTGTTTCCCCTGCTGGGCAGCAGTGGTCCAACAATGACCAAAACGCAAGAGTATCTAAAATGGGTCGTCGAAGGTGGATACCTTCGCACAAGATTACTCTTGGCAGAGATGTAGATAGAAGTGTAATGAAGCTTCTATCCTACGGCAGTCTTCACAAGGTAATTTAGAAGTAAAGAACCATGCGGCAAAGGGCTGAGCAGTGGTTAACTTATATCTGTCCGTCGCCTTTTGTGAAGGATTTAGCAATGGTTTAGTCCGTTCAAGCCCCCTGCTGAGTTAATTCAGCGAATTTCCTCTTATAATGGTATAGCTCTGTTTAGAGGTAAATATATGTCTAGATGTATATATGTATATGTAACTGTCTTTTTCTCTTGTTGAGGTGATCACTGGCCCAAGACAGTATACATGTTGTTAGGTGTGTAGTGCGAGCGTATGATGAACTGAGTGTGGGTGCGAATGAAGGCGCGAATGTGTTTAGGCTCGTATATATGTAGACCCTGCAACCCATACACTCACATGCAGTAGTCAAGGATGCTTGGACACTGCAGGCACATTTCAAAACATTTATTGACGAGAACACACATGGTATCAACAGGAACAGTCAGTGTAACAAGGTCATGCTGACCGGAAATCGATAGGTATACATTACGCATTCAACAAGCTGGTAAACATTTGAATATTCGTGCATGGTCAATACAATGTTCTTCAATAATGACAGTTCGTGGCGTCGCCCTGGTATCACTGACTAAACGCGTCAGATACCTTAATCACTTTGACACATAGGTGCAACTTGGCATTCCCCGCCAATTGCACTGTATTAGGCTGTAGTACATTAGCCGAAAACACAGTCCTCGTTCTGACGTCAGCTGTGTACTTCTGATAAGCAGGTTACCATCAACCCTGCAGTAATGCTTATTGTAGACATAAATACCGCCAATCTGCGGTTCCCACAATATATCTTCGTCACTGGATTTCTGGACAATATAAAGACTAATAGTCTTGGATGGCTACCTCGAGCACAAAATATAAGTTCTGAAATGGAGGATCGGTGAGCTGCAGTTCACAGACTAGGCAATCTTCTAACATGTTCTGCCACCGAAAGCATAGTAATGGAAAAAGTCGATATTACCTGTAACCGAATCCACAGAACATAATAAGGAACTCTGCTGTCATTCCAACGCACAGAGATTCACTGGGGAAAACTGCCATCGCAGTCACTTCGAAGATTCTCCCCGAAAAACACAATGGACCCTTGGTCCCTTCAGAAAACCCAGGACACTTCACGGCTTGCCGGAAGTCTAACTCAACTCCCGCTTAAAAAAACCCTGCCTATGGGCATACGCCCGAACTGTCTACCTTTGACCCTAAAGGTCAAACACAATGAATGAATAAACAAGGGAAAACAACCCTTAATCAACCTGACATCGCAGGTAAAGACACAATTATTCTTATGATAAAAACATAAGCAAATAACTTGACAGATGACTCCGTCAAAAATGACAGCAACATATTACTACAACCCCCCTGTAAAAAAAAATGAAATTTTTTTTTTAATATGTCCATGAGCAAGATTGCACAAATATCACTTATGTGCTCATGAAAAAATGAACCTAATATCAGGTACAATAGACGCATAAAGAAAGCGTCTGAAGAGGATACAAATCATCTCCCAACATAGGAGAAAATATTTCCTTTAAGCCAAACAAACTAAGGGGGTACCATTAAAGAAACCTAAGTTGCTGGCAATACCAATCATATATCAAACATTACTAAATACTATAATTATAGCAATATACAAATGTCATGAATTACAATGCTATATTAGCAACATATCACTGATGGATGAACAAAATGAAATTTGTTAAATTATCTAAACATCATCCAAATACATTTGTATTACAACATATTAGGATATTAAGGACAGACCTAAGTCCGAAAGTGTATCAGGAAAAACTAGGACACAAGATTTAACTGGAATCATGTGGGCATCTGGACAATATGTCCGCCATCACATTATCCGAACCACGGATAGCTCGCACCGTGAAATGGAAAGGCTGAAGAGCAATAGCATAACGAGTAGATCTCGAGCTCTTCAAATCCTTACTTTGCATAGCCGTAAGAGCTTTTTGGTCGGTTTCCATAAAGAAATGCGCGCCCAGAAGGAACCTTTGTAGCTTAAGAATGGACCAAACCATAGCCAACAATTCACGGTCTAAAACAGAGTAATTCCTTTCTGCCGCATTTAGCTTCCTAGAAATATACATTACAGGATGCAGAGTTCCTGAATATTCCTGCATTAGTGCCGCTCCAATCCCAGTGGAAGAGGCATCACTACGAAGAACAAAAGTCTTATCAATCGTTGGTAGTCTTAAGATAGGATGAGATGAGAACAAATTCTTAACCTGATCCAATGAAGATTGGCATTCCTGGGACCAACGCACCATATTAGGAGAACCTTTTTTCAATAACGATGAAAGTGGTGCCATAATGGAGGACAGATTCTCAATGAATCGTCCATAGAATTGTATCAATCCCAAGAGACTACGCACTTGCTTTTTTGTCTTCGGAACCGAGATATTTAATATCTTCGAAATGTTTTGGTCCTCTGTCTTCAACAGACCATGACCAACTCGATGACCTAGGAAGGAAATTTCACTAAACCCAACAAAAGCTTTAGAGGGTTTTGCAGTCAAACTATGCTCACGTAGAGTAGATAGCAATTCCTTTAGACCCAAATAGTGTTCTTCCCAAGTATCGCTGAAAAGACAGATGTCGTCTAAATATGCGATGACATCTGCACGATCTGATAGAATTCGTCGCATCATGCGCACGAAAGTCGCTGGGGCGTTCATAAGCCCGAAAGGCATAAAATTCCATTGAAACAGACCCCTAGGTGTCGAAAAAGCAGTGAGAGGTTTGGCGTGTTCCGTCAGTGGGACTTGCCAATAACCTTTCGACAAGTCTAGTTTAGTAAAGAATTTAGCTTTAGAAAGTCTAATAAGTAGATCATCTAATAATGGCATAGGTTCAGCATCGAACTTCGTAACTTGATTTAATTTGCGATAGTCAACGCAAAGACGTATGTTATTGTCTTTCTTTCGAACAATAACTATCGACGAAGAATAAGCTGAAGTGGATGGTTCAATTATTTGCAGTTGAATCATTTCATCCAATTCTTTCTCGACTTGTGCTTGAAAATGAATAGGTATTGGGTATGGTCTTACTCTGATCGGATTACGATCAGTAAGTATGATGTCATGTTCTATGACATCTGTGTGTCCATGAATGTCGGTAAGGACATCCTGATATGATTGTAGCATAGAGGATACTTGACGTTGCTCCTCAAAAGACAAGTTCGAAGAGATTGTAACGTCCCTCCACGATTCCGTTGAATTCAGTGGAATCGCAGGAAGAGGTAAGTTAACGTCAGAAAAAATAGTTTCCTCATCCTGTATAACGGACAGGGATGAGATGTGACCATGTTGGACTGGAGAGTCGTCCATCGCCTGGAAAATAGGCTGCAAATAGTCTGGACGTTCAATAAACTCTGTTAGCATATTTATATGGAAGGTTTTATGCCTTCCATCCACATCGA
The DNA here is from genome assembly GCA_024509875.1 of Oreohelix idahoensis. NCBI lineage: Eukaryota > Metazoa > Mollusca > Gastropoda > Stylommatophora > Oreohelicidae > Oreohelix > Oreohelix idahoensis. Next base: position 94,353 of record JAMPIV010013775.1, read on the forward strand.
CAATATAGTCGACATCGGAAATTTTGGAGACTATAGTGTATGGACCTTTCCATGAAATGAGAAGTCTGTTCTCTCTTGAGGGAAGTAAGACAAACATGGATTTTGTTGTTTGCAAGAAAAACTATTATCAGGTTGGTAACTTTTATTAAAGTTCCCATGAATATTAGAACCAAAATTCTGAGGACCTTTAAATTGTCTCCAATTACTTGAAGGAAAATTACCACGTGATGAACGCCCTTGGTGTTGTTCATAATCACGATTATCTTTCCTAGCCAAATTGTTGTTATTTTTGCCTATGGCAATGTGCTTAACATCATACTGTCTGAGCTGAGTACGATGGGTACTAACAGTTTTGTTTTCTTTTACCCACTTATCAGGAATCTGGGAATTCGATGCACGGTTTCCCTGAGGAATCTTAACATGACACTTATGAAAGTCCTCACCGTGATCGAAACTTGATTTACCTTTGTTGGCCTGACGCCAACTCCCATTAGAGGCAGTATCGTAATTCCGTGGGAAACTATATTTGCCACGAAAATTGTTGTTCCCATATTGCTTAGTATTACCATGAGCACCAAGTGCATGTGGCTGGCTCTTTGCATTTGTAGAATATTGATCATCAGCTTTATGTCTAAATCTATTCACTTTGGTAGTAGATAACATTCTATTCTCCAAAACAATATCTAACAAACCATCAATTCTGTTGCGAAGTTTTGCAATTTCCAACTCTGCAACAGCTTTCTCTCTAGAAACAACTTCATGAACACTTTCGTTGACTTTAACATGAAGTCTGTTGCACTCTAACCTTAAGTCATCTAACTGTGAAGCTAGAGTCTTCTCTTTTACTATTCTATCTCTAAGATCGTTACTCAACTTTTCCTTTTGAGATGTAGTTTCTAAAACCTTAGCTTTCTCTTGAACAAGTTCAAGTCTGAGTGCTTTCATAGCACAATGATGAGTAGACCTAAGTTCATCAATTTTCTTATCTTTTTCTTTGTTCGCTGTCAACAGTGTTAACTCCAGTTGCAGTGACTGAATCTCAGTATCCTTCCTATTCTTAAACATCTTCGTCTCCTCCAGAGATTCCATACTCTTCTTTATAGCAGTGTGGTAAAGTGGGATGTTATAAATTTTTATAGGGGACTTAGTGTACTGACTGAGATCAGCTGTGAAGGTATCTGTATCTAATAGGTGTAGTGTTTTACAGATAACCTTACTTGCTACCACATTATGCCTTAGTCAGAATTATTCTGGAATATTGTGATGACTACGTTAAATGTCTAGGGTATGTATATGATGAAGTGTAAGTCACAACAACAACAGACAGATAAACAATTTAATTTATTCCACCACACTTGTCAACACTGTGACACTCACACACATGTAACATTCTATAAGACTATCTTAAATGAGTCACTGGTAAATTTTCAAATATCAATATGTATTAAGTACTTTCATTAATATATATGTCCTGATTCAACTACAAAGTGAACCAGGAATCACAATCAATTTTAATTACAATTTATATGTACAGGATTTATCAATATGAATCTTGTAGTGACATATTTTATTAATATTATCTTATGTGTGTCAGTTGTGTAGTAGTAATATGAGGTAATACTGGTTTTGTTTTTTCAAGCTATGTTGTTATTTGTCATCATGACTTCAAGTGTTTGTTTATCTTGTAAGTAGTATGGGGAAAAGTTCACAGTCCCTATCAATTTAAACACTGTATTTTTCCCTCTGGTTTATTATAAAGTCAGATTTTGAGGGGGGGGGGGGGGCATAATGTTGAGCTCCACGGGCCACATAGGCTTATCTTTCGTGATGGCGGCAGGAAAAGACTCCTCTGCTCGATAGCCTTCCTGTGTTCTGGAGACACCTCACTGGTCACTATCTGGACCCAGGAGTATGCTGTCAGCCTCTAGGTTCAGCAAAGCTCAGACCAGGTGCTGCTCAATAACTTTTGGACCACGGTCCCTGAAACAAGAAGGTTGTACCTCCTACTTCATAACTAGTTTATAATCCATTTACAGACTGAACACAATACATAACAAACACTGAGTTCAGAGCGGTAGGCCAACTGTCAGCTTCATCTGAAATAATTTACACCAGTATATTCCTCCCTAATGGTTACTACGCATCTGCAATTCCAGCATTATTTCTTTCTAGTCAATAAGCTAGGTGTCAGTGTACTGTTTGGCAATTCCATGCAGTTTTACTTTCCTCCGACACTTTCTGTTCAGGTTGGAGCACTATATAGGCCTTGCCTCATGTTCGCTACTGAACCACACATATATACAGACATAAATTATCAATTTACATTCAATTTTCATTAAAAAGATATTGAATATATCAAGCTTACCACAATTCATGGAATAATACACAGTTACGTTGACTGGCACTGAATATAGCACAATTTCGATCTGCCGATGTCCCAGGCTTTTATTTAGAAAAATATGCACTGGCGCTCAACGCACTGGTTCTGTAGTAAGTTTATTTGAACATGTGGTGGTGACCTGACGCCTCTGATTGACTATATTCGCGGGTCTAACCAATCGTGCCATGTTTACCCAATCGTTTGAAAAAAAGTACTCCTACTCCCGTTTCCCCTGACAACAAAAGATAGTATTTACAGCCCGACTAATCGTGTTTAGCCTTACATTTCTTGCGCTCCAATCAAATCGGATTTAACATGGAGACCCATTTCCCGTACAATGGTGGTGTGAAAATCTGCCACTGAGCGATTCTGATTTTGGTGTTGTCTGACATCCCTCACTATTTTATTTTGGCTATAATTTGGTAATTCCTAGACTATTTGCGTAACGTTTAACATATTCTTTGTCAGCAAGTCCTAAGGAACCCAAATATACAAATTTAAAGGAGCTAAGTGGCTGCGTTCAAAATATGCATTTTCTTCTACCTCCTGTTTACTTCGAATACGATGTGGTGTCTGGGTACTGTAATGTTTTCAAACGTAAACCAGTATAATGTCATGTTTCCTAATAAGCGTTTTGTGAGTTTTTAAAAACTAACTCTCGTGTGTGTAGTGTTTTTTATCACTGTCGATTTGAAAAAAGCTAGTGCTTGTGGCCTTACACGCGTGATGGTAGTAATTGTGTATCGCGAGACTGTGGTAGTATTGCCTGCGTTCCGGCTTTCAGCCTCTCCCTTTCTTTCTATCTTTAGTCCATCTGTCTTTCGTTTTTTTGGTAACGTAGTGTATAAAATGACATGAATGGAATTTTAAATCTAGGTCATCTTGCGTATCTCAAGGTTTTTCTTAGAAATGGAGTACAAATTTTATCGTAGAAAGCGGGTATTGAAGCAGTAGGCTTTTACTATCAACGTGAAACGTTGCAATTTGCAGACGAAGGAGAAAACAAGGGGGATTTTGAGTACAGTCATTGTGACAGCACTGTTCTTTACCATTCTTCTTTCCTTTTATTAAATTTATTTGTTAGGCTTTATATTTACGTTTTAATTTATATATGTGGATTAGAATTTCTCACGACAAATCCTCCCCACTTAAAACAGACGTTATATGTCAGTCTATAATTCTATATACACATAGAGAAATTTAGTATTATTCCTGGGGTTTAGGGTGATTCTCATCACACGGATGGCGGCTTAAAAAATCCGCTCCCAGATTTGTTTTTCCACTTATATACTCTATGCTAAACTCAAATGGCTGCATCAATAATGACCAACGGAGTAATCTAGAATTCTCATGTCTAGCCTGTGCTAGAAACGACAAAGGTTTGTGATCCGTTTGCAACTTAAATGCCTTCCCATACAGATAAATATTGAATTTCTTTATCGCCCATATTACTGCAAGACATTCTTTTTCGCTAGTTGAGTAATTGGTTTCAGCTTTATTCAACTTTCTGCTAGCATATGCCACTGGGCTTAATTCCCCATCCAATGCATCTGATTTCTGTAGCAGAGTCGCACCTAACCCAATATTACTGGCATCCGTCCTTACTATGAATTCTTGACCTAAGTCAGGTAATTTCAAAATAGGTTTACTTGTGAGCTTTTCCTTCAATTCTTGGTAAGCCATTTCACATTGTGGTGTCCATGTAATTCGATCTGGATGTCCTTTACGTGTCAAATCAGTTAACGGTGCACATATGGAATTAAAATTTTTGATATACTTTTGGTAGAAACCACATAATGAGACAAAGGATCTCACGTCTTTCTTGGTTTGTGGTCTCGGGGCTTTCTTTAGTTTCTCTAAATTCTTTGGGTCAGGGGTCATGTTTCCCTGATAAACTGTGTGTCCCAAGAATTCTAATTCTTTACATCCAACGCAACATTTGGTTGGTCGGGCTGTTAAATTCGCTTCCCTAAGTCGATTAAACAGCATGTTCAGAGAGTCAATGTGTTCCTCAAATGTTTCTGTTGCTATAAGGATATCATCCATGAAATTTGTGATACATGGATTATTCAGAGGGTCCAATAATTTTCTCATCATTCTAGAGAAGACACTAGGCGCATTCTTCAATCCAAATGGCAATCTATTAAACTCATAGTGTCCTTCTGAGGTACTAAAAGCTAGGTATGGTCTAACCTCAGGCTTTACTGGAATCTGATAGTATCCTTTACTCAGGTCCACTTTTGAGAAATATTTAGCTTTATTTAGTCTGGCAAACAACTGATTTGTATCCGGCAATGGATCCACCTGTCCTTCTGTAATAGCATTCAGTCTCCTGTAATCTATACAGAGTCTATGTTCTCCAGAGGGCTTCCTTAAGAGTACAACACCGGAACTATACGAAGATTCACTGTGTGAAATAATTCCTTCCTTCAACAAATAGTCTATCTCTTCCTTCAAAGCTTTCTCCTTAGCAAAAGGAATCGAATATGGTTTCATACATACAGGTGTGGGGTCTATCAGTTTCATATCATATTCCAATAAGTTTGTATGCCCCGGTCGGTCTGTTAACACCTCTGTATGAGTATCTAGAACCTGTTGCACTCTCTCTTTCTGAGTTTTCGTTAAATGTGTACTGATTTTCACCTGTGCCGCTGTCTCACAGGGGTGTAATGGATATTCAAATGATGAAAGTGGTTCCTTTTTCATCTCCATGGCAATGGACAAGGTCAACAAGTGTGTCTCTTCCTGATGTTCTCTTTCCAAATATTTCTTCAGGAGATTCACATGATAGATTTTTTCTTTCCCCTTCTTATCTATCTTATAATTTGTTCTAGACACCTTCTCTAGAACTGTATATGGACCTTGCCATCCAATTTGTAACTTATTCTGACTACCGGGGAAAAGAAGCAGTACCTTCTCTCCCACAGCCAAATCTCTGTCTTTAGCTTTCCTGTTATAATAGGCAGCATGTTTCTTCCTGGCTTGTTTCAAATTTTCATTGGCAAGTTTCCAGCCAGTTTTTAAACGAGTGGTCAGCTCATTCACATATTGGTATGAGGATGTAATGTTTTCCTCTGCTTTTTCATCAGTCCACGTTCTTAACAGCGCTTCCAGTGGACCTTTTATTGGCCTTCCAAATAATAATGTTGCCGGGGCCATTCCGGTTGAACTATGGGGTACCTCCCGATAAGCAAAGAGGGCGGCGTGCAGGTACTGGTCCCATGTATCTGGTTTTTCGTGTGCCAACTTTCTCAGGATTGACATCAATGTGCCATTAAATCTTTCCACTTGGCCGTTCCCTTGGGGGTGGTACACACTACAATGGAAGTGTTTGGCCTGGAAGATCCTGAAAACTTCTTCAGTTAGTTTCCCCTTGAACTGAGAGCCATTATCAGTCAAGATTTGATTGGGAAAGCCTAACCTTGTGAAAATTGTGAGTAATGCCTCTGGCACATGTTTAGAATCAATCGATGACAGGGCTACCGCCTCTCCCCACATAGAACAAGTGTCCACCAGAGTCAGAATGTAGCTGTTCCTTCTCTTGGATCGGGTGAGAGGTCCCACAAGATCCACAGCAACTCTCTCAAAGGGTGTTCCCACTATGGGCATTTCTCCCAGAGTTGCTGGTGCATTCCAATGTTTAGGTGCTACTCGTTGGCACTCTGGACAGGATTTTACATATCGTTTGATATCTTCAGTTATTCCTGGCCAGAAATAGTGACAAGCTATACGCTGTCCTGTTGCGCTGATCCCCATATGACCACTGAAGGGAATCGCATGCCCTAGTTCCAACACTTTAGTCCTATATGAAGTGGGAAGGACCAGCTGTCCGTGACCATTGGATTCAGATCCAGCCTTCCTATATATCAGTTTGTTCTTCATATAAAACTCTCCCTTGCCTGGAGGTGTATGAGATTTGGGCAACTTCTTGAAACACGGCTTGAGTGTTTTGTCCTCAGCCTGTGCCTTCCTCATCTCATCTGGATGAGTATTTATTGGATTATCCTCCTCCTTTTTAGACTGTGATCTGTTGCCAATATCACAGGTCTCTTGGGATTCCCCAAGAAGACATATCTACACCCCAATATCAGAGGGTAGATTGGCTCATTTATCACTGCTGCTTTTATGATTTCGTCCACATATCGCGTTTTCCCCTTTATCCGAGCGACGGGAAGTGTCATGGTAGCTACATCCTTGGTAGCAGTTTTAATCTCCACTGTTTCTGTGGTGTATTGATCGGCCTGCACCAGGTGAGAACTCACAACGGAATCGTAATCTAAACCGGTATCATATAAACACCTTATAGTGACACCATTACAGATGACATCTTCACACACTGGGGGGTGGTATGGTTCCTGTAGTTCTGCAGGTTTGACCTTTTTTTCCTTTTTCCCAGATGTCATAGCAGCACAATGAGGAGGTTTCCTTCTACAATGGTCAGTGTCATGATTGTTCATCTTACAATTTTTACACCACCTTTTTCCTTGGTTGAAAGATTTTCTTTCATCATATTTCCTTTCATCGAATTGTGGGGTTTTATTTTTATTGTCATACCGTGGCCTATCAAATTGGTGCTTAACTTTGTTTTGATCTCTAGGATCAAATTTATTAAAGTTCTGTGGTGCCCTAAAATTTTTCAGCTGTTTCTTTTTATTAACTGATACTTCTGCCTGAGCTGCTTGATACCTTTCAGCAACATTTAGCAACTCACCCAGCCTCTCTGCACCTTGTTCCATGAGAAACTTTCTCAGGTCTGGAGCCATGGACTCTCTTAATTGTTCTATAAGGACCATTTCCTTAAGATCTTGGGTTTTCCCCAGAGAAGTCCATTTCTCCAAGTATGTCTCTATTCGTGCAGAGAACTGGTGGTAGGTTTCACCTGACAGTAGTTTAGCATTCCTAAATTTTTTCCTATAAAATTCTGCGTTCTTTTCATATCTTAACAAAAGTGCCTGCTTTAGCATGTCATAATTTTCCTGATCACCTCTGCTCATTTTGGCAAAAACTTCATAAGCTGCCCCACGAAGCCCTTGAGATAACTTTAAGCTCCACCTTTCTCTTTCTAACCCATATGTGGTAGCTAATATTTCATATCTATTTAGATAGCTCTCAATATCATCGTCTTTCTCAACAAAATGATCTAAATGAAAATTCATAGCTGAGGTTGAGGCTCCTTGGCTAGCAGTGGCATCAGAGGTAAAGGGACTGGCACCATTTTCAGGAGCATGGCCTTGAAACTCAAACTCCCTTAATCGTAACTCATGTTCCCTTTGTAATCTCTTCTCCCCCTTTTCTGCTTCCCTCTCTGCAGTCAATCTTCTTTCTTCTGCTTCCCTTTCTGCAGCTCGTCTTCTTTCCTCGGCTTCCAATGCTTTAGCCTCTTTGTCAGCCTCAATCTGCAACCTCTTAGCCTCAGCCTCAATCTGCAACCTCTTAGTCTCAGCTTCTAACTTTCTTTTGGCCTCTTTTTCTAATCTTCTTTCTTCCCGTTCAATATATTTGTCACATTCAGCAGTGACATAAGCAATCATAATTTGCCCGTCCATTCTTAACTCTTTCGCAGTCTGTACAGCAGCAGATCGAAATTTTGCCAAGTCGGCCATTGTCTAACATGCAATTGTAAACAATTCAATCTTTCAATAATTTTCTAAGGACACTACAGGCACTGAGAGCTCAACGTTATTTATTTTCACCCAAGGATACCTTTTTAATTTCTATTATTCCCTGAAGTGAATTACCCCCAATACTTTTAATAGGGAAAGATTCAAAATCCCGAGAGCGAGACCCCAATATATGTGGTAAAGTGGGATGTTATAAATTTGTATAGGGGACTTAGTGTACTGACTGAGATCAGCTGTGAAGGTATCTGTATCTAATAGGTGTAGTGTTTTACAGATAACCTTACTTGCTACCACATTATGCCTCAGTCAGAATTATTCTGGAATATTGTGATGACTACGTTAAATGTCTAGGGTATGTATATGATGAAGTGTAAGTCACAACAACAACAGACAGATAAACAATTTAATTTATTCCACCACACTTGACAACACTGTGACACTCACACACATGTAACATTCTATAAGACTATCTTAAATGAGTCACTGGTAAATTTTCAAATATCAATATGTATTAAGTACTTTCATTAATATATATGTTCTGATTCAACTACAAAGTGAACCAGGAATCACAATCAATTTTAATTACAATTTATATGTACAGGATTTATCAATATGAATCTTGTAGTGACATATTTTATTAATATTATCTTATGTGTGTCAGTTGTGTAGTAGTAATATGAGGTAATACTGGTTTTGTTTTTTCAAGCTATGTTGTTATTTGTCATCATGACTTCAAGTGTTTGTTTATCTTGTAAGTAGTATGGGGAAAAGTTCACAGTCCCTATCAATTTAAACACTGTATTTTCCCTCTGGTTTATTATAAAGTCAGATTTTGAGGGGGGGCATAATGTTGAGCTCCACGGGCCACATAGGCTTATCTTTCGTGATGGCGGCAGGAAAAGACTCCTCTGCTCGATAGCCTTCCTGTGTTCTGGAGACACCTCACTGGTCACTATCTGGACCCAGGAGTATGCTGTCAGCCTCTAGGTTCAGCAAAGCTCAGACCAGGTGCTGCTCAATAACTTTTGGACCACGGTCCCTGAAACAAGAAGGTTGTACCTCCTACTTCATAACTAGTTTATAATCCATTTACAGACTGAACACAATACATAACAAACACTGAGTTCAGAGCGGTAGGCCAACTGTCAGCTTCATCTGAAATAATTTACACCAGTATATTCCTCCCTAATGGTTACTACGCATCTGCAATTCCAGCATTATTTCTTTCTAGTCAATAAGCTAGGTGTCAGTGTATTGTTTGGCAATTCCATGCAGTTTTACTTTCCTCCGACACTTTCTGTTCAGGTTGGAGCACTATATAGGCCTTGCCTCATGTTCGCTACTGAACCACACATATATACAGACATAAATTATCAATTTACATTCAATTTTCATTAAAAAGATATTGAATATATCAAGCTTACCACAATTCATGGAATAATACACAGTTACGTTGACTGGCACTGAATATAGCACAATTTCGATCTGCCGATGTCCCAGGCTTTTATTTAGAAAAAATATGCACTGGCGCTCAACGCACTGGTTCTGTAGTAAGTTTATTTGAACATGTGGTGGTGACCTGACGCCTCTGATTGACTATATTCGCGGGTCTAACCAATCGTGCCATGTTTACCCAATCGTTTGAAAAAAAGTACTCCTACTCCCGTTTCCCCTGACAACAAAAGATAGTATTTATAGCCCGACTAATCGTGTTTAGCCTTACATTTCTTGCGCTCCAATCAAATCGGATTTAACATGGAGACCCATTTCCCGTACAATGGTGGTGTGAAAATCTGCCACTGAGCGATTCTGATTTTGGTGTTGTCTGACATCCCTCACTATTTTATTTTGGCTATAATTTGGTAATTCCTAGACTATTTGCGTAACGTTTAACATATTCTTTGTCAGCAAGTCCTAAGGAACCCAAATATACAAATTTAAAGGAGCTAAGTGGCTGCGTTCAAAATATGCATTTTCTTCTACCTCCTGTTTACTTCGAATACGATGTGGTGTCTGGGTACTGTAATGTTTTCAAACGTAAACCAGTATAATGTCATGTTTCCTAATAAGCGTTTTGTGAGTTTTTAAAAACTAACTCTCGTGTGTGTAGTGTTTTTTATCACTGTCGATTTGAAAAAAGCTAGTGCTTGTGGCCTTACACGCGTGATGGTAGTAATTGTGTATCGCGAGACTGTGGTAGTATTGCCTGCGTTCCGGCTTTCAGCCTCTCCCTTTCTTTCTATCTTTAGTCCATCTGTCTTTCGTTTTTTGGTAACGTAGTGTATAAAATGACATGAATGGAATTTTAAATCTAGGTCATCTTGCGTATCTCAAGGTTTTTCTTAGAAATGGAGTACACATTTTATCGTAGAAAGCGGGTATTGAAGCAGTAGGCTTTTACTATCAACGTGAAACGTTGCAATTTGCAGACGAAGGAGAAAACAAGGGGGATTTTGAGTACAGTCATTGTGACAGCACTGTTCTTTACCATTCTTCTTTCCTTTTATTAAATTTATTTGTTAGGCTTTATATTTACGTTTTAATTTATATATGTGGATTAGAATTTCTCACGACAAGCAGTACTTCGCAGAAGATCCACCTCATTACTTAGTTCCAGAATTGTTTTTTTATAAGACTCCTTGTCTTGTCCGGCCTGAGCTTTTACTTTCTCATAGTCTATTTTGACTTGCTCTAGCTCACCAATAAGAGCCTGTTCTTTACAAAGAAGTTTGTTCTTCATTAAGCTCAATTCAACCTCTAACTCATTTTTCTCCTTTTCCAGTTGAGATTGTTTAAGGGACAATTCACCAAGTTTCTTATTATCTTCCATTAGTGCCGTCACTTTACACTTCAGCATATGATTTTCACAATTCATTACTGTTAACATATCAGTAAGAGCTTTATTCTCATGTTGAAGCTTCTCAGTAAGAGCATTATTTTTATCCAGAAGCTCATTTCCAGTCTTCTGTTTTCTCTCCTTAGCTTCCAGTTTCTGTTTTATCTCCTCAGCTTCTCTGTCTAATCTTTTAATTTCAGCTTCTATCTTTTTCCGCTCGACTTTACTTCGCTGTTTTCTCTCTTCAAATTCTCTTTCTAACCGTTTCTCTTCAGCCTCCGCCTCTTTTTCTTGTTTTCTCATTTCCATCTGGAATTTTCTTTCATCTGATTGCATCTGCAATCTCAAATTCTCTGCTTCTGCTTTCTTTTGTTCAGCTTCTGTTTTCAATACTTCTGACTTTAATGCCATGGCGAATTGAGCAGATGAATATTCTTCCAATATATCACCAGACTTACCAAGGGTCAACCCTTGCTGGATGAAGAAATCCAAATTAGACATTCTGTCTAAAGAGATCAGTAACCTGAAAAATTCAACAATTACCTTATCCCACTTCAATGGGAGACAAGTCTGAAATGCTAGACTTGTATACTCACTTCACTTTATTTCACTCTCTTAGTCTTAGACAAAGACCTTGTATGGTCCTCTTGTTTATAATGTAACAAAAAATCACTTGAGTACCTGTGGAAAATAATTCCTTTATATCCCACTCACTATGGGCACAAGTCTTTTTTATAAAGAACTTGAATATGTATTTTACCTTGTCTCAATTTTTGTGGACAACAAGTCTTTTATCAAAGAACTTGTATAAATATCTTATATAATAATATTTTATTAACAATCTCTATATGAAGAGTGTACCTTATCAATAATAATAATAATACATGACCAAGTATATGTATGTAGACTGTGTATGACAATAATGTAGTACAATCAAAAATACAAAGCCAAAGATACAGAACAATGACCGAAAACGTTCGCAGAAGTCAAATAAACAATACAGCAAAAAGTAAAGAAAATGTTACACAAATGTGTAATGATGACCGCGAAAAATAAACAAAACAAATGGCAACACTGTTATAAACGAAAAGGTGTAAAGAAATAAACGGAAGGAATGAGAGAAGAACAGATACAAACAAAACTAATCGAAAATCAAAGAACGGAAAAATAACGAAAACAACACTAACTCATGTCGTCACAGCTAAAAAAAAAATAGCAACAAAAGTCGCTAGCAAATTTCAATTAAGAAAATTGCAATCCCTACAGAACGCTTACAGTAACCCTCGATTAAGTGGCATATTTACTGTAAGACCCACCAACCGAAAACCCGCAGAAAAACACAAGAAAAATACACAAAAACAGTAGAAGTAACATAAACATATATATAGCAATCAGTATTTCAATGTGTTGCAGAACAAGTTCAGTCACAGCTGAAACTAAAGTAAATTTCTTGCTCCTTGCGAACACAGAAACAAAATGTCAAGCGCGCACTGAATGTCAAATCCACTGTAGCATAAAGTGGTATTCACGAACAAAAGTTACTATGACCTTCTCGACTTAGGACTTGCACATTGAATGTTTACAATTTCCACGTACTGTTTACACACACTTGACCTCGAACAATGTAACTTGAATGCTCGGACATAGAAAAGTCTGTTGTTGACTGCAACGTGTAACAACCAGCAGTACTGTTCACAATAGGGACTCGCCTTCTATGCAGCTATGGTCCACGTAGCAAACGCCTCGATGCCAACTTCAGTATTTGTCCTGTTGTTGTTCAAGCAGCATTATAACATAAATGCTAGCACTGTTTATCTGGGTCAACAGTTGATGACCTATTTCTGTCCTGTTGTAGCCAAAACTTGCAAGTGTAGAATTAGCGATGTGTGTTACAGCTGTTCAGTGTGTAGCTTAGACCCACAGATCAGAAATGTAATGTGTACTTGTCCTTCTTGTAAATTTCTGGACAACACTGGAGACATCATACATGTAACAGCAACTGTAAATAGCCTGGTGGGGTGTCTGTTTAAGGCTGGAGTGCTGTATAGGATGATTTATATAGCCCAATCAGCTGGTCAACCAGAAATGTAAATTTCTGGATCCATTAATGTCACCAATAATGTTAATTGCTCGCTCTGTTCTTTTTAAACCCACAGATCTGGTCCACCAGAAATGTAACTGTCTTTTTCTCTTGTTGAGGTGATCACTGGCCCAAGACAGTATACATGTTGTTAGGTGTGTAGTGCGAGCGTATGATGAACTGAGTGTGGGTGCGAATGAAGGCGCGAATGTGTTTAGGCTCGTATATATGTAGACCCTGCAACCCATACACTCACATGCAGTAGTCAAGGATGCTTGGACACTGCAGGCACGTTTCAAAACATTTATTGACGAGAACACACATGGTATCAACAGGAACAGTCAGTGTAACAAGGTCATGCTGACCGGAAATCGATAGGTATACATTACGCATTCAACAAGCTGGTAAACATTTGAATATTCGTGCATGGTCAATACAATGTTCTTCAATAATGACAGTTCGTGGCGTCGCCCTGGTATCACTGACTAAACGCGTCAGATACCTTAATCACTTTGACACATAGGTGCAACTTGGCATTCCCCGCCAATTGCACTGTATTAGGCTGCAGTACATTAGCCGAAAACACAGTCCTCGTTCTGACGTCAGCTGTGTACTTCTGATAAGCAGGTTACCATCAACCCTGCAGTAATGCTTATTGTAGACATAAATACCGCCAATCTGCGGTTCCGACAATATATCTTCGTCACTGGATTTCTGGACAATATAAAGACTAATAGTCTTGGATGGCTACCTCGAGCACAAAATATAAGTTCTGAAATGGAGGATCGGTGAGCTGCAGTTCACAGACTAGGCAATCTTCTAACATGTTCTGCCACCGAAAGCATAGTAATGGAAAAAGTCGGTATTACCTGTAACCGAATCCACAGAACATAATAAGGAACTCTGCTGTCATTCTAACGCACAGAGATTCACTGGGGAAAACTGCCATCGCAGTCACTTCGAAGATTCTCCCCGAAAAACACAATGGACCCTTGGTCCCTTCAGAAAACCCAGGACACTTCACGGCTTGCCGGAAGTCTAACTCAACTCCCGCTTAAAAAACCCTGCCTATGGGCATACGCCAGAACTGTCTACCTTTGACCCTAAAGGTCAAACACAATGAATGAATAAACAAGGGAAGACAACCCCTAATCAACCTGACATCGCAGGTAAAGACACAGTTATTCTTATGATAAAAATATAAGCAAATAACTTGACAGATGACTCCGTCAAAAATGACAGCAACAGTATATTAAATATTCTAGTTCATACGTTTGCTTTCATACATGTAATAACCGAATAAACAACTATTCTTTAGTTTTATAACAACAGGTAACAAATTTAATAATCAATTAGTATGAACAGTTTAAAATAAATGAAATGCTGGTGAATTTTATATTGGAATCAAATTTTCTCTTTACGGAGATTTAAGGTGCGGATATAGTTAAGAAAAGTATGTCCTGTTGCTGGTGCCTTTTTGTTAGCACTTAGCTTGTATAAGCGAGTCCTGCAGCCTTTATTTTCGTCACTTCTTTTGTGATGATGACACTTCACAGTCTGGTAGCTTCTTTCCTCAAACGGTCTGATTGCTTAGCACCAGGATCTTTTAGACAAAAATAAAAACAAATGCCTCTGCTAAGTACATTTGTAGGCTGCAAATTAACAGGCGCATTCTCGCTGTGCACCCACCAATGGTAATCTCTCAGAAGAATTAACTTCTCGAGTACACAGTGTAGCTCAGGGAAGATGATTACAATTCACCAATATTCTTCCAGGTATTAAACTGGGAAAAGGTGTCTGGACGGCGTGAATAATGAGCTGCCTGAGTTACAATTAACAAAGTGCATATATCTCACAAAATATTATACACCTTAGTCACATGTGATGTAATCATCAGTCATCAGTGCTCCATTCGGAGTCTGGGGTCACCTCTGCTGTCGGTTTTCCGCACGACTAGCTAGAAGAAATCAACAGCGCTTGATGTAGTGGTTTATGAATATACTAGTTTCATATGTTGAAGTGGCCAGCCTCATATATAACCACATAGCAAGAAAAACATGTCAAATTCGCATTTGTAAAATAATTGTTACACTTACCCCAAAGTTTTGGGAATACACAATCTCCTCGCGCAGGTTAGAATGTACACGAGCAATTTAGGTTATATGCTCTCGAATCACTTGGTCTGGAAATTTCGAATCCCTCTTATGACGGGTGAATCTGCGAAATACTTGGTCTGGGAAAGTATGAATTCCTCTTACGATGGGTGATCCAATTCCTTAAGTTTCCAGTCCTAATATTTAAAGTCCTGGTCCTTTGAGTTTTTCAGAGTTTGTATACTGTTCAAAGAAAGAAACACATAGCTATCCAAGGGCGCGTTTTTATGAGTTTGTAAGTAAAATTTGGTGCTAGGGTATATAAAAACCAGCCTCAAATGTTCTTTACAGTGTCAAATGCACGTGTTGACCTGAATTGTGTTCGTTTTTGTAATCGTTACAACGCATTGGTCAATAGTGTTTATGACGCAATTTTTGATCACAGCTCATGTTGCGCGCACGTGAAAGCAACAAAATTTGGGGTGAACACTATTCACTGACTACGCAACTGAAACCCTATGAAAGGATAACGCTACACAACAAAAATTCAGTTCATTTTCAAGCAGACATTTATGGCGTCTCTATCGATAAATTTAAGGAACATTGCTATTGGCCGACTGCATGCAGGCGAAAGACAAAGTCAGGTTGCCAGGCATCTAAACGTGCATTAGAATACCATCAGTCGACTTTGGCACCGGTTCCAAGCCACTGGCTCAGTTGAAGACCGACATCGCAGTGGAAGACCCAGAGTGACAACAGCAGCGGAGGATCGCTTTATTCGGCTTCGTCACCTCAGAGACAGGTTTACAACAGCTTCCTCAACTGCCCAGTCATTGCCTGCAGGACGTCATGTGTCTGATCAAACTGTCCGTAATAGACTGCATGACGCTGGACTTTGGGCACAACGACCTCAACGAGGACCTGTCCTTACGCGCCGCCATCGCCAAAATCGACTTCTTTGTGGCGAACCAGCATCGTCCCTGGGCAGCTGACAATCAATGGAGACGTGTCTGGTTTAGTGACGAATCTTTCTTTTTGTTGCAGCGTCATGATAGACGGCGTAGGGTCTACCGTAGGGGAAATGAACGTTTTGCCCAAAATTGCGTTGATGAAGCTCCGCCGCACGGTGGTGGAGGTGCAATGGTGTGGGGAATGATCAGTTACAACGTAAGGAGTCAATTGGTGCACATTGAAGGAGGCTTGAATGCGCAACGATACGTCAATGAAATTCTTCGACCCCATGTCCTTCCACTTTCGTCTGCCCAAAGGTCTGTGTTTCAACAGGACAACGCCAGACTCCATTGTGCACGGTTGACCACGCAGTTCCTGACTGCCAACAACATTCTCACCCTTCCCTGGCCATCCCTGTCTCCAGACATGAGTCCGATTGAGCACCTATGGGATGAGCTGCATAGACGTGTTTGTCGCCGAGACGTTGCTCCAGCCAATCGTCGTGATCTGTTCCAGGCACTCCAGGAAGCGTGGGCAGCCATTCCACAGGCCCACATCAGACGTCTGATCTCATCCATGCCCAGGAGATGCCAGTCGCTGATCGATGCAAGAGGAGGCCACACACCATACTAACGGGAAAGCCCGTACGCCAAAAAACTCTCGTGACCCAGATGCAAAACAACTGTCAATTGATTGGTCGAACCCTAAGGTATTCTTGTTTGCAATTAGAACAATTAACTCATTAAATTAAAAAAGTTATTAAATGTCAAAATTATGGCTATGTTTGTGCCTTCAGTAGCTATGCGTTTCTTTTTTTGATCAGTATATTTATAAAGGCGGGCTTACTTTTTAAGGTTTTACGTTTTCCAAATACGTCTATCTGTCACTTATAAGTATGGAATTCTAGGTCCGATCCTTCTCTTTCTGGCTTTTTTGGAGTTGCTCGTTTGAAGTTGCGAAGCTGTCTCTGTGTTCCGTGTCTCTGATTTTAGCTAGATTATATTCCCAGTTTCCAGTTCACATCACAGATTGTGTTTCCGCCGAATTTTCCAGTGAAATTCATTGTTTATCCCGGCTCTAATTTCAATCCAATAGTAAGCTCTTTTGCACTATGTGGGTTAGGGTGTTTAATTCATAATCTCCCCCGCGTGCTTTAAAATATTACATTTAATATTATACGTGACCTCTTTATAATAAGACGTAATATTTCCGGTGACATCTTGTGGACTCTCACAAACATGATGGCCAGATTCTACTTTCAAATATTGTCTTCCCCAGACAGGTTATCTGTAATAATCTTACACCGGGATGGTCCCGTGAAACTATTATCTCATTATCGCCCGTGTTTTCGCACACCCCAGAAAGCTCGCTCAGACAGACAATATTGGCTTCTTATTCATCCTCCAACGAGACCATATTTTTTTCTAACGAGGATCGTCTCCTATCAAAGGTGGCAAGCGACTCAAAGCGATAGACTTATTACCGCTGACAGGTGATAATGACCGTGTATTGTTATGATAATACCACAGTTCACCTGGCGGAACGTAAACACGTCTGCGTGTAAAAAGATAAAAGTAGTCCCATAGCAGATACGTCCGTAGGGGAGCTGAGTGTTAGAGACTTCACTCTACTGATCCAACATAGAGATTAAAAAGAATGAAAAGGCATGGTTTCTGCCAAATAAAGCGATTGGTGAGAAAAATGAAGAAAAAAAAATGATACTGCCATAGGGCTGAAGGTGTGAGAGATCACAGAAAATGGCATGTTCAGACGTTCTGCGACAGCTCCTCAAGGAGCATAGGCCTTCAATAAACACATATCAAGTTCTTTTGTCACATGCCATCAGCTTAAGTTCTTTCCACGTCTTCCTCAACATTTTTACCTGTCTCCAGTTCTTTTTCTCCTTGTGTTTCTTGGTCTCCCTCATTACTGCTGCTTCCTCTACCGTCTTCCCTTGTTCGTTAAATGTTTGAACATTCATGGAGGAATGCCAAAACTGGAGGTTCTCCTAGATGAACGAATGAACGAGCTTTATTTTCAAAGGGTTAAGAATTGGGCACGCAGGTCCTTCTGACATTCTGCACTTTTTCTCTCTCTCTCTCTCTCATTATGCATACTGTATCCTTTCATCCTCACATTTACTTTAAGCATTATTTTGGCATTTATCATTATACAAGTAATATAACAGCATACATATGTAATGTCCAATCATAATCGAACTTTAGTATGTTTTTAAAATAAATTTAACAAAATAAAATAACAGAAAGTTATGAAAAACAAACAAACAACAACTAACAAACAAACAGACAGACAAAATTCAAACCTCTCATACAGTAAATTAGACAATGATTTGAGATATAATCAGGTTAGAGTAGTGTGTTATAAGAACTCGTGAAAGATTCGAACAGTCTGCTATTGAATGACTAGGTACTCTGAGTATTTTCCAGTGTATGCGTGTCGTAATTTTTTAAAAGATAGGTCAGAAGATATTTATGGTCCCGTCTGAGCAGAGGTGATAGTGGTAAAATATGTGAGAATAAAGGTGTAAGAAATAGATTTTCACGAGGAAATAGTGTAAGAGGAAGATCAGTCTCTGGAGTGAGTAGTTTGTCCAGCCTATCTATACGACTATATTTTAATCTCAGGCGACCTTTCTCTTCCTATATGAAATATAAGTTACACTACACACGCGCCACACAAACACAATTATGTGACAACAATACGCACAAACGTGAAAAAACTATGGATAACTGGGTATGGGTCTGACCGACACACTAAGTTAAGTTTTGTTTAGTTTATTATCACTTAAACTTTTCAACATCATATATATATATATATATATATATATATATATATATATATATATATATATATATATATATATATATAATAAATCACGTTTACAGACATAGGAAAATAACCCAATAAGTGCCCTCCCCCTTGTTGAGAAGAGATCCCAAACGAAGTTAATAACCCAAAGGTCAAAGATTAACACTAGGGTATAGAGAATAAACAGTAAAGAAAAGAACAAAGTTCCTACTTGAGCTATTCAGTAAAATACTCAGGTTAGCGAAATAAAAAAAGAAGTGAGTACAATGATTGTAAACAAAGGAAAATATTTTCTCTCTCTCTCTCTCTGTCACTCACTCTGTCATCTATGGCCACAAACAATCTTGCTTACCTAATAACTGGTGTAGGTATCCCTTGAAAAATTACAATAGTATGTACCTATAGTGTCAAGTGGGTTGCCCAAATATGGCCCCAGACCAGCGTTGGTATCAAATAATAATTTCCAGGTGGTCGCCAAAGTTGTTGGGTAAATTTTTCCTGGATGAGCCCTGTATCACCGCATATAGTTATTGAAGCAAAACGTTCTCAGGGGTGTTCACAGTTATAACAAAAGAGAAAAATAGTTTCTGTATTGTCTAGCCTCTGGGTGCTAATACAACTGTTACGTTATAAAAAAACAGATGATGATAAATCCTATCGGTTTTTCTCTGGGGTGAGTGCCGATTATGAAACAGCGAAATCTCGATACAATCCACTTGGGAAAACGACTGTCAGAAGTCGGGAAAAATGTTTTGTATATTGCCACAGCGGGCTAATAAAATTGAATGGAAAAGTCTGGGTAATTTTGTAAGTCCCGTTACTCAAATTTTACAGTTAAAAAATGTTAGTGAACTCCACTTAGGCCGGTCCCAAGCCCGGCTGAAAAAGGAGGAGGGCGGCCTGCATGGAGGCCGTAGGGAGGCAGCCCCTCCACTATGCAAAGGCACAACAGTCCAATCACCTGTTTGCTTTACAACATGATTACGCGAACTACAAGAGAGAAAATCGGACTGATTCTAAAGGCGACGAACTGGAACGGACTACGGACTACGACATATGGAACGTGGAACACAAGAAGTATAAATGGGAAAGAAGAGGAGCTGGTGGAAGAGATGAGGAAAATTAGAAATCCTGGCTATAACGGAAACAAAGAAAAAGGGACAAGGAGTCATGGATCTCGATGGCAACACGCTGCTCTACAGTGGTGTACCCACATCTGAAAGAGCTAAAAGGGTCGTGGGTTGCATTGTGGACAAAAGCCAGAAAGATAATATCAAGGGATGAACCTTTGTCTCGGAGCGCATTATGGTTGCAAAACTAAAAGAAGGAGAAACCATAGTCAGCCTGGTCATAGTGTATGGGCCAAATGAGGATGAGAGAGCAGAGGTCAAGGAGGAATTCTTCGAGCTGCTTCAAAGGACAGTGGATGACTGCCTAGATGAAATTATCATGCTCGGAGATTTCAATGCCAGAGTTGGAAATGACCATGCTAGATGGGGTGGAGTCATCGGAAGATATGGAGAAGATATTCTCAATGACAATGGAAATAGACTCCTTAGATTCTGCAGTGAGCAGAATCTGATTATTACAAACACAAAGTTCCCCCATAAGCGCATACATGAATACACTAGATGTGAACCAACAAAGAATGAGAAGTCAGTGATCGACTATGCCATTGTTAAGAGGAGCTCATTCAAATATGTCCGGGATGCAAGAGTCTGGATTGGGCCAGAGATTGGAAGTGATCACTACCTGCTTAGAATCAAAAGAACAACTGAAAGAGTTGCTCAGCCTAGGAACTGCCCAACATCACGCAAGAAACCAAGTAAACAAACGGGAGAAAAGAGCATTAAGACCTACAAGCTGAGAGAGCCAGTAATTAAGACCAGATATCAGGGGCTTATTGCTACAGCTGTGGGAAACACAGAAGAACAACCTGATGACTTGGAAACACTGTGGCTTAAATTCAAGGACATCATAAAGACAGCTGCTGCAGAAGCATGTGATGAAGTCCGACTTGGGAACAAGAGAAAGAGGACACATTGGTGGACAGAGGAAGTCAAAGAGAAAAGAAAATGGCATGGAAACAATACTTAGGAGCTAACAACACAGCAGGACAAATAGAGAAATATAGAGAATATGTGATACTTAGAACAGAAGCAAAGAACAAGGTGCTAGCAGCAAAACAGAAGTCCTGGGAAGAATTTGGAGAAAAGCTAGAAAAAGATGCGCAAGAAAACCAGAAATTGTTCTGTAAGACCCTAAAGAACACGAGGAAGGAAAAACAATGCCTTCTCAAATTTATAAAGGACAAGCAAGGCAAATTGCTTACTGCCCTGAAGGAAGTAGTGGAAAGAATATTTCTCAGAACTCCTTGATGGTGAGCAAGGTCAAGCATCAGAAATGATAAACACTTGCACAGAAGAGAGAGGAAACCAATGGTGATGAAGGTGACATTCAGATGGAAGAACTGAAGGCAGCACTGGAGAAAATCAAGATGGGCAAAGCAGCAGGGCATGATGGTATGACACCAGAAATGGTTAAGTACATGGGAGAATCAGGTGACCTATTACTCTTAAGGGTCCTACGGGCAGCGTGGTGCAACAAGACGATACCAAAGGATTGGGAGATTGCCATCATAACACCAATTTTCAAAAAAGGTGACAATCGACAATGTGGAAACCACAGAGGCATATCCCTTCTCAGCGTCCCTGGTAAATTTTACTCCAGAATCCTAGGGCAGAGACTCCGACGCCTAGCTGAGCCACAATTGGATGAGATCCAGTGCGGATTCCGAGCAAACCGAAGTACTCAAGACCTAATCTTCACACACAGACAGCTGAGTGAAAATGCTCTTGAGTATAAGAGTGAGATCATCTTTGTTTCATAGATCTGGAAAAGGCGTTTGACATGGTCCCCTGGAGCAAACTGTGGGATTGTTTGGCAAGGAAGAACATTCCAGCACCTCTGATTCATGCTATACAGAGCTTCTACAAGTCTTGCAGAAATTATGTGAGGACAGCAAACCATAAGTCAGAAGAGTTCAGGACCACCACTGGTGTAAGACAAGGTGATATCCTGTTACCTTATCTTTTCATACTCCTCATGGACAATGTTATCAAGGCATGTAAGGAGAGAACAAGAAAGTATTCAGTGGGGTACTGGAAGATGAGACAGGTATGTATTTCAGAGTTGGTATTTGCTGATGATGTTGCCCTGATTGCAAAATCAGAGGCACATCTCCAATCCAACCTGCAAGTCTGGAAGGAAGAGCTGGAGAAGAAAGGGATGGTCATAAGCAGCTCAAAAACAAAACTCATGTTGATATCACGTAAAGAAAGAAGACATCAGATTAAGCTGGGAGAACAGGTCCTGGAGCAGGTCGACCACTTTAAATACTTCGGAGCTTATATAGACCGAATGGAGGCATCAAAGAAGAGTTGGTCTCTCGAAAAGCAGCAGCTCGGAGACTTTTTCAGGCCATAAATCAAGGATTCCTCAGCAAGAGAGAGAGAGGTTGGTAAGAAAACGAAGATGGCTATATACCGCTCCACCTATGTCCTAGTCCTGACATATGGATGCGAGTCATGGGCAATGACTACAACCCACAAAAGCCAGATCCAAACCTCAGAAATGAGGTATCTGAGGAAGGTGGTTGAAGCAAAAAGAAGAGACATGGTCCGCAACCAGACAATACGTCAAGGCCTAAAATCCCACTCCCTGAAGACCCAAGTAAAACAGTCCCAACTAAGATGGTTTGGCCATGTCTGCAGAATGGGAGAAGATCGGCTACCACGACAAGCATGGGAAACAAAGAGCCAGGGATCCAGACCCCCAGGACGACCCAAAGTCCACTAGGAGTACAACATTAGACAATCTTTGAAGGACCGTGGACTATAATAGAACCAGGCCAGGAGGAAGACAGCCGATAGGATAGTCTGGCTCTTTCTCTCCCAAACCTCTACACCTCACGGTAGAAATGGAACGACTAAGTAAGTAAGTAAATGTTAGTGTCTCGCCCTGGCAATTCCCGTTTACACCGGTACGGAGACGAACACCAAGGAAAACGACACCTATTATTCGTTCAGTAACTGAGGAAAAGACCACAATAGAAAACCGCTGGCCGCTGGGTTTTGACCAAGCACTAAATTGGAAGAAACAAAACATTTAACAAAAAATGATAATATCCTATCCTATCAAACGTAAAGTATGATCTATTATCCTCTCCGTCACCTAATTAAATTAAAAAGGCACCCGATGTCTTAGCCTATCTTATCGCGCTTCGCTTAGCGAGTACGGATTGGGTTTTAGACATGCAGTCGTTCCCGTCCCGACCCGGTAAAACTCACAGCCACAATGTCAGTTTTAATTTAATTATGACTACGCGCCCTTAACAAATATCACCTGAGATTACTAGTTAGTTGATTGACGGCGTTTATCGTTTTGACACATGATAGTAACACTATCCATTTAAAACAATTTACGCACAAAGAAATATAATGCGCATACTACTCTGTGACTTTTATCCGTCACTCGTAGCATTATAGTTAGTCAGCTAAACTGAATCTTCTGGTGTAAAAAAATTGGTTGATGGAATTTACATTACTGAACCACTGGTAAGAAAATATCTACGCGTTTGCTATTTCGCTAGTCTTAACGCTAGGGAATGACAGTGAATAAAAATGGCAAAACTTTTAACACATTTAATACTTAACCACAACTTATATTATTACCAGAGAAATCAGAATAATCCCCACGAAGCTATTAACGGACTATTTCACATAGGTTCTAGCGTACGCGTTTAGACTATCCAAACTTTCCTGAGAGACTTGATAATCTGACTAGGAGAGAAGGCAGTATATATAGAGATTTACGGTAATATCTCTAAAAGATATGAAAATTCACACCTTGGACGTATCAGGGAAAATCAACGAGCGTGGCTTCCGAGATAAGTGATTCTACGGTTCGCTCTACCCGCGATGCCGGACGACATCACAAGACATGCCGTGCGGACGGGCTTTCTTAGATTTTCTCCCCCGCCGTAGATCAAATACTTACGTCCCCTGAAAATGTAAACATCACAGGTACGGGAATATTTTTATCGCCCTTGAGTTTACTATCCAATGACTGACAGATCAGCTCGCGTGAGAGCTCAGGTAACCACCCCGATTTGCTCCCCTTTTATCTGGCATGTTTCAAACATAGGTAAACAAACTTGTTAGCGCACGAAAGACAGGAAAAATAGGCGTGGCTTCAAAAGTGAGTAAACAGACAGCGAATTGCGTGGCCTAGCTTTCGCAAAACATAAACGCTAACTGAGGTAGCAAAGGTGGTCGGATTACTGAGGCTATATTTACATTACCACGTCACAATGCGAGAGATTTTACCATAACAGATGCTGCCGAAAGGAGTGAATTGTTAAAGCCTTCACCATACTAGGCCCAGCTTTATGAATGTCACGAGAGGGTCGACAGTTATAGAAATTATAAAATATCCTGGACAAAAAGTTGTATCAGGTGATACCAGGATAGTGCCAGATAAGATACTGGTCTTATAAGTAATACCCCTTCTCTGAAAAGAGTAAGGGTGTATGGACATCAAAGGTAGGATCAAGCTGTATAAGTTCCTAGAGAAGATGGTAATGTATTACTCTAAATTCCTACATGCTCCTCTGAAGATCCTCCTCTGTTAATACTATTAGCTCTGCTAGGGGTATTAACTAAACTATCTACCAACAAGAACTGTAACTTAACTTAAATAATTTAAGTAAGTCTGCTGGTAAATATTTACAATTTATTTTTACAAGTTTTCTTTTCTGTTAGAAAAACTTTCAAGAAACTCAAAATTTAATTACACCATTAAATAAATAAAACATTTGAAATTTGTTCAAAAGTATCAAAAGTCTCTAACTTTGTAGAAAGTTTTTCTCTCTTGGTTGGAACTCACTCTGGTTGTAGAATATTTATATCTTACGACCCATCTTATTTCACAGTTATTGCATGATTGTTTATACTGGCTACAACCATGCCCAAACAGATGTCATCATTTGATATTACTATCTTAATAGTGGTTTGACTGGTGTACTCTGAACAGTAGCCTAGTTTGGCCACTTATCTGTTGTATTGAAGCCTGTCACACTTCTGACATGGAAGGAAAAGTCACATGAGGTTCCTCCAGGCAGTTGATACTTGGTGGCTGTCCCTATGAACAACAAGGGCGCTCGCATCACTAGTTGCTGCAGTAGTGGCTGACTCTTTAACGTGTACTTGGATGAAAGGATATAACCTGAAACATATTTGATTAACCATTATATTGTCTATCACTATCCCTCTAGTACAGATGTAGGGGATGAGCGACAGTTTCAGACAGTGTGCAAGTAGACGGACAGGGCATAATATATCAGTAACAACACAATCCAGGTCACTGTGAATACAAGTTTTCTCCAAATCCTTAGTTAGAGCCATTTGTCCATGATCCGCCTCCATACAATTATTAGGTCTTGTGTAAAATACAAAGTGATATCTAAAACAATACAGTACTACACTTCGTTTCATCCTTTCCTTTGTTCCTGGTGTGTGTCCTATTCCATCAAGAAATAATTCTTTAAATGCTTTTCTGAAACCATGGACACCCTTTCTGCTTCCATTCTTAATTTATTTAAATATACACAGGCTTGGTTTAGCCTCCAGAAATTACACAGTAGTTTGAAACACATCTACACACTTCCTTACACACAAGTTAATTAATTAACTAGAATTATATATATATATATATATATATATATATATATATATATATATATATATATATATATATATATATATATATATATATATATTCTTTCTTACCCTTAAGTACATACAGTCGAGCTCTCAAAAGCAGAAGGCAAAGAAGTCTTCTCTGACAGAACTGGCGCTCTCGCTGTATTTGAAATTTTATTATGGCCTGCTTTCCATTTAGGGCACGTCCTATATATATATATATATATATATATATATATATATATATATATATATATATATATATATATATATATATATATATATATATATATATATATATATATATATATATATATATATATAGGCCAAGGCCGAACGACAGAGGGAGCGTTACTGCTAAAGTGTGTTTGCGTTCCGAAATACAGGCATACATTTGTCCAGATGTGCAAATATGAAAAACTAGTAATCTACATATCATCCTTATTCCTGGACCGATCTCCTTCATCTTAGGCTTAAAATACTCTCTGTATTATTCTTTCTTTTTTCTAGATAATTGTCTTTTATTATCATACTACCATCTTTTCCTAGGCGTAGCATAAACAGCAATATTTTTGACTTGCCTGATGTTTCGATGCATTCCACTCGAGATTTCTCCATTATTATATTACTTCCCGTGGTCATTTTTGCACATTCTATTAATTGAACATTCCTATTTGTGAATTCTTGACTTCTGCCATGCTGTACTTCGCTCATAAGTCTGTAGCTTACCTCCAATTGAATCAAGGTTACACGGATTTGAGCTCGCCATTCTTAGGCTAGTTCGTTTGTAAATGCTATACATGAAGGTGCGATTCCATTTTTCCGTCTATCATATAGTTTTTATAAAGTATGGCGTACCGTTTGGTTAGAATGACGTGTTGTGAATCAGACGACAAGAGCGCCCCCCCCCCCCATTAACAAGCGTAAACCATCTGGTGGAGCTTCCTATCTGGATTCACAAACAAGGCATTCACCCAATAGGAAGTTTACTCTTCCTTCCTACTCTCCTGGTTTCCCTTAAGTAGGGTGCCTGCTTAAGAAATCTGCCCCAACATTCTGAGATCCAGGGATGGACTCAATGGTAAACGAGTAAGGTTGGATCAAAAGAGATCATCTTAATAATCTTGCGTTACCAGGTCTTGTCTGAGCGAGAAAAACAAGTGGCTGGTGATCACTCTGGACCACGAAATGTCTACCATAAAGATATATCTGGAATTTCTTTATGGTCCAGACCAACGCCAAACATTCTCTCTCAACCGTAGAGTAATTCCTTTCTGCCTTATTCAATTTGCGTCTGGCATAAGCAACGGGGTTCAATTCTCCGTGTTGTGACTGCGATCTTTGCAATAATGCGGCCCCTAACCCTACGTTGCTAGCATTAGTCCTAACCACAAATTCTTGACTCAGATCTGGAAGTCTCAGTATAGGCCTACTGGTGAGTTTCTGCTTCAATTCTATATACGCTTGGTCACTATTCGCCGTCGATGTGATGAAGTACTGAGATTCTGTCTTTCAAATGGCCCATGTTTTGTTCTCCTTGCAATTGGTTCACATTTTCTAGGAGGGATTACAGGTAATCCACCCCATATTTCTTCTCCTTCTATTAGTTACGGTTTTTTCAGAGTGAGATCACGATGGAGTTTTAGCTCATCTGCTTTATGGTTCTTCTCTCTGACTAGTAGGTTCAATTTAGAGTGGGTTTGTAGGGAATTGTTGCAGTATTATTCTAAAGGGAAGACTATAGAGCTTAGATGAGATTGGTACCAGTTTTAGTCCTTTTAAAGATATTGCGTGGCCATAGTCTTATTTTTCGGGAATTAAATATATTTCGGCCATTTTTTGCTTCATTAGGCAGTAGAGGGCTGAGTACAATATCCCGGTTTTTTGTCTAAACGGGGGATAGGGGGAGAGACTGACCTGTTACCCATGCACGTGAGTTGTTTACAACTCTGATTGGCCGAGACCTAACTGCATTTGAAATGCTGAGTGATCGTTGGCCTAGAACAAAGCCACGCATATGACGTCAAGAGGTCAGCGTGCTGATCTATGATGATAAAAGGCCCGTAATTCATAGCTCGGTCTCTTTAATGTAATTGCCAGCCGCCTACCAGAGTCAAGTCGATTCGCCTTCAGTGGGAATTCGAATTTGGTAAGCATAATTTTAGCGTGGTACTTTATTTAATTTTTTTTTCCTAGGCCGATCAGTTAGTTTTCTTTTGGGAAGTTTAAGTTTAAATTAATTCTTAATGCCAGCGCCATCAAATACTATCTTAGTGATAGACTTTAGAAACTTAAGAGGTTCATAATAATTCCTTATTTCAGGAATAGCGGTATTTAAGATGGTTTAAATTTGAGATGTTACGGGCGTGCTTTGTATTATTTCAAAGTAGGTCTGTAGGGAAACCCGCATCTGCGAATTATATTAATTTACAGAATGGCGGGAGCGTGTGTATTTGTTATTTTATTGAGAGTTTAACGCTGCTAGTTATTTATATATTTACACACCTGTATGTGGACGGGAGTGAAGAGGTGGAATTTGTAAGCACGTGGGTGCGTTGATTACTGAATATTTTATTCGAGACGATGTTCAGAGGGATGAGGAGGAGTGGAGCACGTGGGTGCTATCATTTAATGAATATTTATGCAGGAACATGTGGTCGTAAGAATTGTATGCATGTGTTTGTAACTACCGGGATTTAATTGGTAACCTGGGGGTTATGAATAACTTTTGGCAGTATGCAGATGATAGCGTAACTGGTTATATGTTATTGATTGTGCATTATTGTTCTGTAAACTCAGAAGACGGGAGATGAAATTATTTTGTATTACATTTATTTTTTTCTGAACGGGAATCGAATTCCTAGAGAGGGCTATTTTAATTGTGGTAAACATTTGCTGCATTTAGTGTCAGCGTAGAAGTGGGCTACAGTATGTTTGCACGGGTAGATAGGCCCTTAGTGTAAAACTGTTGTGATTGTAACCAGTCATGCAGAAACCTAGGTCAGCCGGTCTGCGCGTTGTATTACCGGGTGATGTTTACAGTGGACTCAGGTAGAGAAGGGAACAGTGGGGGAGCGGACTTCAGAGGCGGACGAGTAGGAATAGGATTTGGTGGATAAATCCTGAGCGCTGAGCTCGTTGTTGTTACACACGCAAATTTGGCATGCTGCCAGCGTTGTCGTAATTATTTCGCTTCGTCCCGGCCATAATAAAGCCGAAGGCCCATCACTCAGATATAGGTAATCGGGCAGGTAAACGTCAGATATATATAGGAGAAACCAGCTACAGTTCCAGCCCAGAATCCCGTGGGGTTCTTGTAAACCTTAGTCATCAATTCCAGAATTTGTGGAGAGAGAAAGGGTGAAAATACTCTCTACAGATGTTAGAGCAGAGGACAGCTGCTGAAGTTAGTCTACCGGGGGTAGACCAGAAAGACAGAACTGAGACATAGTTTTGTTGAAGATCATAGCAGAGGACAGCTGCTGAAGTTTAGAGGTGCAGTTAGCTGTGTAGCAGTGTTCAGGAGATTTTCAGGATAGGCTGGGTAGCTGAGAAGTCTGTGCAGCGAAATTGTAGAAAATTCGCAGTAGTTCCAGAGGACTGTGAAAATTAGCAGTAACATTAGAAGTTAGAACAGCTAGTTTGGAGTGGAGGCTCGACATCCGAGACCCCACCAAGTGCAGTGTGGTTTATTTCATGTAATCTTACCTTCTTCCTCCATACAGGTGAAACTTGTGGGTGAAGGGTTGGGTTTTGATGATACATCATTTGTAATCTTGCCTGAATTTGTTTTCCAGGAGTGCTTACACTGCATTTTTAGTCTTTTGACGTGTATTTGATTACTTGTTTGTGTGTATAATAAAACCTGTACATTATAGCTGGAATCAGTCATTTCAATTACGTACAGTAGCTATATGTTGTCTGTATCGTGGTGTATGTGAATCTTGATATAACCTTATCCCCTTAGGGTAGTTAGAGGTAGTTAAAGCTATAGCCAGCTAAAACGTCCGAAGTGGCGAGGGAAGAGTCTATTCTAGGTTCTCACCCTCGGGGCCAATAGTTTCAACTTTTAACATTTCACTATCATTTTCACCTAAATCTATCTTTTCCAGTCTTTCTTTTCACTAGTGTCTTGTCACTATATGTAGACAGCCTCTAGTCTTAAATCCACTTCGTGACAGTCCACTCTATTTTGTCTGGCTTGCCTTTCTTGGTTAAATCAGTCAGAGGAGCATACACATTGTTGAAATCCTTAATATATACTGAAGCACATTAAAAACGCACCACCTGTATAATCCAGGAACAGAGTGTAAAATGTAAATATAAGTGTTTACAAGTTTACATATTTGGAATTTTTATTCATTTTCCTATGAATCCATGCTGGTCATTAATTTGTACATTTGATTGTTATAAAATTCATTGCATTCTGTGCAGGCAAGGGAAAAAACCAAAAATGCAACCAATAAAAAAATTCATTCACACTATCCTCAGTATCTGGTATGTCCACCGTGTGCTTGCAAACAAGCTTGGCAGCGGCTCCGCATGGAACGCACAAGTCTGTGAAGGAAATTCCGGGGAATCAAGTCCCATTCACGTGTAAGAGCAGCTTCGAGCTGTTGCAGATTAGCTGGAGAACCTTGCCTGTAGACTCTGCCTCCAAGCTCGTCCGACAGATGTTCTGTAGGGGACATGTCTTGTGATAGGGCAGACCAATCAATCGTCACAATGTTCTGCTGCTGTACATATTGCTGCGTAATGCATGCGGTGTGCGCACGTGCGTTATCCTGCTGGAGAAGCTGCAAGTCTGGATAATTTGTGAACGCAGGAGCAACCAATGCATCCAGAACCTCATCTCGATATGTCACAGCATTAACATTTCCACGGAAGACGTGAAGAGGCAAGCGATAGTTAAAACTGAATCCTCCCCAAATGTGAATACTGCCACCTCCAAATCGGTTGTGCTGACGAACACAGCAATCAGCAAAGCGCTGTCCACACCGTCGCCAAATCCGCATACGTCCATCAGCAAAGGATATGTTGAATCTGCTCTCGTCTGTGAATAGGACAGCATTCCACTGCAGTCTAGTCCATCTGACATGTTGCTCTGCCCATTGCAGGCGCTGCTGACGATGTCTGTGAGTCAAGTTTGGCCCAACATAAGGTCGTCTTGCAGTAAGGCCTGTATCTCTGAGTTGTCGTTTGACTGTCATTCGAGAGACTTGCCCACGTCTACCCAATATTGCTCTTGTAATCAAGTTTTTTGCACACACTTCATAAGAAACTCCTCTCATCGCCAGTGATAGCGTAAGGCTCAATTTTTCCTTCTCTAGGCGATAGTTAGCGGCCAACCTCTCAAATCTACTTAGATATGACTCAATTTCATCCTCTTTCTCCACAAATGGATCCAGGTGAAAGTTCATGGCTCCATTTGAGGTACCTTGACTTGCACTACTGTCAGAGGTAGTGTGAGTGCTTCCATTATCTGTAACATTTCTTTGAAGTTCAAGCTCTTTCATTCTCAATTCATGCTCCCTTTGCAACCTCTTTTCCTCTCTGTCAGCTTCCATTTGCAATTGCATTTTTTTTGCTTCAACCTCTGTTTGCAATCTCTTAGCTTCAGCCTCCCTTTCAGCAGCCTGTCTTCTCTCCTCAGCTTCCAGTTTCTTAGCTTCATCTTCCACTTGAAGTTTCCTTTCTGTTTCCAACTTCTTATCTTCTCTTTCTATAAACTTGTCACACTCAGTAGTGAAATATTGAATAAGAGCCTCCCCACTTAATCCAAACTCATTTGCCGTCTGCACTGCAGCAGATCGAAACTTTGCCAAGTCTGCCATACCCATACACTAATGCGCTGCAGACACTCACACTCTCTTAAAGACCAATTAAAAATTAATACAACACCAATTAATTAAGGACTACTGTCAGTGTATCCAGTCACCACAATTTTAGTTTGTACTCAATGGTACTACAAAGTGCTATATTTAGTTTTAGTTTTACTAAAATTAATGCTATTTATTAAAATATTTCCCTACTCCTAACTCATAAGATGTAATAAAGTGATACTATAAGCCTGAATGTCTCAAAGAAAAGACCCCAGGGTGGTACACAAATCCCGGACTGGGACACCAGTGTCAAGAGAGGGTCGACTGTTATAGAAATTATAAAGTATCCTGGACACAAAGTTGAATCAGGTGATACCAGGATAGTGCCAGATAAGATACTGGTCTTATAAGTAATACCCCCTTCTCTGAAAAGAGTAAGGGTGTATGGACATCAAAGGTAGGGTCAAGCTGTATAAGTTCCTAGAGAAGATGGTAATGTATTACTCTAAGTTCCTACATGCTCCTCTCCAGATCCTCCTTTGTTAATACTATTAGCTCTGCTAGGGGTATTAACTAAACTATCTACCAACAAGAACTGTAACTTAACTTAAATAATTTAAGTAAGTCTGCTGGTAAATATTTACAATTTATTTTTACAAGTTTTCTTTTCTGTTAGAAAATCTTTCAAGAAACTCAAAATTTAATTACAACATTAAATAAATAAAACATTTGAAATCTGTTCAAAAGTATCAAAAGTCTCTAATTTTGTAGAAAGTTCTTCTCTCTTGGTTGAACTCACTCTGGTTGTAGAATATTTATTTCTTACGACCCATCTTATTTCACAGTTATTGCATGATTGTTTATACTGGCTATAACCACCATGCCCAAACAGATGTCATCATTTGATATTACTGTCTTTAATAGTTGTATGACTGATGTACTATGAACAGTAGCCTTGTTTGGCCACTTATCTGTTGTATTGAAGCCTGTCACACTTCTGACATGGAAGGAAAAGTCACATGAGGTTCCTCTAGGCAGTGGATACTTGGTGGCTGTCCCTATGAACAACAAGGGCGCTCGCACCACTAGTTGCTGCAGTAGTGGCTGACTCTTTAACGTGTACTTGGATGAAAGGATATAACCTGAAACATATTTGATTAACCACTATATTGTCTATCACTATCCCTCTATTACAGATGTAGGGGATGAGAGACAGTTTCAGACAGTGTGCAAGTAGACGGACAGGGCATAATATATCAGTAACAACACAATCCAGGTCACTGTGAATACAATTTTTCTCCAAATCCTTAGTTAGAGCCATTTGTCCATGATCCGCCTCCATTCAATTATTAGGTCTTGTGTAAAATATAAAGTGATATCTTAAACACTACAGTACTATACTTCCTTTCATCCTTTCCTTTGTTCCTGGTGTGTGTCCAATTCCATCAAGAAATAATTCTTTAAATGCTTTTCTAAAACCATGGACACCCTTTCTGCTTCCATTCTTAATTTATTTAAATATACACAGGCTTGGTTTAGCCTCCAGAAATTACACAGTAGTTTGAAACACATCTACACACTTCCTAACGCACAAGTTAATTAATTAACTAGAATTTTATATATATATATATATATATATATATATATATATATATATATATATATATATATATATATATATATATATATATATATATATATATATAAAATTGTCTTTTATTATCATACTACCATCTTTTCCTAGGCGTAGCCTAAACAGCAAAATTGTTCTCTTGCCTGATGTCTCGGTGCGTTCCACTCGAGATTTCTCCATTATTATATTACTTCCCGTGGAAATTGTTGCACATTCTATTAATTGAACATTCTTATTTGTGAATTTTTGACCTCTGCCATGCTGTACTTCGCTCATAGGTCTGTAGCTTACCTACAATTGAATCAAGGTTACACGGATTTGAGCTCGCCATTGTTTGGCTAGTACGTACATGAAGGTGCGATTCCATTGGTCCGTCTATCATACAGTGTTTATAAAGTAAGGCGTACCGTTTGGTTATAATGACGTGTTGTGAATCAGACTTCACGACAATGAGGTAGGGTTACACGTCCCCTGTCTCGCTGTCTCCGCCTTCCCTAACTCAATAGCAGAATCAGACAGAGTAGGTAGATAGATAGGCGGACAGATACGAAGGAAGTTAATTTTCCAAGGGTTGAGAATCGGGCTCAGTCCCTTCTTGCCAAGAAGGTTAGTCCGAAAAAAAGGACTCCTTATTGCTGTGTTGCGTCATGCGCCTCTCTGTCTTGGTTGGCTGAGTTTTATTTTCCTTAGTTGAGCTGTCCATGTTTGTTGAAGTTTTTGTTTAAAATTTATTTAAATAGGATGGGGGAAACCGGTACAATGCCCAATACTCCTTAGTCGCTTTTTACGACATTCATAGTATTACTATTCTTTGCTCCCTATTCGTTTCCCGGTAACACACGGGTAAGTTTTAACTCATCTCCAGTGCTAACTTTTTGTTCTCCGTCGTCGTTCGCTCTCACATAACCACATCTTCTTCTTCTTCTTCCTTGTTCGTCTTCAGACTTCCACATTAATGACTCTAATAAAGGCAGTAGTCAACTCAAGGTTCCCGACATCTCTAACAGTTTTTCGTTGACAGAAGTAGGTTGTTGCCATATGCTACTCCGTTCATTGCTGTAGGTTGGGCAGGACTGCAACAGGTACTCGGCTGTCATCGGGCTGGTGCCACAGGTGCAGAGATCTGTTGCACCAATTCTGTACTTGTGGTACAGATGGTATCTCAATCTGTTGTGTCCAGTGCGTAGCTGAAAAATGGTGAACTATTCTCGCCTAGATAGCTGATGATATTCATCATTTTTTAAAATGGCCTGGGTGCTCTCTTTCCCATTTGGACTTGAATGTGGCTTTTATAGCAGTTTTTGCCATTTCATAAATTGTCCCAATATCATTTTCTTGTAAGGCTCCTCCTTCTTTAGCAAGTGACCACATCTAACGTCTATCATAAAGTTAGAAAGCAAACGTTCTAACTACTAAGCCACCGACGCGCCTTGATATGTGTGCTGTTTTTTTTTTAAATCTGAATTATTTTAATGATTGCCTCCCTCAATCAGCTTAGTGTTCGTTACTTGCTTACGTGCGACATACCAAACAAATTATTAGACAGATAACACAGAATTTTTCTAATCGATATTTTGTCAATCAGTATCAAGCTTCTACATGGAGAATCCGCGACGTGGTGTAGTGACCGATGTTGCAGGCGAGAAAATCCTCTTAGGTCGTTATTCCTGTCAGCACCGACCCATCAATCAGTACCGTTCCTTGTGTATAGCAGAAATCTGGCGCCGAGGATGATTTCTATATCATTGCTTTATTTCCGGTGTATGGAACCGGATGAAGGAAAATTTCATATATATTTTCTCCGCAAAATAATTCTTATGGAAGTCTGGGACTTTAAAATACATTGACCGGGTTCATAGTCATAAGAGCTCCTAATTTATGTTTGTCTATTTGTCAGCCCTGCCGTATCTTTATCTATATATCCAGGGACAATTTACAAGTATCTGCACTATGCCCTCGAATAGGACCTTTCCCCCTTGGGTTTCCGAATAAATGTATTACCTTCTAGCTTGTCGTGAAACGCAACACTACAACAAATACGCCCCACGCCTTCCTGTTTTGTGCTGTTCGTTCAAG
Source organism: Oreohelix idahoensis (assembly GCA_024509875.1). Lineage (NCBI taxonomy): Eukaryota > Metazoa > Mollusca > Gastropoda > Stylommatophora > Oreohelicidae > Oreohelix > Oreohelix idahoensis. Next base: position 129,435 of record JAMPIV010013775.1, read on the forward strand.
GTCTCTTTATCACTCTCAAGTCTTTATCTCCAGTTCTCTTCTCCGTGTGTTTGTTGGTCTGTCTTAATCTTTCTTACTCGCGGAATTCTCTGGAATGGACTGCCTTGTAATGTTATCAACATATTTTCATAAAGTGTGTCCTATAAACGTCAGCGCGCTTTCCCCCCCCCCCCCCGCCTCCATCAAAGTCAATATCGTTCGGTTGTAATATTTTTCCAGGTTTCATATAATTTTAGTTGAAGATTCTTATTCATGTATTGCTTATTTATATGTTGTATTGGACTGAAATTTTTTTTTTTTTTTTTTTGGTGTTCCATATATGTCTCAATGGATGGGTGTGGAAAAAAAAAATCGAAAAAAGGTGATTCGTCTTACGAGGACAAAAGACAAAGAAAATAGCCAACGTTACGGCCACAAGGCCTTCGTCAGGGAAAGGAAAGACAGTGAAGGCTAGATAGGACACATAAGAACCTAAATAAATATAAAAATAAAACCTGGGTACTTCCCTAAAGGCATCAAAGTCTTAACACTTTTGCACCCATCCATTGTACTCCACGTCTTATCGCAGTTTCACTCAACTTCCTCGACATATACCTCGCGCATATATGTCTCAGTGCAATGAAATGTCCAGTTTTATATTTAGTTTTCTATTTTCATATTTTGATATCCTTATCTTTTGAATTAAATTTTTTCTACACTGCCTTATGTGTTTTCGACAGCTTGTTTTTTTCTTTTTTAAGAAATGTTCTCGATGTAGTTTCATCTTACCTGGCATTTCAAAATGCGAAAGTGTCAACTTTTTTTTTTTTAAATTTAATGAAGAAAAATATCCCGTTCAACCTCTGATGGGTTATAAATAGGTTATATATTGTTTTCAATTCCAAATAATATGAACAACTGCCGATATGAGAAAGTGGCATCACATTTGTCAAATCATTGTAAATAGGGACAATCATCACGTTAAATCAAAAAAAAAAAAAAAAAAAAAAAACCAAACAAACAAACAATCAAATTTTTTTTAATTAATGAAAAAAAAGATATCCCGTTCAACCTCTGATGGGTTATAATTAGGATATATATTGTTTTCAATTCCAAATAATATGAACAACTGCCGATATGAGAAGAGACCTAAAGGTCTTTTTTATTTAGACGTGCGCCCTAATATAACCGACTAGGTTGAAAGGAACGCGCCTCGCCAAAACGAGGCAAAAGTTTTACCAAAAAAAAAAAAAAAATTATCAAATCAATGTAAAATAGGGACAGTCACAATTGTTCTTATACGTTAAATAAATAGAAAAAAAAATTTGAGAAAAAAAAAAAATCAAGAATAAACTCTGAACAAGAATAATATTAAAGTGGAGGGGTGTAAAGGCCTGGTGGTTACAGTTATATAACTGACTTTAACAGATATTTAATTGACTTTCATCTGTTAAAAGTCATATGCATTTTAAGAACAGCATCAGACCTTCACATCCCCAGCCACTATATATTAACATTTGTTCGTGTTAAATATTGTTTGACTATATTGTGCAGTTCCGTAGGTGTGTCTATTCTCAACACCTCTTCTATATTTATAGGTAAGTTGGATGCTTGCAAATAATCTAATATTGGTATTTTCATTTGTTCATACCTCTTACATTTTAACAAGAAATGTTCTATATTATTGTCTTGAAGACATCCTGCACAGTAAGGTTCTTCCATTCTGAAATAGCCTTTTCCCAGCTGGTCTGAGAAAAGTGTCAACTAAAAATGTGTGCACTCTGAAGACCCGGATGACAAAGATCCCCTGCAGGCTGACATCCCCCGTATCTGACTGACCATTGAAAGTAATTATGTAGTTTGTCTAGGCCCTTAGGCTTGAGAACACGCCGTCAGTTTAATTAAACTGTCTAAAAATAAGCCTGGGGGACTACTTCCTAGACATTTTGCTCTGAAGTGTTAACGGTATTTGATTAGTTCTAGACAATCAGATGAAAAGAGGATGCAGCCGTTTTATTGAACTGAAATGAGGAAGGGAGAAAAAAAAACAAAGAGAGAGAGAGAGAGAGAGAGAGAGAGAGAGAGAGAGAGAGAGAGAGAGAGAGAGAGAGAGAGAGCGAGAGAGAGAGAGAGCGAGCGAGAGAGGAGCACTCGAAATGACATAATCACAGAACTTGGGGACCCCAGATAAGTGTCAAAAATATGATTTGTGTCTGGGTCAGATGTCATGAAGTCTTAATATAAAATGCGACGTCCATTTAGGAAGACACTTTGATCACCTTTTGTCTGTTTGTTTTCGTTTTTATGTCGAAGTTAAGCTGACATCTTTGTCATGCTAATGTTTTTAACTTTCATCCTCTCTACGAACACTTATGTAATTCTTTTTGGATTTTGATGGGCAACTGAAAAAGTTTATTCTTTTTTGGGGGGGAATGGATTAAGGATTTTGTGAGTTTAGTATCATCAGCCGTGTTCCTTATCGTCATCATGGTCATCATCATCGTCATCAACATAATAATGATTATCGTCGTCGTCATCGACATCATCATCATTGTTATCGTCATCATCATCATCTTCACCATCATCAGCGTCATTATCATCTTCACCATCATCTTCACCATCACCATCATCATCATCATCATCGTAAATATCATCATCATCATCGTCAATATCATCATCATCAATATCATCATCATCATCATCATCGTCATCATCATCATCGTCGTCATCATCAGCGTAATCATCAACAATCATCGTCATCGTCGTCGTCATCATCATCGTCATCAACATCATCGTCGTCATCGTCATCATCATCATCCTCATCGTCATCATCATCGTAATCATCATCGTCATCGTTATCATCATCATCGTCATCATCAGTATCATCTTCGTCATCATAGTTATTATCATCATCACCGTCGTCAACATCATCAATCCTTTCAGTTTCCAGTTGAGCACAAGTCCATAACAGAAATATACCACACCCTCCTGTATTGTACCGTCCGTTTCAGGGCTATCAACGTCTTCTGTATCTTTAACATATCTGTAACCAGTTTTTTTTCATCCGTATGTTTTTAGTCTTCTTGTATTTCTCTTTACCTGGGGATTCCACAACTTGGACTGGCTCATAATGCTAACTTACTTACTTAGTCGTTCCTCTTCTACAGTGAGGTGTAGAGGTTTGGAAGAGAGAGCGCCAGACTATCCTATCGGCTGTCTTCCTCCTGGCCTGGTTCCATTCTAGTCCTCGGTCCTTCAAAGATTGTCTAATGTTGTCCTCCCAGCGGATTCTGGGTCGTCCTGGAGGTCTGAATCCCTGGCTCTTTGTTTCCCATGCTTGTCGTGGTAGCCGTAGCGGGTTTTCCACGTTTTACCAAGTTTGCGTTCGCTTTGAGTTTTCATATAGTTTTAAATTTAAAGGTTGGTTCTTTGCAAGTTTTTTTTTTAAAGATATGGAAATGCTATGCATTGAATGATGGACGTTGTGAAGCAAATTGAATGATGGACGTTGTGAAGCAAATTGAATGATTGAAGTTGTGAAGCAAATTGAATGATGGAAGTTGTGAAGCAAATTGAATGATGGAAGTTGTGAAGCAAATTGAATGATGGAAGTTGTGAAGCAAATTGAATGATGGAAGTTGTGAAGCAAATTGAATGATGGAAGCTGTGTAGCAAATTGAATAATTGAAGTTGTGAAGCAAATTGAATGATTGAAGTTGTGAAGCAAATTGAATGATGGAAGTTGTGAAGCAAATTGAAAGATGGAAGTTGTGAAGCAAATTGAATGGTGAACGCTGTGAAGCAAATTGAATGATGGAAGTTGTGAAGCAAATTGAATGGTGAACATTGTGAATCAAATTGAATGATGGAAGTTGTGAAGCAAATTGAATGAGAATGAACTTAAAATAAAACTGGGAGAAAACGAAATAAAAACTTAGTTAAATGTACGACCCCGACAGCTGGCGTCCTGTTATAAGAACCTAGGAAAATTGGCACCAAATACTCCGCCTCTCGCCATGTAAGTTTTAACGAATGTAGCAGTTTGAATCACCTCTATTGTAACAATTGCGCTTTGCTGTCGCTTTTAAATGACTCACTATAAATGTCCTATTCAGTAGACTATTTATGGTTTCACTTCTAGAGAGGAAAATGATAAAGGGAGGCCACTAGTAGACACTGCAGTAGGGGAGAGACGTGTCAAAGACTTTACTATCCTATGCCTCATCTCTATGAGCTCTTGTAACCGGTTCTTTTCCTGGCTGTCTTTTACTTCCCTCACTTAAGAGCAGAGTCAGGTGCGCATTTATATTTGGGTAGACTGGAGCGTGACGTATCTACCTACTTGGTTTCGGACTCGGTAACTTTGCTTGGAAATGCCGCTCTCTAACCACTATGTCACTCGACTCTCATCTATAGTAATGTAGAAGAACACACAGCGATGAAAGAAAATGGCTTTGCTGAAAGGAAAATAAACCACACAACGCACTCGATATAAATAAATAAATTTGGGGCTGCTGTAAAACTGGTCACGAAAGAAATATAAATATTAACAAATAAAACGGTATTGAATCAGTTGTACAAATTGACCGTACACGGTAAATTGTTCCGTTAATTTGTAAAACTGATTCAATACCGTTGTATTTGTTAATAGATTTACTCAATATAAATCCATGATAGTGTTGCGGTCGCTCTATTATCAAACAGTAAGATCTCTACGAGAGCCGTATCCTTATTTGCACTGGCCCCGGCAAGAATTATTGTTGTATATTTTGTTTGTTATTGTGCGGTTCTTATTTAAGTATTTAATTATTGCAGCCTATGGGCTCGTTAGTGAGGATGTAAGATAAGAAATATGTCAGTTCGCCTATACATCCATTTTGAGATTAGAATTACCGTCAGCTTTGAAAGTGGGTTTCAACTTAGATGCTTAATCGTAGTCAGAATACAAAATCCTTTGTCTAGACGCTATGTCCTAAAAAACAATACATGGTTCAATTAAGCTGGGATTTGGGGCAGTCAGAGTTTTAAATTGCTCCACTCCGGCATCGATAGTGACTGCTCAAGCTCCACACCGGCTGCGCTCCGCGCTTCGACTGATTAAAATAATTTTTTGTCTCAAAAAATGCATTCTCGAATTTAAAAAAACAAAGCTTTATTTATTAAAGCATTTTCAAACATTTTAAATGGCTCTTAAACTAGAATCATCCCATCATGCTTATATCAATAATTCATTTTGTAAAATAACATTGCTGCAATAAAATCATCTTTCATTGCCTGGCGCAGATAATTTAAAATTACCATTAAAACTGTAAAGCGTCGCTATACTCTAGCTTGAGTTGTCGACATGTTTGAAGCGACTCTACGTGCATCCTGAATGTCATGTCGTTAGCTGCGAATGACCTCAAGAAAATTCTGCCTACCAACAAATTCCATCTCCTCACAAGCTTCCCGAAACTAGTTCTCGAATAATGCTTCATTACAATAATAAATTACAGAAACCCGCCAGCGTCTTTCCTGTTTATTCAATTCCTTTTCTATGTCATCTTCTTCTGAAGAATTAGTCATCATCATAATTCCCTTATAGTTCCATACGGAGCATGGGCCACAACTGTTTCAGCCCTAGTTTTAATAATTTTGTTAAATTACATTATTTGATCTCGCCATTCACACCATCTGTAGCGAAAGGTTTTCCTATTATGATGATAGTGGTAGAGCAGAAGTAGAATCTCTCTCCAGAAAGTATGAAGTTCCAGCGCCCGAGAAGTACACTGGTATCACAAGTGAGTTACAGCTGTGAATACTCTGAGCTGGACAATAGATTTAGGCTTCAGAAGTATAAGATGCTACTTTCGCTATCGTAACCCTATGTGATAATATAATTAAATTTGAAAAGGTAACTCAAAATTTTAACAGTTAAAAATTTAACAAGTCAGATGAGTACAATTATCCAATTTATTATGTACATCTATATATTCTTGTAAGGATAAATGGGTGTTGGAAGATGGTAAAATGTATTATTATTTACAGTTACAAATTAAAATAACTAATAGAAAAAGTCTTGGATTTATCTTCCACTGAATTTACAACAAAAGGATTGTCACATTATCTCTTGCCATCTACTGGAGTACGGAAGACTTTCCTTCAGCCCACCCTATAACTACGGGGGACTAAGGTGTTGAAGTTTGGTTGACCTCTAGGCTTCAGTGAGCTGGATCAACTTCTTCAAGTCTTTAGTTTCTCGATCAGGAATGATCATAAACATTGATCATAAAAACCTGGAACAAAAGGTAATAGGTGGCCATTGTTCCAACAATCTCACCACCAACTACTGTTCATGATGCGACCATGTCTTCAGTGTTTGTATATAAATGAATGAATCATGGTAGTATGTTACAGAGATAGCATGATAAGATAATGTATACTGTGTAGAATTAACAAAATACATGAATAATCACATGTTATGATACATGGGTACGATATAACCTTTGCCTTCCACTTATGGATGTCAAGTCACTTATGTACTTGCTGGTATGTCGTAAGCTTCCAGGCAAGAACTAGCCATGATATATTTGGCTAACCAATTAATGGTTATGCTTCCTGACAATGCCGGTGAAGGTTATCTCTGGTTAGCGTCATTCCCTTTTTTTATTATATCTGATACAATCAATCAGAAATAAAATCTGAAATAAAATGATATTATTCATACATATATCTTTAATAAACTTACATACCCTCTTAGGATTAATAAGCTCACGGTGAGATTATTTGGCTTAATTTAATCTGCCCTGCATGCAGCGTGAAAATAGAACTTTTCTAGCAGATGCTGTCTTCCAGTTTCTCACTCTGGCTTCTGGATTTAGTGTGTGATTTCCAATGCGCCGCTCTGTCCTTATATTTCAGTCTCTCGCGCGTACGAGAAAGCAGCTCCCAAATTCCCCAAAAGATTTTAGTTTCATCTCCTGATTTGAGGCGATTTGAAGCAATCTGTGTTTTTCCTGTACTTGTTTTTCTCATCTGTTCACTACACACTTATATTCTTCCGTCCTTCCTATGTATCATTCCCTTTTCCCCATATGAGGCTTTCATTCCATATAAGTTTTATACAAATCCGTTGAGGCTTGTTAGTGTAATAAATTTTTAAAGATTATTAGCTAACTTTTAGCCGATGTGATGAAGGTGAAAAATATTAATTATCTTTAAAACTATTTATATTTGAACAATATCCTTTTGGATATAATTCCTAGTCTATCTCCTTTGTTGAATTATTTTTATTTAATATTATTCCAACCGGGCGTTCTCCGGTAATTAATAATTTAATTTCCAGTAAATGCAAACTTTGAAAGTCCGCCATTCATTCCTATTAGCTATTTTCTCATTCTTCAGTAATACTGTATGGCTTCAACCGTAAGTCACATTTCCCGTCTACTACAAACTTCAAAGAAAGACCGCCGCGCTGACCTTGCGCTGGTGTGTGTGTGTGGGAGTCGCGCTACACATTTTTTTTTTTTTTCACAACAAAGCAAGAGGAACCAAATTTTGCTACAGAGCCCTCTTCTTCAAAACAGTGCATGCACATTTAACTTTTTGGTAACTCATGCTGCAGTTTCTCCTTACTTTTCTGTTTTTCTATATCTCCTTTGATAGGATGACGACTTAAAAAATCGGGTCCAAGATTGTCCCGTCCTGGAATGTATCTCACATTGAACGAATATGGAGATAACAGTAAACTCCACCTTAAAAGTCGTGAATTTAATTTTTTAGACACTGCTAAAAACATCAAAGGCTGGTGATCACTTTCCACAATGAAGTGTTTCCCGTAAAGAAAAGGGGCAAATTTGTTGATCGACCAGACCAAAGCGAGGCATTCACTTTCAACGGTAGAATAATTTCGTTCAGCTGTATTTAACTTTCTACTGGCAAAAGCTACTGGTAATAGCATATGTGGCGGTGTGTCTGCCCGCTGTAGTAATGTTGCTCCGATGCCTACATTGCTAGCATCCGTTCTTAGTACAAATTCTTGTGTGAGATCGGGAAGGGCAAGGATAGGTTTATTTGTCAGCTTATTTTTCAACTCTGTATAAGCCTGTTCACACTCCGCAGTCCATTGTATTTTATCCGGCTGACCTTTTTTGGTTAAGTCGGTTAATGGCGCGCATAATGAGTTGAAATGGGGTATATATTTCTGATAAAACCCGCACAGTGACACAAAGGATCTTACATCCTTCTTAGTTTGTGGCCTTGGTGCTTTTCTCATTTTCTCTACATTCTTTGGGTCCGGAGACATTTGCCCTGTAAAGATAGTGTGACCTAAAAATTCCAATGTCTCACATCCAATATGACACTTAGTTGGACGTGCTGTCAATCCCGTTTCTCTTAGTCTATGTAACAACATGGATACTGCTACTACGTGTTCCTCGAATGTAGTGGTAGCAATCAGAATATCATCCATGAAGTTGGTGATATGAGGATTTTGTAATGGTTCCAACAATTTCCTCATCATTCTGGTGAAGATACTTGGAGCATTCTTTAAACCAAATGGGAGTACATTGAACTCGTAATGTCCATCCGGTGTACTAAAGGCTAACAGTTTCCTCACTTCTGGTTTTACTGGTATTTGGTAGTATCCCTTGCTTAGATCCACCTTTGAAAAATACCGAGCCTTACTCAATGTAGCAAACAACTGATTGGTGTCAGGTAATGGGTCTACCTGAGATTCAGTGATAGCATTTAGTTTCCTATAATCAATGCATAACCTGTGTTCACCACTAGGCTTCCTTAATAGCACCACACTTGAGCTGTAGGGAGATTCAGACTTTGAAATAATTTTCTCTTTTAAGAGATAATCAATCTCATCCTTGAGTGCTTATGCTTGCTATTGTTCAGTCCATGTCCGCAACAATGCTTCCAGTGGACCGTGTATGGGGACGGCGAAACAACCACGTTGCCGGACCCACACCTATTTCTATTGTAAGGGGCAGTATACCGAAGTGGGGCCTGTCTCAATCAATTGTCTGGTACAGCCCTGGTTCCTACCTCCTATGGTTCTGGTTTGTTTCCGCAGCTTTTTAAATACTGGTTGCTGACTAACAAATGGTTCCAGATCATCCAGGCCATGGTGCTCCGACAAATATCTAGTCGGGGTAGGATGTCTTACGTCCCCTCTCTGTACAATACGGAGAGTTGCCATGGTTACTGGTGTAACAGTAGACTTGTTGTGATTTTGTTTTCTCCTTATCACCGCATCTACCTGTTGTTTTCTCTTGGGAGTTTTCTTAGTGGGCCTACGTCCGCAACAATGCTTTCCTAGGTCCTGTAACTGGTCTACACTTCTGAATGAGGGTACCTGGTTACATTCTGAACAGGATTTCACATACCAACTTATGTCTTCAATTATTCCTGGCCAGTAATATCGCATTGCTATCTTTCGACAAGTGGCCCCTTTTCCTCTGTGACCCCTGCCTGATGTAGCATGCTCTTGCTCCATAACTTCCTCCCTGTAGAATTTTGGCACTACCAGCTGTCCATGCCCTTTAGGGCCTTTTCCAGCTTGTCTGTAGAGTAGACCATTTTCTATGTAGAAGTCTCCTTTCTCTGGAGGGTTATGGGCCTTTGGCAATTTGCCAAAACAAGGCTTCAATGTGCTGTCTGCTGTTTGAGCCTTTTTCATCTTTATAGGATGAATGTTTATTGGATTTCCCTCCTCCTTTTTGGTGCTCGACCTGGTATGGTTTGCTGCCATAACAACAGGTTTTATTGGGTCACCCAAAAAGACATATTTACTTCCTATTACCAGCGGGTATATAGGATCATCACTCACTGCTGCTCTTATCACTCCTTCCACATAGCGAGTTCTCACGTTGATCCTTGCTATGGGAAGTGTCATGGTGACGGTCCCCTGCATTGCGTTTTGTATGTCCACTGTTTCTGTGGTAAGTTGATCAGGGTGCACTAGGGTTGCACTCACGACTGAGTCGAATTCCAATCCGGAATCATATAAGCACTGAATTTTGGTGCCATTACATGTCACTTCCTCACAGACAGGGGGATGATGGAGGTCATTCTGACTATCTGCCAGTTCCTTCCTTCCCTTGTTCCCTGTTGTAAGACAGGCAGCGTGATAAGGAGGGTTTTTCCGTCTGCATTCTGCAGTATTGTGATTACTCATTTGGCAAGATTTACACCACTGTCCTTCCTTTCTTGAAGGTCTATTTTCTGATCCTAGAGGGGTTTTGTCTTTATAATCAGTTCTGTGTTTGTTCTTGTTGGAATTGTCCCTGTGTTCATAGTTGGTAAAGTTTTGTGAAGGTTTGAAGTTCTCACCCTGCTTCTTCTTATTTCCTGATACTTCTGACTGAGCTGCTTGATATCTTTCAGCCATGGTTAAAATATCTTCCAATCTCTCTGCTCCTTGCTCCATAAGAAATTTTCTCATTTCTTGAGGCATGGATTCTCTCAGTTGTTCCATCATGACCATTTCTTTTATATCTTGACATTTTCCTAAGCTAATCCATTTTGTCAGATAAGTTTCTAATCTGGCAGAAAACTGGTGATAGTTTTCTCCTGGAAGTAGCTTAGCAGTTCGGAATCTCTTTCTATAAGATTCAGAATTCTTTTCGTACCTGACCAGTAAAGCTTGTTTTAAGATTTCATAATCTTCCTGGTCTTCTTTTGAGAGTTTTAAATAAACATCGTATGAAACTCCCCTCAACCCCTGAGATAGCTTAAGGCTCCATTTTTCCTTTTCCAATCCATAGGTAGTGGCCAGTCTCTCATATCTATCCAGGTATGACTCAATGGCGTCCTCCTTCTCAATAAATGGATCCAGGTGGAAACTCATGGCTCCATTTGCCGTGCTCTGGTTGGAGCTACTCTCAGAGTGAGGTGAGCTAGCACCATGATTGCTAGCTGCTCCCTGGAGTTCAAGTTCCTTTAAACTTAACTCATGAGCTCTTTGTAACCTTCTTTCTTCAGCTTCAGACATTAGTCTCTTTTCTTCTCTCTCTGCTTCCATTGTTTTGGCTTCTCTCTCTGCTTGTAGTTTCCTAGCTTCAGCCTCAACTTCAAATCTTTTGGCTTCTCTTTCAGCTTCAGCTTCCATTCTTTTAGTCTCTCTATCTAAATATTTATCCACTTCAGTTGTGATATGTCGAATTAGAGCATCTCCTGTCATACCCAAGTCTTTTCCTTCCTGCATAATCGCAGCTCTAAACTTCACCAATTCAGCCATGATGCTTACTTACCAGAGGGTATATAATTTTATCTTCACTAACCAACTAACTTAATTAAAATCAATTAATTACTTTGAACAAGACAAATCCTTAAAACCTTGTGAGCGTTTCCTATTTCCTTCGTACTCAATGGTACTACTATTACGAAAAATATTTCTAAATTTTAGAATTTTTCAAAAAAAATTTATTTTTACAAACTATTTGTGGCTCAAGATAGAAGAATACATAGATAGTGGCTCAGGATACAAAATAATATCCCGGACGAGCCCCCAATGTAGCGAAAGGTTTTCCTATTATGATGATAGTGGTAGAGCAGAAGTAGAATCTCTCTCCAGAAAGTATGAAGTTCCAGCGCCCGAGACGTACACTGGTATCACAAGTGAGTTACAGCTGTGAATACTCTGAGATGGACAATAGATTTAGGCTTCAGAAGTATAAGATGCTACTTTCGCTATCGTAACCCTATGTGATAATATAATTAAATTTGAAAAGGTAACTCAAAATTTTAACAGTTAAAAATTTAACAAGTCAGATGAGTACAATTATCCAATTTATTATGTACATCTATATATTCTTGTAAGGATAAATGGGTGTTGGAAGATGGTAAAATGTATGATTATTTACAGTTACAAATTAAAATAACTAATAGAAAAAGTCTTGGATTTATCTTCCACTGAATTTACAACAAAAGGATTGTCACATTATCTCTTGCCATCTAGTGTCATCATTAGACCGTCGTTTTAGAAACTGCTCACAGGATTTGTTGGATGGATACATATAAACTCATCTTTAGCCACGTCTGCTCGAGGTTCCTCCGACACACTGGAGTACGGAAGACTTTCCTTCAGCCCACCCTATAACTACGGGGGACTAAGGTGTTGAAGTTTGGTTGACCTCTAGGCTTCAGTGAGCTGGATCAACTTCTTCAAGTCTTTAGTTTCTCGATCAGGAATGATCATAAACATTGATCATAAAAACCTGGAACAAAAGGTAATAGGTGGCCATTGTTCCAACAATCTCACCACCAACTACTGTTCATGATGCGACCATGTCTTCAGTGTTTGTATATAAATGAATGAATCATGGTAGTATGTTACAGAGATAGCATGATAAGATAATGTATACTGTGTAGAATTAACAAAATACATGAATAATCACATGTTATGATACATGGGTACGATATAACCTTTGCCTTCCACTTATGGATGTCAAGTCACTTATATACTTGCTGGTATGTCGTAAGCTTCCAGGCAAGAACTAGCCATGATATATTTGGCTAACCAATTAATGGTTATGCTTCCTGACAATGCCGGTGAAGGTTATCTCTGGTTAGCGTCATTCCCTTTTTTATTATATCTGATACAATCAATCAGAAATAAAATCTGAAATAAAATGATATTATTCATACATATATCTTTAATAAACTTTCATACCCTCTTAGGATTAATAAGCTCACGGTGAGATTATTTGGCTTAATTTAATCTGCCCTGCATGCAGCGTGAAAATAGAACTTTTCTAGCAGATGCTGTCTTCCAGTTTCTCACTCTGGCTTCTGGATTTAGTGTGTGATTTCCAATGCGCCGCTCTGTCCTTATATTTCAGTCTCTCGCGCGTACGAGAAAGCAGCTCCCAAATTCCCCAAAAGATTTTCGTTTCATCTCCTGGTTTGAAGCTATTTGAAACAATCTGTGCTTTTCCTGTACTCGTTTTTCTCTTTTGTTTCACTACACACTTATATTCTTCCGTCCTTTCTATGTATCATTCCCTTTTCCCCATATGAGGCTTTCATTCCATATAAGTTTTATACAAATCCGTTGAGGCTTGTTAGTGTAATAAATTTTTAAAGATTATTAGCTAACTTTTAGCCGATGTGATGAAGGTGAAAAATATTAATTATCTTTAAAACTATTTATATTTGAACAATATCCTTTTGGATATAATTCCTAGTCTATCTCCTTTGTTGAATTATTTTTATTTAATATTATTCCAACCGGGCGTTCTCCGGTAATTAATAATTTAATTTCCAGTAAATGCAAACTTTGAAAGTCCGCCATTCATTCCTATTAGCTATTTCCTCATTCTTCAGTAATACTGTATGGCTTCAACCGTAAGTCACATTTCCCGTCTACTACAAACTTCAAAGAAAGACCGCCGCGCTGACCTTGCGCTGGTGTGTGTGTGGGAGTCGCGCTACACATTTTTTTTTTCACAACAAAGCAAGAGGAACCAAATTTCGCTACACCATCTTCCACCTTGCACAACGCTGATCTTTTCTTTGTTTTTTCCCAAAAGCCCACATTTCGGCGTTTCAAATTCAAATATAAAGACGTCATAGAGCTCTATTTCCGTAAATCGGCTATTAGTCATGCGGGCAGATTTGAATTAGCTGTTGACATCATGGCTAAATCTGCTTGTACTTTTAGTCTAGGAAAATGATTTTTGTTATTAATTACCTCCTTCAGTCATAACTTCTTCTTCTTCCTCGTTCGTCCTGAAAAGGACGTTGGTTGCGTTGTGTCCGTTTACAGCGAAGCTGCGATATTTGCGCCTTTCGGCCTACACATCCGACTTCAGCACAGCATTTTTGGGACCAGGTAAGCCTTCCCTCTTCGATCCCTACTCACTCAGCCAGACTGCAGTGAGGCAGCCTGTTTCCAGGACCACTACTTGGAGGTGCAGTAGGGTCTTGGTCAGCTCTGGTTCGCTGACCCTGACGCAGGCAGTCTAGCTATGGGTTGCTGACTCCATTCCTCACTGTTGACGCGTCTTAGATCCCAAGTCATAACTGATTATGGGAATGATGACGTGATTACCCTTATCTGCTTTTGTGTGTGTGTCCTTTGCCTCGTGCTGCTTTCGGCTAATTCTTTTCACTTCTGCTTGCCAGAGTTCTTTTGGTCCAATTTGAGATGGTGTCGTATGGAGCATTGCCATTTAGGTGCAATCAGCAGCTTCATCCTCCCGGGTTGCTGGATTTACGTCCAGTGCCTTCGTGTCTCTCTTGCACACATCTTTAAGCCTCAAGCTTCGGTTGCTCGGCTGATCTTATGTCATCTGTCAGTTGTCCGTAGAAAATTTCTTTGAGGATGCGACCTTCTTATTATTGCCTGGTCCAAAGTGTTCTGACCACATTTCAGGTTTAACTACAATCCCCATGCACCCAACTGGGAAGGCAGACGGTGGCGGGACAGCACCTAAGTGACTGGTGGCTGCCCAGCTTGAAGTGGGCGGTAGCTATTTAGTAAAATCCTAGAACCTCTCCCATTGATGGAAGTAATCCTCTGTGCCAGGCCCTATGCCTATTGGGCGAGATGCTTATAACCAGTATCTGCTACTTCTCATATTGTGCCGACACCATAGGGTGAAGCTGGAGTGTCCTCACCAGGGCGCGAGCTTGGGCACAGTTACATGAAGATCAAGCCGTTGCCCATGTTGCATCTTCTCCCTCCCCATATAGTTAGTAGGTCCAAATGAAAGGCAGTAACCGATACATGTTGGTACCAGCCAGGAATTGCAAGAATAATGTCAAATCAACATTAGACTGCTGTAGGGACTCTGACTCCAGATTTATCCTCAGGGTTTACCCTCGAAGCCTTTCCCGTTAACGGATATTCCCACACGGCAGCGTTGGTTTTAATTCACAGTTTTACCTTCTCCTAGATAGTTTACCAACCAAGGATCACGAGCCCTATCTGCCCTGGTCGCTCCGAGTAAGCAGTTCTTAGTTGGTGATTTTATTCGGCGAAACGAGTAGGAGAATTTTCCGGAGGCAGATTGTGTGAAAGAGGGCAATTTCGACATTTCCTTCTCTGTTACTCTCCAGCATTCCGCACAGAAAGTATACAGCTCTCATACAATCTTAATTTGGTGTTTGTGCTGTACTGAGAGGACTTCCAGATGTTGTTTGGACTAGCAAAGGCTGTTCTCGCTTTATTGATTCTGTTGCTGATGTCTTTGCTTGTTCCGCCGACTGGTGTTCATCAACTTAAGTGTGTAAAATTCGAACTAAATGATTTTTTAAAACAGAAAACTTCAAGGAAAATATGACGTCATTCCTGACCGTAAAGTCTGTAATATTTTTAACATGCGCCCTAATATAACCGACGGACACAGTGTCTAGGTTGAACAAAAGGAGGCAAAATTTAATTTCTTTTTTAAAATTACGTGTACTTTCCTGCCTTAATAACTCGTATGCAGTCCATGAATAAATTTAAGCTAGGCAAGCTAAGTTGTAGGTTTTAACTGGGAACACTCACACAGTAGTGTCATTATATTAGTGGATACCCCATATTAAATGCCGACGGGAGAGGGCTAATGGCTAGTCTGAAATTTCCCCAACATAATGATTCTTTCTTTTTCTCTTTCACCTTCAGATTTACTAAGTCTTCCAATGATAGACCGCGACCGACCCCTGTTCTAGGCCACAAGGTCCAATCACATCACAATGGTTTATTTATATTACATGTGGAAACAAACCACTTTATTATCTACTACGATACACTTTGGTTTTGTGGTTTTCTGATTTTGCTTACTGAAATTCAGACTCTCGTAGACTTAAATCCTCGTCGCTTTAGTACTGCTTTATAGACTGGGTTATGAAAACATCGACATCACACAACAGAAATGGAATCCAATGGAATCTGACTAAACAGCTTGATGATCTGGATTTTGCAGATGACTTGGCTCTGTCTCATTACCATAATCAGATGCAAGAGAAAATGAAAATTCTCGATGAGAGGTCACAACAACTGGGCCTGAAAATACTTGGGAAAAGACAAAGATTATGAGAAAAAATGCAAGAAATGATAACAAGGTTGAACTTGAAGAAACACCACTACAAGATGTAGAATCGTACACATATCTTGGCAGAATATAGACAGAGTTGGTGAGACAGACAATGATATCAAAATAAGAATACAAGAAGCAAGAGGAGCTTTCATTGCATTGGGAAACATATGGAGATCAAGAGAAATCAAGTCCATCACGAAAATAAGAATCTTCAACTCAGATGTCAAGTCAGTCCTATTGTATGGCTAAATGGAGAGCAACAAAAACAACAACCAAAAAGCTACAGACTTTTATAAACGGGTGCTTGCGTAGAATAGAAGGACTGAAATGGTATGACAAAGTCACAAATGTGGAATTGATGACAAGAACCAGACAAGTGCCAGTTGAACGAATGAACGAACGAACGAACTTTATTTTCAAAGTGTTGAGAAAGGGTGGAATAAGAGTTCAGAAGTAGACGCTGCCGATGGACACTACACACATTGAGGAAACCTGTTGATAGTATTACAAGGCAGTCCTTGATCTGGAATCCACAGGGAAAGAGGCAGAGGTAGACCAAAAAACACATGGAGAAGAGAACTGGAAACAGAGGTGAAAATTATGAGAAAAACATGGAAAGAACTTGAGCGGATGGCACAAGACAGGAAGACTTGGCATGTGTTTGTTGAAGGCCTAAGCCCCTCGGGGAGCTAAAGGGTATTGTTTGATTGATTGATTTGTACTGCTTTATTCCATCTCCACTTTTGGTTAAAATTGATCTGACGCCATAAATCGATATCATATAGTTTATTCTATCATCCTGCACAAAATCGAATGTTGATTCGACATTATTCAGGCAACTCCTGCGACGTGGCTGGTACCAAACTGTACCGTCTACTGCCGTTCCTTTGGATCTACCGGCTTCGTGGTGAGGGTAAACATGCTGCATGGGCAACAACTTGATCTTCATATAACTGAGCATAAGCTGCGCCCTGGAGAGGACACTCTAGCTTCACCCTACAGTTATAAGCTACTGAGTGCTGTCACCTCAGGGGCGCATTCACATAGTCAGTTAAGACTGAAGGGGCTATTATTATTATTACATAAAATCTTACAGTTTGGATCATCATGGAAAATACCGTTTTAATGGGATAAATCCATCATTTCAACTAGTAACCCAATAACTTTGTCCTGGCTTTTTTCTCAAAACAAGCTGAATTGGAGGTGGAATTAAGCGGCACTAAGGCAACGTAATGTTATTGTTTTTTATGGCGTGGTCTTGTTCCCCGGTAATTTGTGTTATTCTTCGGGTTCTTCTGCTGATACAGTGCGATGTAACATTTCCCATTTCTCGTTTTCACTTTTCTAATTCCATCTTTCTTTATCCCACAATTTTATTGTTGTTGTTGTAAATTTAGATAGCATGGTTAACTCCACACTAGGTCTGTTAAAGTGACTTAGCTGTAAAAGCAACATAAAGTATACGTCGGAAAAAAAAACGTTATTTTTCGTTCAACTTTTGTTGATTTCTTCATTCTATGAGCACCGTCGTCATCTAGCTATTTGCTTACATCGCGTCCACGCATTGGATGAGGTCCAGTGTGGATTCCGAGCAAACCGAAGTACTCAAGACATAATCATCACACTCAGACAGCTGAGTGAAAAGGCCCTTGAGTATAAGAGTGAGATCCATCTTTGTTTCATAGATCTGGAAAAGGCGTTTGACAGGGTCCCCTGGAGCAAACTTTGGGACTGTTTGGCAAGGAAGAACATTCCGGCACCTCTGATTCATGCTATACAGAGCTTCTACAAGTCTTGCAGAAATTATGTGAGGACTGCAAACCATAAGTCATGAAGAAATTCAGGACCACCACTGAAGAGCTGGAGAAGAGAGGGTTGGCCATAACGAGCTCTAAAACAAAAACCATGGTGATATCACGAGAGGAAAGAAGGCATCAGATTAAGCTGGGAGAACAGATCCTGGAGCAGGTCGACCACATTAAATACCCCGGAGCTGTTATAGACCAGAAGGGAGGCATCAAAGAAGAGTTGGCCACTCGGAAAGCAGCTGCTGGGAGACGTTTTCGGGCCATACATCGAGGATTCATCAGCAAGTGAGAAATTGGTAAGAAAACAAAGATGGCTGTATACCACTCCACCTATGTCCCAGTCTTGACGTATGGATGCGAGTCATGGGCATTGACTACAACCCACAAAAGCCAGATCCAGACCTCAGAAATGAGGTATCTGAGGAAGGTGGTTGAAGTAACAAGAAGAGACATGGTCCGCAACCAGACGATACGTCAAGGCCTAAAATCCCACTCCCTGCAGACCCAAGTAGAACAGTCCCAACTAAGATGGTTTGGCCATGTCTGCAGAATGGGAGAAGATCGGCTACCACGACAAGTATGGGAAACAAAGAGCCAGGGATCCAGACTCCCAGGATGACCTAGAGTCCGCTGGGAGGACAACATTAGACAATCTTTGAAGGACCGAGGACTAGAATAGAACCAGGCCAGGAGGAAGACAGCCGATAGGATAGTCTGGCGCTCTCTCTTCCAAACCTCTACACCTCACGGTAGAAGGGGAACGACCAAGTAAGTAAGTAAGTAAGAGGCCACGCAATAATGATTGTAAATATATCTTTATATCCACGGTAAATTATTTGTCATACTTGGAATTGATTCATTATTTATTTATTTTTTTAATTTATGTGTTTTTACCACGACGTTCTTATTTATTGTCACGAAATGCGATCGTTTCTTGTTTTCTATATTGTGAAGACAAAATGTCTTCCAAGCTCTTGAAGCTGGCACCTCATTATGTAATATAACCAGCTACAGAAACCATCACCGCTATCCCACAGTAATTGTGTGGTGCCAGGTTCCTGCGAATTGACCTACTGCAGTAGAGTATCCAACAATATTATTCTATAGCCATAATAACGTATCGCTGACCAAAGCTCTACAACTATTTAAAAAAAAAAAACCGATCTGATATTTGTGATAGCCAATCTTCTGTATTTACACGTTGCGGTCCGGTATTTCTTAATGGGTCTCATTTTAAAAAGTGACATTAATGTCAGTCTATCACGTAGTGACGTTAAATAACTCAATAATTTTGTAAACAGTCGTTCATCAGACACGCTCCGCTCTACCAAAGATTTATTGATTTGATTAACTTGACATTTTTGCTGTGCTAAATTGGACGTGCTCTGTTCTCCCGCAATGTCGGTTTGGATCTCGACAATCTGTATCTGTTTACAATCTGTATGTCTGTTTATACCTCTACACCTCACGGTAGAAGGGGAACGACTAAGTAAGTAAGTAAGTATGTCTGTTTACAATCTGTATGTCTGTTTACAATCTGTATGTCTGTTTACAATCTGTATGTCTGTTTACAAGTTGTATGTCTGTTTATAATCTGTATGCCTGTTTACAATCTGTATGTCTGTTTACAAGTTGTATGTCTGTTTATAATCTGTATGTTTGTTTACAATTTGTGTCTGTTTACAATCTGTATGTCTGTTTGATTAGGATGTAGTGTATTTGTTATGTACGTTATGTATGTATGTGTGTATGTATGTATTGTGTCTGTCTGTCTGTCTGTCCCTACGTACGTATGTATGTTTAGTAAATGTTTAGGAGGCCAGTTCTTTTTTTTTTTATGTAAAACTTTTGCAACGTTTTTGCGAGGCGCGTCCCGTTCAACCTAGTCGGTTATATTAGGGCGCATGTCCAAATATAAAAGATCCTGAGGTCTGGGATAGTTTTAGTTTGTTGACGAAGTGAAAATGACAGAAAACTCTACAGAGGAGGCAATCTCATTATCAGAAAGGGTACACCCTACAAAACTGTGTTTCGATCCTATTACATTTACACTGGTTGGGGAGGGGGGGGGGGGGGAGGAGGAGTTCGGAGCACTTGGGCTATGAATTCCGTTACCCTCCTGTTGGTTCTTGCTCCTCCTGCACCGGCAGTCCATCGTGCTCAGGAAATGACTTGGCATAATCCCGAGAAGAGTGAGTAAATAAACAAAGTGTTAGATTAGAGCTCTTGCCTCTCACGGCGAACTTACTGCACTCCAGTTTACCCAGTTGTAAATAGATACTTGACCCTGCTTAATAAGTTAAGGAAGGTAAAAGAAGCGAGGATGGGAACAGGCCCCCCCCCCCCCCCCCCGAAGAAAAAAAACCTGGATCTAGTTTCGTGAAGTCTCTAACACTTCACTCCCCTGCGGTATTATTTACTATGGGACTACCTTTTATAAGTAGAGGCAACAAATCATCACTTGATAATAATGAAGGTCCAGATAAGAAGTAATCAGAAGTTCAGACAGCAAAACGAATGATAACAGCACTATCATACGCGGTGAACATTGCATTGTAAATATTTGTAAGTTCCATAAGACTTTTGTATATGTAAAATTACGGATCGATGTAAGGAGGTATTCAGTACACGATGTATAGAAAATGACCAGAAGTTATCAGTCTTGACTAATTTGTACCCCCCCCCCCTTTCACAAAAAACAAACAAACTCCAAACAAAACAAAAAACCCAGAGCAGTAGAATTTTCAGATTGGAGAACAATCATCTCGATCGGTCATATAAACAAATTACTGTAAATGAGTAAAACAGACACAGCCGTTAGTGAAGAGACAGTGAAACAGAGGAAAAAAAAACTGAAAGATTTGTGCTTATCTAAATTTTGATGTAAACCCCCCCCCCCCCCCCCCCCCCCCCCCCCCCCCCCCCCCACACACACACACACACACACACACTCACCCAGTCACTCCACACCTAGCTATAATTGCGTCCAGACATCTTAAAGGAACCGACCCTCCCCCTACATCTACGCTGACAACCCCATTAGCCGTTCGGGAAAGGAAGAATGACTGATTTGTGAAAGCGTGAGTGTCCATTAATTACTTCCGGTCCTCCCCCCTCTCCCCCTCCACCTTTTTCCGGTGGACTCACTCGTTATAGTCAGTATGATAATGGAATAGACAGATAATAGATTCGACAACCTTCATCGTCTTTACGGAACTTGAAAAAAATAAATAAAAAGTGTATCATTAACGACCTTTAAAATTTGAGTTATTTTTACTTGATGCTCACCTCTATTTTCTTTTAAACTAAAACTCTGGACCTTCACTAAATTGCCTTGTGCTCGAAATGGTAGTTGCAACGGGACCTTTTATTTTTTCGCCTTTATCGATATCCGATCTCACTTAGAATTAGAGACGAACGCCATACCTCTTAGCCACACAACCGCTTAAAAAAATATGGCATTACTACATACCTTTGAATATTTGTTGTTATTGTTGTTGGTTGATTAGCTATTTATTCACTCTTGTAAATTTTCCTTCTTAGGCAACTTGACAAGATAACCTTCCCTCCATTCTGCTGGAATATCTTCTCTCTCCCAGACTTTCCCAAGTAGTTTGTTGTATAATATCTCTGTAGAGGTGTTCTGTACTTAACTTATCCATAGTGTTTACTGACGTTTTTTGTAAGGAAAAAATCATGAACAACAAAAACACCAACCAAAAAGCTACAGACATTCATTAACTCTTTGACTTCGGAACAACGCTCAGAGCGTTGGTAAGATTTTACATCCGTGCTAAAACAACTCTCTGAGCGTTGTTTTTAGTCTATCACAAATTAAAATTACGGCACAGGGTGGAAAATAACTGCTGAGTCAAAGAGTTAAAGGGTGCTTTAGTTTTTTTTATTCATCCCTACTTGTTAGCTTACGGCTGACTACTTTTGTCTTCTTCATGCTCTCCTTCATTTTTAAACAATCATAACACATAAGGAAGGAAACCCGAGGCCTGTAAACAGTAAATTAATATGAAACAAATATAAAGGTATGTTATAAGGCACTCCTGGGTAAGCCACTCATGTTTGTTGTTTTTCTGTTGTCTAGTGTTCTACTTCTTTATTTCCTACGACTGCCTTATAACATACCTTTATATTTGTTTCATATTAATTTACTGTTTCCAGGCCTCGTGGTTTCCCTTCCTTATGTGTTATAAATGTTTATACAATACCAAACCTACCCTCTGTCCTGTTCTTACTGTTCTAAATCTACTATCATACTGGACACAGTATTAAGGTCTTTGTCTTGTTGGACTGACCAATACTGATATATAGGGGAACAACAGAAGTGATTGCGTCATTAATAGGCTGAACTGCCCATGGTAAACTTCCGGTGTTATGTATAGAGGTTCGCACTAATGACCTGTCATTGAAACATCCTTTATTGGGGATGCGTAGATGGCAGGGAGGACAGTGTTATTCGCTTGCATAGCTAGGCGGTGTTGTCGCACGGAAGGTCCAGGGTTCAAATCCTGGGTAAGCCACTCATGTCTGTTGTTTTTCTGTTGTCTAGTGTTCTACTTCTTTATTTCCTACGAATGCCTTATAACATACCTTTATATTTGTTTCATATTAATTCATTTTTAAACACTTGTTAACTTGTCGTGCCCGTTGTTGGTATGTTTCAAATCGTTGACGCTCAAAATAACTACGCTCTACCCAACGTAGACAGCTGACAATTTGTATGCAAGTCCCTTTCTTGGTACGTTTAAGTTTTTGCAAGTTTTGATTGGCGTTGACCTGGCCGATTTTATATAATAGTGGAAACGATGTAAAATAAAGTGGAAGTAACTCTATTAGAGCAAGAGCTTTATGGTAAAGGAAATAATGAATTGTAAAAATAAATTTGTAATTAATAAAAAATAAATGCTAGGAACAGTAATAAATTTGTATGAATAATAATTTAGTGAAGCTTTTTTTTCTTTTAAATACAGCTAGAAATAATTTGTCTTTATGCAAGCTTTGCATTTGATGTCTAAACGTACAAACCACATTTAGTAATTATGTTTAGTGTTTTTAAATACAGTAACATTAGTGTTTGTTATTGGCTACAAAACTGCACACAAGATTCCAGTTTAGAAACAAAATCGTTTCCCTAAAATGATAGAAAACATTCCTGGAATTGAAAGTAAAAAGAGCCAAGCTGCAACAGATAGAAAATCTATAGCGACAAAATACATAGAGAAATATTATCCACACAACACCTGGACCCATGCAAACACAGATGGATCAGCAACAGAAACTGGAGGTGGGGGTGTCTTTCTGACCTTAAGCACTGGTGCAGAAAAAAGGCTGTCAGTGGCAACAGAACAATTCTCCAGCAACTTCAGAGCAGAGGCAGAGGACTTGAAAACTGCAGCAGAGGTTATATTGTCAGAAGAAAGGGCAGAGAAACAAGTTGCTTTCTTTACTGATGCACAGTCAGTAATTGCAACGTTGAAAAGCCAACATAATACAGACCTGGATGATCTCAGTGTAGTGCTCCACAAACTTTGTCAACGATTCAAATGTGTTGTGATCCAATGGATCCCATCTCATTGTAACATCACCGGCAATGAAGAGGCTGACAGAATGGCAAAAGAAGGTTCACATCTACCTCAGCCTGATGCAAGCATAACTTTTGAGGAGGCAAAGAGTTTTATCAGAATCAGATACATAAACAAATGGAATGTAGAACATCCAGGGCACACACAGAATGATGCTTACTACCAGCTCCACAGAAGAGAACAAGTGGTAATCTTCAGACTCCGCACTGGCCACAACAGATTGAGATACCATCTATTCAACAAGCTAGAGATAGGAACTACCGATCCGTGTAACTGTGGCACTGATAAAATGACTGCTGAACATCTGCTTCAAAGTTGCCCCTTATATGTGGTACAGAGAAAGTGCCTATGGCCGACGCCAGCTCCTTTCGTGGAAAAGCTTTACGGGGATTCAAATAGCCTCAAACTGACTACTGCTTTCTTTGAGAACATTCAAGTGGACGTCTGAGAGTGTACGAAGAAGAAGAAGGATACTTAGTTATCCCTGTTCTTTGATTCGTCACAACAAGTTATTGTCAATAACACACCGAAGCTAGCGAAAGTCACACGATTAAACATTCCGTACGTCTTATGGTGGATTATTCTGCTAAGAAAAAAAAGTGTCCGCTTGCTTAGACCGGTATCTAATGCCAGCACTTTACTTAACGTAAAACAAACTTATGTGATCGATATAAGACTTGCGTCACGTCACAATATTATATACTTACAGCAAACTTATAACATTTTCACGCATACACCATTAGAAATGTTCCCATACATTTATGTTTTCTGCTTGTTTTAAAACGTTATTTGTGAGTTTGGTTTTAAGGACCATTTTCATTGCACACGAATGTCACAGGAATTACTCCCCTTGCTCTGCAGTGATGGTCCAACAATGGCCAAAACCTAAAGTATCTAATGATGGTCTTCAAAGGAATGGCACAAGATTACTCTTGGCAGCGTTGTAGACAGAAGGATGATGATGCTTCTGTCAAGATGGAGTGTTCATAAAATAATTCAGAAATCAAGAACAATGCTGAATTGGACTGAGCAATTGTTAACTTTGTATCTGCCTTCTCACTGCAACATCCCTGGAAATGAAGAGGCTGACAGATTGGCAAAGGAAGGGGGAACGCTTCCTCAACTTGACACAAATATAACTTATGAGGAGGCCAAGAGTTTTATCAAGCGCAGGTACAGGCACGTGGGAAGAAGAGCATCCAGGCCACACAAAAAATTATCAGTATTACCAGCTCAGCAGAAGTGAACAAGTGGTAATCTTCAGACTTCGCACAAGTCATAACAGATTGAGATACCATCTATTCAATAAATTACAGATAGGAACTACTGATGAGTGTGACTGTGGCACTGATAAAATAACTGCCGAACATCTGCTTCAAAGGTGCCCAACGTATGAGGAACAGAGAAAACGCACATGGCCATCACCAGTACCATTCCTGGAGAAAATCTACGGAGATATCATCAGCCTTAGGTTGACCACTGCTTTCTTTGAACTTATTCAAGTTGACATCTGAGGGTGAACGAAGAAGAAGAAGAAGAAGAAATATCTGCCCGAATACATTTATGAAGAATTATTTCGTATTTTAGCTCGTGTGGCAGCGCTAGTTAACAGTTGGCTGTTGCACAAAGCCTTTGCTTACCCAGGATTTCTTTGCGTCAGAAGGTAGCGATCAATTTTATGATTAATGAATGGTTACAACACACACAGTGAGCGACGAAATAACGCTAAGCAGATCTTCTATACAAATAGGGAACGCCACAGTCAACTGGAATACTGTTTATTTACAACGTGGACCACTGCTGTTACCCGGACCTCCAACAATCTTGGTCCGTCACACTTCCTCTTTAATATTCGCTCACCATTAAGAATTATATTCAATATTGTAATGTCTTTTATCTACTATTGTTCAGATGTTACTAGTATCTACATTCTTTCCTCAGTCTAAGCAAATCCTTGTCCATTGATACTATCGATTTAGGTTCAGGTTATTGAAGTGATAACCGGATTCATCCGGGGTTGTTCCTGTCCCTGGTTCTAGATGGCCACTATCTTAGCCGAGTAACAGGACTACGGTATGGACGTAACTAATTCACTCTACGTACCCTTATCTGAGTGGAGCCTAACTCGCTCCTTCGTTCTTCAGTCTTGTCAAGAATTTATAATATCAATATGTTGGGTCATTGCTACCCAATCTTATCTCCGTGCATTTACGATATTAAACAGCACTTTGTCTACTTCACTATAGACTTCAACATGGCTGCCCTCTTTCTTTTCTGGAAGTTCTTTGCCAACGTCGCTGTCGTAGATTTTTGATAGGGGAATTAAGACTTGGGTTGGTCCCTTCTGAATAGATTAGAACCAGTGATAGCAACAGTGAGAGATAATAATAGAAATAGGTTTCCACGAGTGAGATGGTAGAAATTAATAGAGTCTGTCCCTGAAATCGAGAATTTTCTCTCTCTTTCAGCCTATCTTCTACAACAGATCTAGAGGAGTCAGACAGTCTAAAAACATATATATATATATATATATATATATATATATATATATATATATATATATATATATATATATATATATATATATATATATATATATATATATATATATACCACTCACGTACACACACACATAAGTGACGACAGTTAGACGCACAGACGTGGAAAAACTATAACAATGAAATTTAGATATTTTGGAACGAGCTGACCGACACGCTTGAATAAAGTTTATGTAAATTTATTAACATAAGGAAAATTTACCACAACACATAGATGTCAATATCAAGCATAGAAAATACATATAAGGTAATGAATTACTACACGTATAATAGACCCATAGGTGTAATCTTTTCCCTCGATGTTTAGCCCACGATCCTGTTAGAAGAAAAGTTATAGCCCCAAAGAGTCACGTATATATACGCTATGTTCTATGATTTCCCTTTAAAGGTATGAACAGAACTGATACTCTACTCTATCCTAAGGAAAATATCATTAGCAACACAAAAAACTGCATAAAGGAATTTAAGACAGCAAAATGGGTGCCAAAAATACAACAATAAAGGAATCACTCAGTCCTGCATTCACTCTATTCATGTCAGCCGTGGCCACGCGCTTGCATTCGTACTTACAGCTTTGGTAGCAACTTCTGGAAAAACAATTTTTAGGACATACACATACAGAATCTCCCGTGTTATTCTTGGCCAAGAGAACCCCAGCTCCGCAAAGACAGGTTGAATTAACTACTTCAGGGAACATTTCCTTGGTTATTATTATTTAGGATATCTGTTTATGTCACATTAAAATTGTCCAGGCACGAAAGTTAACAGCGAGCACAGTGTCAATAGCTTAGGTTTTCCAGTACCTAGAAATGTCAGGTCGGTGCCTTTTCTCAGTATAGGAATTTAATTTGGTCACACCACAATTAGTCAAAATTGTCGGAATGTTAATGATTTGTAATTATTCTCGCCACAGGGCTGCATGTACATGAGAGTTTGTGAAGAAATATAATCTGGCTCAATAGGCACAGTATAGGCATTTAGTCTTTAAAACCGTTAGTGAGATTTGTACTCTGTCTATTTCTGGAGGCACACACACTGCCAGACAGGTGTTAACTTGTAAACCCACGTGGTTAAAGATAAAAAAATGTTTCTTCTCTCACTTGTACTAAAACCGCTGGAAAAAGTTGGGCTGACCCAAAACTGTATAAGGAAGAGAAAAGTACAAAATACTTAACCATAATATTATACACACCTCCTATCCTCGCGTAAAATATAATATTATATTTTTAAAAAATCAATCATCATGAATTAGAAATACATACGTATTTCGTCAATACTCAATGATGAATCAGTGCAGTTATAAGTTAGTTACAATATACTCGGACTGGTTACTAGCAATTTAATTAAATTTATTTACAGCTGCATGAGTTTAAGCTATAAATAATAATTTATTCTGCTTTCCACTGTAACGCAGTAACTAGAGAATATAACAGACTTATAATTTAATCCCTTTGCACAGAAATCTAACTAGTGAAAATAAAATCGGCGATTTACCACTTAAATCACTCACAAAATACTAGATATTAATATTACCTCCAAACTGAACTACGGCTATCACCACGACTAGAATTATTCACTAGATAGGTATTCTAGAAGCTCGGCAAAAAATTGACGAGAAAACTAAGAAACTTCGCTATACAAGCTTATTTCTCTAGCACGAGCGATCCGTCTACTGCAACTTAGGGGCGTCCCGTCTTAACACTTCAC
The DNA here is from genome assembly GCA_024509875.1 of Oreohelix idahoensis. Taxonomy (NCBI): domain Eukaryota; kingdom Metazoa; phylum Mollusca; class Gastropoda; order Stylommatophora; family Oreohelicidae; genus Oreohelix; species Oreohelix idahoensis. The sequence continues at coordinate 157,100 of JAMPIV010013775.1, forward strand.
ATTAACTCAGGCGCCAGCAGTAAAACTGCCAGTGCTCGTTCTAACACCTACAGCTACCTCTGGTCATTTCCCAGCGATGCATGTTGGCGCCTTCTCACACCTAACACCGAGAAACTTAACCAAGATCGCCGTGTCAGATGAAAATGCTAAACGATATGTCTGCCATCCCATGTCTGTCGAGACGAATTTCACACTATTCGGTCTCCTCACGAACCTAGCTTAACAGCAATAAAAATGCGTTGCTAAATAAGAAAAGAGACAGGCGAAGGTATGAATGGGAGAGTTTTATTTTTCACAATCAGACGAATGCGAAAAAAAAGAAAGGATAAAAGAGCGATAATAAGGTAGAAGACACGGGTAGAATAAAAAAAAAGATATAGAAATTTATTAATCATAAATCTCTCTGCGACAGTCGCTCACGCCTCTGATTGCTCGCTGAGAAGCGTGCCTAACCTCTGTTATGTTTTGACCCTTCTTATGCGCAACTCTCTTTTTGCGCATCCCCTTTTTTCTACCCCCTCTATACCAACTCAGGTTAAACTTTTCACTCTTCCTTCTCTTACTGCCACATCTTTCTCCTTACCACGTAAAAATATTATTTATTCAAGGGTGACATCAACAACAATTTTTTTTTCATAGTCGCATCAGCCCTACTGTACTTTTCCCTATATACAAAAATCCTTAGCAATGTATTGTTTCAACCCTTCTTCAACACATAGCTAATTTCCATCTCTCCAATGGACAATTTCTTTCTACACAACATAATTATTGTTTTACTCGGAACATTTTTGTTCCTTACCTTTAATAACAACTGCATTCATCCTCATCTCTTTCACTTCCATACTCGTAATGAAGAACAATTGTGCATTTCTCCATCCCTTTCATTCACAATCGAACTAAGTTTATTTCCTGACAGTCATTCTGTCACTTCTGCTATCTCTCACGCACACCATTTTGTTTATCCATTGTAATGTATCACACACCTGGTTCCTGTGCCTTCTCTTTTCTTCTTTTTCCCTTTCTTATGGCTTCTCAATGTCCGTACCCTCTCTGGAACCTCTCTTTGTGCTACCTCCTTTTCTTTCCTTCTCCACAACACTCTGTCTCCCCGTGTCTGAATTTCTTCTGTACATGTTCGGTGAGGGTTACCCTTAATGGACTCTCATTTGTAAACTGGCAAACGCCGCACTTAACGTTTTATATGTTTTTCGTTCCCTCCCTGGAACGATCTTATCACATTTCTCTTCTCTTTATTCCCTCTTAGAACCTCTATATATATTCATGCTATTCTCCCTATGACCTTTCGATTACCTCGAATTTCTTAATTTCCTCTTTTTTTCTTCTCTTCTCTTCATGTATTTCGGAGCAAAAAAAAATGATTTCTCCTCAAAGTCTTCACAAGACTCCGGTCACTGCCGCGAAATATCTCTCCTCACTTCCATTTTCCTCTCTTTGCCATTTTCTCCATCTTACTTCTATATTTTCTCCCTTCCTTCTTGTCTCTTCTACTATTTTCTCGTCGTCTGTAACTCCTTTTGTATCTGTGACTACCGTCCCTCTCCTCAGACACCACACTGTCTGAGTCACTCAACACCGATTCTGAAGACCATATCCGTCTACTGCTATGCTCTACTTTATTAACCGTCTGTCGACTCTTCCTCCTGGTCGATCTATCCTCTTCATTGTAATCTTTCTTCCCTATGTCCTCCACATCCGCCTTTTCATCCAACATTTCGATCACAAGCTTGTGAACTTCTTTTTCCCTTTTTGATAAGTCTGTATCAAACTTTACTTCCAGCAATTTCCGCACCTTCTTTGTTGACAAGGTGTTGAGGTCAGCTCCTCTTAGGGTGCCTTTTATTGCTTTCTTCAACTCATTTACGCTTGGTTCAGCCATTTTGATCATTTTCTTCGTCTTTATCTGATTTATGCATCCAAGATCACTGTTCTCATTTCTCGGCCAATAACTTCTACTTCCTTCCTCGTCCTCTGTATAATCGAGCTCATCCGACATGAAACCTTGGGCAAATTCGTCGGAATCCATAACTCTATCTTCCCCACCTGACGAATCGGATTCTGATTCTATGTCAAGCTGGTACTTTTCCTGCACTGCATTTACACCTTCCTGTCCCGTCTTCACTGCTCTTACTTCTCTTGCAGGAATATCTGCATCCGTTCATCCATCTTATTCTTTACCTCGGCGTTATCCCTATGCTGTGGTACTACTAATTCTTGAGCCGTTTGTCGGTTCTTCCTTTTAACACTGAGCGGTATCTTAGATTTTCTGGTATTGTCTAATACATGTGACCATGTTTCCTTACCTCTCATGACGTCTTTATCATTTTGTGCTGGCCCCAAGTGTGACGCTACAGTATCTATCTCCGTTTGTGTCGCTGTTTCCACTTTCCGCTGTACGATGTTTATAGTTCCTAGATTTCGAAGTGGTCGTCTGACATTCTCGCTTTCCCCACTGTTGGTTCTCTTCCCCAACCTTATTGGACATATGTGTACTTTCTGTCCGTTGTCCATTGTGATTCTACAGTTTTTCCCACTGCTTGTCATCACATTGCTTATTTGCCACGTTGTTCCCTTTTTTATTTCGGATATGAAATCTCTCACTGCTATCCTATGTCTCCTTTTATTAAGTGTGTTCTAGTGTGCCCGTCCAGCAGCTGTTTCTAGGATTTTGTTTTTGTCATTATTTTCTCTACAGTGCCTATTTTGTGTATTTTGATGACACCTTGCCCCACTTGTTGTCCTGTTCCTTCCTGTTTTTTATGTCTTATGTGGCATTTATTTTGTGTCGCTGCCTCTTTATTACTGCCCCACGCTCTGTGGTGTTGGCGGTTACATTCTTCCTGTGCCATTCCTATTGTATGTATTTGCGGTTCTCTATCACAAGTGTGACAATGTCCTTTCCCCTTCGTATCGTATGATTTATATTCTGCTTGAAGATCTTTCCGCGTTTCATTGGGGAATGTGTCTAATCGCCTTCTCATAAAATCCGTGACCAGACCAGCAGACGAAAAAAACGCAATTTTCACTTTCTCAAATTCATCTGCGTTTATTGACATCGCATACTTATCAATGTCCGTAAGCCATTTACGGCGCGCGTGTGTCACCTGTAAATATGTCAATATTACCTTTTATGTTACCGTACTTAGTGTTATTATCCACTTTAGCCAATGTATCAGTTACTGCCTTTATAAGGGTCAGTGTTTGGCTTTCCCGCATGTCCTCACTTGACTCTCTGTGATGTACCATCATAAATCTGAAAATAGTCACTTATTTCAAATGCCAACTTAACAAACTAACTTGTATCTGAAATAAAAGGAAATTTTCTATTAGTCTTGTGTTTCCTGAAAGACAATGTTATGGTTAAACAAACAAAAATTTATGCATACGTGTTACAATTCAATATTACTGACACTACAATAATAATAAGAATAGCAATAATAGCAACAATAGCAACAATACTAATACTAATAACAATAATAATCTTATAATGTCTAATTAAACTAATTAATTAAGATGTCTGCGTTGGAATACTCGGTTGTCAGGCTGTTGCTCGCGCGACCGACTTTTTAATGCTACTGTTATATTTTTAGCTATTCGTATCTATCGCACAATCTGGACCACACACAATATTATTTGCTACACACAAGCTTCTTTCCATGAATCGGTTAATACATTAATCCCAGACCTAAAGGTTTTTTTTATATTTGGACATGCGCCCTAATATAACCGACTAGATTGAACGGGACGCGCCTCGCCAAAACGAGGCAAAAGTTTTACATTTAAAAAAAAATGAATCGGTTACTCTAGTGCACTGTATGAACTATCGTACCCTACTTTGTTGGACGATGTATGTCGACCTTGCGTTTGTTGTGATGACTCGTTCCCGTGCTGGAAGGTTTGAAGGAGAACAATTTTGCTTTTGTTTCCGAGCTGGCGTTACAGGATACTTAATGTAGTCCTTGCTTTGTTTTTGCGACTCTTTCTCGTGCAGGAAAGGTGTGAAGAATAAAAATCTTGACTTGGTTTCTGAGCTGGCGTTTCTGGTTGACTGGTTCCTAACCTGTTCACTTCTTCTGTTTACACGTTTACTGTTTCCGCTCTGCTTTTTCGCATGTTGTGTAACTGCAATTATGCCTTCTGTCTGTGTTGTTCTGCCGTCTGTGGTTCATGAAGTCTGTCATGGACCAGTTTGTGTGTTATACTTTGTCTTGGTCTTTGTAGTTTGATGAAGTCGATGCTCCCTGAGGTCTGTCTCGGCACCACAATTCTATATGTGTGGCAGCGCTAGTTAACGGTTGGCAGCTGCACACAACCTTTGCTTACCCAGGATTTCTTTGCCTCAGAAGGTAGCGATCAATTTTATGATTAATGAATGGTTACAACACACACAGTGAGCGACGACATAACGCTAAGCAGATCTTCTACACAAATAGGGAATGCCACAGTCAACTGGAATACTGTTTATTTACAATGTGGACCACTGCTGTTACCCGGACCTCCAACAATCTTGGTCCGTCACACTTCCTGTTTAACACTCTCACCATTGGGAATTATATTCAATATTGTAATGTCTTTTATCTACTATTGTTCAGATGTTACTAGTATCTACATCCTTTCCTCAGTCTAAGCAAATACTTGTCCATTGAAACTATCGATTTAGGTTCATGTTATTGAAGAGATAACCGGATTCCTCCGGGGATGTTCCTTTCCCTGGTTCTAGATGGCCACTATCTTGGCCGAGTAACAGGACTACGGTATGGACGTAACTAATTCACTCTACGTACCCTTATCTGAGTGGAGCCTAACTCGCTCCTTCGTTCTTCAGTCTTGTCAAGAATTTATAATATCAATATGTTGGGTTATTGCTACCCAATCTTGTCTCCGTGCTTTTAAGAAATTACACAGCACCTTGTCTACTTCAATATAGACTTCAACATGCCTGCCCTCTTTCTTTTCTGGAAGTTCTTTGCCGACGTCGCTCACGCCTCTGACTGCTCGCTGAGAAGCGTGCCTAACCTATTGTTATGTTTTGACCCTTATGCGCAACTATCTTTTTGCGCATCCTCTTTTTTCTACCCCCTCTATACCAACTCAGGTTAAACATTTCACTCTTCCTTCCCTTACTGCCACATCTTTCTCCTTACCCCGTAAAAATATTTTTTATTCAAGGGTGACATCAACAAACACATTTTTTCATAGTCGCATCAGCCCTACTGTACTTTTCCCTATATACAAAAATCCTTAGCAAAGTGTTGTTTCAACCCTTCTTCAACACATAACTAATTTCCATCTCTCCAATGGACAATTTCTTTCTACACAACATAATTATTGTTTTACTCGGAACATTTTTGTTCCTTGCCTTTAATAACAACTGCATTCTCCCTCACCTCTTTCCCTTCCATACTCGTAATGAAGAACAATTGTGCATTTCTCCATCCCTTTCATTCACAATCGAACTAAGTTTATTTCCTGACAGTCATTCTGTCACTTCTGCTATCTCACACGCACACCATTTTTTTATCCATTTTAATGTATCACACACCTGGTGTGGTTCTTCTCTTTTTTTTTTCCTTAGTATATGTAGGACCTGTTTTGTGTCCTGTCGAAATATGTACACTTTACATGTCTACGTCAGCGTTTCAGTCATCGTGGTCTCATTCTAATGCTGTTCCCTGTCTATCCTGGGAGAAATGTTTACTTCCCATTTACGAACACTGATCTTCCCTTTTTCCCCTCTACAATCTACTCATGTTACATGATTTTTTTTATACATACTTTTGGCACGTTATTACATGTCCATTTCCTTAGTGGTCTTCAATTTTCCATATCAGTCACATATCATCATTTTCTTATGTTACAACATGTCGTCATACCAAAACTGGGGAATTACTCTTGTCCCGTCACTTTCCTTAAGTGACCTTTAATTCATCTTTACATTTATGACTGTTCTTACCCTTGTCATTCGCACTCACATTCTGCCCACTCTGTACATATCTATACAAAGTTTGTTTTCTTTTACTCATCAAGTCACTTCTATTGTCATATATGTAAACCCATCATATTCTATTATTTTCTGCCACCACACACCTGGTGTGAATTGTTTGGTCTCTTTCTTCTCTCATATAAAGCCTAAACATATCTTCTGTCGTGTCTTTCTATATACATTGTTCATGATTGCGTGAGCCATTTAACTATCATGGCATCACTGAATTGCTATCTTCCTGTCCACCCTTTTCTAACTAGACTTCTGTCCATGATCTCCTACACGGAAGTATTTGAAACTTCTTGGGTCTACCTATCTTAAACCATTTTGTCGCTTTTGACTACTTGCATGTTTTTCTGCTGCTGACCTGTCACTTGACTTCCTTTTCAACTTATGTCTATCTCTCTTTACTCCATTTTTTTTCGTCCTCCCGTCATCACTTTGTTTCATGGTTTCTCCGTATTTCTTCTTTTCTCACTGTCATTCTTCAGTTCTCTATGTCTGTATCATGTTCCTGTGCCTTCTCTTTTCTTCTTTTTCCCTTTCTTATGGCTTCTCAATGTCCGTTCCCTCTCTGGAACCTCTCTTTGTGCAACCTCCTTTTCTTTCTTTCTCCACAACACTCTGTCTCCCCGTGTCTAAATTTCTTCTGTACATGTTCGGTGAAGGGTACCCTTAATAGACTCTCATTTGTAAACTGGCAAACGCCGCACTTAACGTTTTTATATGTTTTTCGTTCCCTAACTGGAACGTTCTTATCACATTTCTCTTCTCTTCATTCCCTCTTAGAACCTCTATATATATTCATGCTATTCTCCCTCGTTCAAGCCCCCAACTGATTAATTTAGTGAAAAATTAATTTAAAAGCTCTGTTTAAGTGTATTTTAAAATGAAAGAGACATACAGATGCAGTACACTCAAAATGATTAAATCAACTATACATTCCTATATACAAGGTATACAGATAACAAATTTAATAATCAATTATATTTAACAGTGTGAAAATGAATAATTCTTTAAAAACTCATAACTTTAGATAAACAACTAAATTGAAATAAACATATAGACAATTTAGTAGAAATCTGTAGGGGACCCTAAATATACTAAGGATAGTAAAAGGTAATGAATGGGGGAGGGGGGGGGAGGGCAGTAATAAAATATTGCTTATGTTCTGCAAGTCTTTCATCGGGGGGCAACTAGATTATGCCAGCATAGTCTATGACTCAGCTGCAGCTTCTAACGAAGCAAAACTAGACAGAATTCAAAATGCAGCCATGAGAACCATTGCAGGTGCATTTATATCAACACCAGTAGAAGCACTAGAAGTAGCTCTTGGCATACCGCCCCTTGGTCTAAGACGGAAAGAACTAAATTACTGGAGTAAAGTAGCACAAGAAGTGGCCCACCCAGCACATAAAGCATTTGTCAAAAACCAACCAAGTGAATGGGACGTCCCCTTAAATAAAGAAAGATATCCAACAGGGTGGAGAACTATAGAAGATCTTACACAGTTCAAAGAACTGTCAAACACAAAAATAGTAATAAATATAGAAGCACTATACCAACCTGGGAACTAAAAACACCAATCATAGACTACTCACGTACTGAAAAGAACTGCTACCATCTCTGCGGTAAAAATCGAAGCCCCTTCAGTTACACTGTAGCTCTTCTTAATTCCCCACTGTGGTATTACTACTCCTGCACCTAGTTGCCCACTATCACCCTTGGATCCATCAGTGTAGACGGCCAGACTTTGTTTTGTAAGTTGATTTATGGACTTTCTACTTATCGTTTTGGCTTCCTTATCTTCTAACAAAACAAAACACAGAAGATAAGGAAGCCAAAACGATAAGTAGAAAGTCAATAAATCAACTTACAAAACAAAGTCTGGCCGTCTACACTGATAGATCCAAGGGTGATAGTGGGCAACTAGGTGCAGGAGTAGTAATACTACAGTGGGGAATTAAGAAGAGCTACAGTGTAACTGAAGGGGCTTCGATTTTTACCGCAGAGATGGTAGAAATTCTAAAAAGTTTAGAAATAATCGAAGATAACCCACCATAAGTTGTTACGATATTTACAGACTCACTATCATCACTACAAGCACTAGAACACCCAAGTAAATGTAGCCGGCCAGACATAAAGGAAGAAATTCTTGCAATTAGTACATCACTAGGGAACAGAGGATGTAGTGTGAGGCTAGTGTGGGTTCCAGCACACATAGGTATAGCTGATAACGAGTTGGCAGACCATAACGCCAAGTATGGAAGAATAAGTAAAAACAATATAAGAGCAGGACTGGGAAGGTCGGAGATCAAGAGCCAAGTGAAGATAACTATAGACGAGGAATGGAAGACAACATGAAAGAACAGTAGAAAAGGCAGACACGTATTCAAACTGCTGAAAGAACCAACAAGGACGTGCCAGGTCAGAGCAGAACTAAAGGTACCCTCGAACAAAAAGCTGTGGTGTCTCCGTCTCGGTGCAGCGTACTTCATTATAGAGGAAAAACACTGCCAAGAATGTCAGGAAGAAATGACATAGACCACTACCTGATCCACTGTCGAAAATACGATCAACAGAGGCTAGAATTAAAAACATACTTTAGAAATCACAATATAGACGTGACAGGTGATATGGTTTTAAGTATTGATGACCCAGGGGAAGCCCAAACAATACTAAAACGATACATGCATAAAACAAAGGAAAATATTTAAGGTTAATAACAGTGACAATATTGGTAATAATAACAAAAATAATGCTTCAGAAAAGACACTCCACCAAATAGAAATTAAGCAACAAAAACTAACAAATAATTAATATAAAAAAAAACAACAACAAAAAAACAGAAAAATTAGCAAACTTATTAACTACTCATAGGACGAGGAAAAACAACGAGGTTTAAAAAAAAAACACCAATTCAAAAAGAACAAATACTAATACAAATTAACACCAAGTGCAAAGGATGATAGTTATCTATATACAATACAAAACTGAAACTAAAATGACAAATACTAATACAAATTAAAATCAGAAACTGCAAAAGAAAATAGTTGTTTAAATTTAATGCAAAATTAGTAAATAAAATGACACTAAATATCCCAATTATAACCAATTTTCAGGTTGAACAGGGCAGACAAAAGATGGAACAAGAAGAGGCAATAATGGTCAGCTGTTAAGTGCCCGCTCTCCACCTATCACCTTTTCAAAACAACAACAACAGCCAGTTGTCAGTAGAAGATATCTTTTTGGATACGACCATCTTCCATGCGGCAGGCATGGCCACGCCAGCGTAGTCTGCACTTTCTAAGCGCCCATGCCTAGAAGGTCAGCACGTGACAGCGCCTCGACATTTGTCACTTTGTCCTTCCATGAAATAGCACCGATGTGGCACCGTAGATGGAGTGTATTGAACCTTCTTTCTTGTTTAGCATAGGTTGTCCATGTCTCTAGTGCTGGTAATACATACATTATACCCCGCAGCTTTAGTCTTTATTGTGAGTTTTGAATATTTTCAGACACGATTACACTGATTTTAATATTAGATATGTTCTCATAATTACACTTACTTCCTGCTTGTGTTCAAGCATCGCCCATGACAAAAATATAGTATTGATTAAGTGGAAAGGCAAAATCTAAAAACTGCCTGGGACAGCATGAGATAAACCCCATTTATGTTTCCCGTTCTGGCGATATCAGTCGTGCTTATTTTATAATTCTCATTCACTCCGGCAGTATCTCTTCATTTCTTTATTTCTCTCTTTCTTCGTCCTTTTATTTGGCACAATTTTTACCCTTTCATTCATTATTTTACTCTCTATGCTGAATCTAGTAGGGAGAAGTCTCTAACACTCCAATCGCCTACGGAAGTATCTGCTATGGGACTGTCTTTATCTTGTTTACCATCCCAGACTGGGTTCACGTTCCGCCAGGTAAGTAGACTGGACAGCCGATTATACGTTATCACATAAGCCGGCTGACCCATTTGAATGTGACGGTCCAAGATTTAACTCCAGGTAGATAGGAACCATCCCTGTGTTTCCACAAGACGGGAGTGCACGAAAGACTTAAAGAAATCCACATTGTCTGTCGGCGACCTTGTCTGGTGGACAAACAAAAACACAGGTGATAAATACGCAATTCGCTTCCGCTGGCCCCTGTCTGTATCAAGATTACAGATAACCCGTCTGGGCGGAAGGTATTATCGAGGGATGAGTCACAGATTTGTTTGTATGAAGATGCCATCGGAAATATTACGACTTATTAGACAGAGGCCACGCGTGGAATATTAAATGTAATATTTTAAAACCACGTGTGGAATATTTTGAATTAAAACACCCCAACCCAGTGCTAGAGAGATTTGATTGGTTTGATGTGAGATACTGGAATAAACAATGAAGTCCATTGGAGAATTAGGCGGAAACGCAATCTGTGATTGAACTGAGAAATGAGAGATATAATGTAGCGAACTCAGAGACACAGAACAGACAGCTTCCACTTCAAACGAGCAACTCCACAAAAGCCAGAAAGAGAAGGATCGGACCTAGAATTCCATACTTATAGGTGACAGATTGAAGTATTTGGGATACTTAAAACCTTAAAAAGTAAGCCCGCCTTTATAAATACCGAAACTGGATACTTAAGGGACCAGGACTTTAAAATAACGAGACTGGAAACTTAGGAATTGGATCACAAGTCATAGAGGAATTAAACACAAGTTTTCCCAGGCCATGTGATTTCACAGAACACCCGCTGTCAGAGGCAATAACTCTAATTTCCCAGATCAAAGTGATTTCGAAGCTTCTAATACAGAAATGCGTCCATCCAAAGCTGTGCAAGGAGATTGTATAACCGAAAACTTTGGAGTAAGTTGTGAACATTTATTTTACAAATGTGACATTTGACATGTTTCTTGCTTAGTGGTTATAGATTAGGTTGGCAACCTCAATATATGAAAAGAGTATATTCATGAACCATTACAGCAAGTGCTGGTGATTGTTTCTTGCTAGTCGTGCGAGAAAACTCGCCAGCAGAGGTGACTCCAGACTCTGGCTGGAGCAGTGATGAGTGATGACTACATCATATGTGCCTCAAGTGTAGCATATCATTTTGTGAGATTTATGTAACTTGTTAATGTTAATTCAGGCACAAATCATTATTCATGCTGTCCAGACACATTTCCCAGTTAATACACAGAAGAATATTGGTGAATTTTAATCATATTAATTGAGCTATATATACAGTACTTTGCAAAAAAAATGGCAGTCATATTTTCGCAACGCAGCACACTCATAGAAGCAAATAATAATAAAAACTGTATGTCCAGAGGAAGATTGATATCTCCCCTATCTATTAACAGTGGTTTCAGTACAATATAATGTTGCCTTCTCCAGCAAGGCAAGCCTGGATGCGGCGAGGCATACTTCCCACAAATGTTTGTAGGTAATTGTGAGTCAGACTTTCCCAGTATTTTTCAGCTACCTTCTTCAATTGTTCAACGTCTCTGAGTCCACTCTTTTTTAAATGATTCTTGAGTAGTGCCCAAATGTTTTCAATTGGGTTTAGGTCGGAACTGTTGCTGGGCCACTTCAGCACTATCACATTCTTCTCTTGCAGCCATGCTTTGGTGGTATGAGCTGTATGCTTTGGGTCATTGTCATGTTGAAATGTGCACCCATCGGGGTACATGACCTGCATAAATGGCAGAAGGTGTCTGATGCGTGATGCCATATGATGATGGATGGTATCCGCATGTCTGGTTTTGTGTAGTGTGCAGATGTGTTCAGACAAACAATGTTCATACAAAAATAACAGGGCAATCCACATAGGACGTCAGTAAACTCACGACGTATAAAGTCAATGATTCTTGTAACAGCCGTTGACGTTTTTCTTCATTATTTATTGTGGACGCCACAGTGACAAAATGGTTACGCGAATATGTAGGCACATCAAACAGTCATTATCACAGCAACATTCAATACAGCAATAGACGGTAGACAGCATTACAATGATGAGTCAGATGCATGTTATATTTCATAGTGCTGTAAATGTAGTCAGGTGAAAAACTCCATCCTTTTCTATAACAGCCAGGAGATAACCAGATGTATGAGATCAGTTCACTCTCCTTAGTCTGACTTCAGCAAGACAGACACGTCTGCCGAAGTATAAATAATGTCCTCAAAAATATCCTCTAGATAATAAAGGTTTTCCAAACCTAGTTCATTTAACAAAGTAGCAAGTAATGGTCCTTGGGACATGCATCAACCGATGCAGTACAATACAGCGACATGTGAGCTGGGAAAACATCTCGTGACGACGACTTTCGAAGACAGGCTATGAATCGAAATCGCTCACGACCCAAAATCGATAGAGTTAATGAAAAGTCAATTTACCTTGCCTTCAGGAAATACACAGAAATATCACGCCTCCCGACATGTGGGAAACACTAGAGGTATTATCTCGAATAAACGAAATATCCATTAAGAGGACTACACATCCCTGACAGAACAAAAAATAGCGGAGATCCCCTCTTCAACGAGGCATCTCTTTCGCCATTCAAATCGCTCACCCCACTAGTGGTGGGCGGAAACCGATCGACCAAAAAACAAGACCAGTCATGCGCAGTCCAGCGCAAAAAGACCACAGCTCAAAACTTAACTGCATTCAATACCAACGCGGGAAGACAAATGCTTACCGAGAAAAGTGACTATAAATTTCAAGCAGTTGTTGCCCTTGCGTTATAAAATAGATATTGTAATAAAACGATGTTGCTAGAATTTATCACGCAACATATCACCACCTCCTCCCGATAAAAAAAAAATGTGGAACATATTTTTTTTTTTTTAAATATCAAAGAGCATGCGATAAGCGGCTCAAAACGCACGAATTATGCGCTGATAATTAATTAAATTGCCTAACATGAGGCTAAATATAGAGTGTCTGGTGAGGATATACCTCAACAGAAAAAATAAATGTCTCAAAAAATATTCACATCGGGGAGGTGTCACCAACACACATCACGTTAGCATGTAAACACAATATACGTATGCAAGTTACCATAATCATCATTAAACAGCATACTCTAATATTGTCTTTAAAAATGGATGTACAAATCTGATAGGAAAATTTAAATAGTACATTCTTTGACATGTAATGACATAAGTACATAGTAAAGTTAAACTACATGACGATCCAGGACATATGCTCTGGTATTCCGAGGGTAAGTACACAATCTAGAACTCGTCATGCTTGATACTAGTAAGGTAAGTCCTCAGCTCAACAATGACATTCTGAGAAAGTACAAGCAATATAATGCTAATTAATAACTAATATGCTTCATAAGGTACAATACATTATTAATAATTGTGGCTGTTTAGTAAACTAACGGCCCTTATATTAACTACTCAGTCCTCCTCTATCATCTTAAAAAAAACAGAAGAAGATGACAACAAAGCACGATAGTGTGTACATATAAAGTAAGTACAGATGTGCTAATCTATTGTAGAAATATAGGTGTGTTATGACTCTGTAATATATGGAAATATAGGACAGAAGTATTAGTTGGAGTCATGTGGGCATCTAGACAAAATGTCAGCCATCACATTATCCGCACCACGGATAGCTCGTACCGTGAAGTGAAAAGGTTGAAGAGCTATAGCATATCGAGTGGATCTCGAACTCTTCAAATTCTTAGTCTGAATAGCTGTAAGAGCTTTCTGATCAGTCTCTAGAATGAAATGTGCGCCCAGGAGGAATCTTTGTAGCTTTAGAATTGACCAAACCATCGCTAACAACTCACGGTCTAAAACCGAGTAGTTCCTCTCTGCCGCATTTAGTTTTCTAGAAATGTACATAACAGGATGCAGAGTATTTGCATATTCTTGCATCAGTGCTGCTCCAATCCCAGTGGATGAAGCATCACTCCGAAGAACAAAAGTCCTATCAAGAGTAGGTAATCTTAAGATGGGAGGAGAAGAAAATATATTCTTGATTTGGTCTAGTGAAGATTGGCATTCTTCAGACCAACGGACCAGATTAGGCGAACCTTTCTTCAACAATGTTGAGAGAGGTGCCATGATCGAAGATAAATTTGGAATAAATCTCCCATAAAATTGAATTAAACCTAAGAGACTCCTAACTTGTTTCTTCGTTTTAGGAACAGAGATGTTCAGTATTTTGGAAGTATTGTGGTCTTCTGTCTTCAAGAGACCATGACCAACACGATGACCCAGGAAAGAGATTTCACCAAAACCAACAAAAGCTTTAGAAGGTTTCGCTGTCAAATTATTCTCACGTAGAGTGGACAGTAAGTCATATAACCCTAAATAGTGATCTTCCCAGGTATCACTGAAGAGACAGATGTCATCTAAGTATGCGATGACATCCGAACGATGTGCCAGAATTCGACGCATCATGCGAACGAAAGTGGCAGGGGCGTTCATGAGACCAAAAGGCATAACATTCCATTGAAATAGACCCCTAGGTGTAGAAAAAGCAGTAAGAGGTTTGGCATGCTCTGCTAAAGGCACTTGCCAATAACCTTTAGACAAGTCAAGTTTAGTGAAGAATCTAGAATTAGAAAGTCTAATCAGTAGATCTTCTAACAAAGGCATCGGTTCAGCATCGAACTTTGTGACCTGATTCAATTTGCGATAATCAACACAAATTCGTATGTTCTTATCCTTCTTCCGGACAATAACCATGGAAGAAGAATATGGTGAAGTCGATGGTTCAATTATATTTAATTGAATCATTTCATCCAATTCCTTTTCCACTTGCGACTGAAAGTGTATAAGAATAGGATAAGGCCTAACCCTAATTGGATTATTGTCGGTAAGGATTATGTCATGTTCTATGACATCTGTGTGTCCAGGAATGTCAGTGAGAACATCCTGAAATGTTTGTAACATCGACGAGACTTGTCGATGTTCGTCACCAGAAAGATTAGGAGAAACAGAAACGTTTTTCCAAGATTCCGTAGAATGTAATGGAACCACTGGAAGGGGAAGATTAACATCAGAGAAGGTAGATTCCTCATCCTGTATGACAGACAGGGATGAATAATGACCGTGAGGTGCAGGAGCATCATCCGTTGCCTGGAAAATAGGCAGCAAATAGTCCGGACGTTCGTGAAATTCCGAAAGCATGTTTATGTGGAAAGTTTTATGCTTTCCATCAATATCGACCACATAGTCAACATCGGAAATCCGAGAGACTATTGCATACGGACCTTTCCATGCAATAAGAAGTCTATTTTCCCTACTGGGGAGTAGGACGAATGCTTTGTCACCTGGACAAAGTTGTCGTAGACATCTATTCTTGTTAGCAAACTGTCTTGCCTTCTCTTTAGCAATTTCTGATGAAGCAGTTGCTAGCTTACATGCCTCAATGATCTTTTGTCTAAGAGCAATGACATACTCATATGAGGATTGAGTTTCATCGCTAATATCATCGGCAGTGATGAGATCGTGTAATAAAGACATAGGGCCGCGTGGACGCGCGCCAAAGACAAGTTCGAAGGGAGAAAATCCTGTGTGTTCATTAGGGACTTCTCTATAGGCAAAGAGAGCCGCGGGTAAAACCCTGTCCCAATCTTGAGGATGATCTTCAGTTATCTTACCAAGCAAAGTCTTGAGCGTTCTATTCAGACGCTCAACTAACCCATTAGACATAGGATGGTAGATACTACTGAGAGATCGTTCAATATGTAAGGTAGACATTACCTGTGACATAGTGTCAGATATGAGTTGAGTGCCATGGTCTGACAATATTTCTCTGGGGAACCCCAAGCGAGAAAATATCAACCAAAGAGCATCTGCGATATCTGTAGTAGATATGCTCTTAAGAGGAATAGCCTCTGGCCAACGTGTGCACATATCGACACATGTAAGGATAAACTGATGTCCTCTGGCCGACTTGACCTTAAAAGGGCCAATAATATCTATGGCCATTTTCTGAAACGGCCGAATAGGAATGTCAGCAGCCTGGATAGGCGCAGCATGTCGTGGTCCTCTAGATTTGACCTCCTGACATACCTTGCATGATCGGCAGTAAATACGAATGTCCTTATTGACAAAAGGCCAAAAGAAAGCCGCAAGGACTCTCGACTTCGTACGGGAAAAACCCATATGTCCAGCACATTGCGAGTCATGAGCATGTTGTAATATTTGCACTCTCATGCTCTTGGGAACAAGAATTTGCGAATGTGCCGACGTAGTCGAATCTTGTAACATACGTACAAGTACGCCGTTTCTCATTGCAATCCAAGATTTTCTATTTGTATCCTGATTCGGATCACCTTTCTTCGCAAGAACGAAGAATTTTTTTAAAGAAGGATCTTCTTCTTGCAATTTTATGAAAGAGTCACGAGTGATTACTAAGTGACTATCTTGGCTATCAACTTCATTATCACTATTCAGTGAAGTTTCGGGTGTTTGTAGAGCTTGTGCTCTTGTAACTACTGCATTTGTAGCTTGCATGTTATTATCTTCCCAAGCAGCAATCTGCTGTGGGGTACACTCCCTAACTCCGTGAATACGACCAATAATAAGGTCCGCAATAGGATTAGGTAAGAGACAAGCATGCACATCTCCAGTAAAGAAAGGAGTGGCAATGCGAATTACAGCAGTAGGATATTTTTCTAGAGTGCCGCCAAATGTGACACATTTAATAACCCTTCCTGTAGCACAAGATGGATCTACAAGCGATTGTCTAACACCAATAGTGGTGCATCCGGAATCGAAAAGTAGTGAGACCGGAGTATCATTAACAAGACCCTTATGTAGAATTAAAGAACCCCTCCCGTCATGCGCAACAGCAGCAGGAAGAGCGGGAAGTGGGTGACCACAACTCAAAGTAGTTATGGTACCCGGTTCGAATAAAGTACTGCATTGGGGGCATTTGTTTGCTCTCTCAAAGTCAAAAGCAGAACCAGTGACAGCGTCAAAGTTTTTACTATCAACAACATGATTACAGGCTCCCTCAGTTTCCTGTTGTACAGCATTAGCCTGCTGATATCTCTTTTTTTTTGTGTTGAGATCTACCCCGACTATTATTACCTCTGAAGTTATCAGAGTTATTATTATCTCTGCAGTTATTATTGTCTCTATTGTAATTGTTATCCTGATTCGAATTCCAGTTTCCACGATTACTATCATGTTCACATTGATGCGAACATCTATTTGTTTGGTTCTGAGGTCTTCGGCAGGAATAACCTCTATTACCATATCCTCTTTTGAAATGCTTATAATTATTAGGGTGATAGTAACGAGTACTATCAGGTTGTCTCCAATTCTTCGAAGAAGAATCACCATGAAATTGATTTCCATGATTTTGACAGAAATTACCGCTACTCTTTCTATCAAAATTTTGTTGGAATCTACGAGCAAAGTTTTGGCCATACGGAGCTGCCGAAGCAACTGGTAAACCTTCTTTCACCTTAGAGTTACCCATGGTTATGTGTGGGTGCGCAGTTACGTATTGGCAACAGAAATCTTCCATTTCTTTTATTGTTTTAGGTTTACGTTCATGAAGGAAAGCAAGGAAAGACTCATTGACAGACGACATGACTTTGTCTCTAAGTATTAAGTCCATAAGTCCTTCATAAGTTTTTTTCCGTCTTAGATAGTTCAACCCATCGTGAGAAAGTAATGCGTATTCTTGCAATAAACTCGGAGAATTCAACTCCATTTTCAGGTAACATGTTTTTAAATTGTAGACGATAGCCGTCTTCGTTAAGCTGATATTTCTTTAACAAAGCGGCCCTGACAACCTCATAATTGTTCTTGTCAGGTTCATCCACCATATTTAATATACTTAGAGCTTTACCTGTCAGTATCCCTGATAACTGATAAACATATTTTGCTTTGTCTATGTTATGAGCTGTACATGCTTGTTCAAATCTGTCCAGATAGAACATTATGTCATCACTGGAAGGACTAAATGTTGGTAACTTAATCTTAAAAGTATCATTATTAGCCTTACCAGAAGATGAACCCTTGTTTGAATCATTACCATTACTCATGCTCGTCAATTTCAATTTTTCCAACTCTAAAGCTAAGACCTTTTCTTCATGTTCCATTTTTGCTTTCTCTTTCCTCTCATCAGACTCTCTCTGTAATCTTCTTTCCTCAGCCTGAGCCTCTTTTTGAAGTCTTTCATTTTCAGCTTCTTTTTCAAGTCTTTTATTTTCAGCCTCTTTTTCAAGTCTTTTATTTTCAGCCTCTTTTTGAAATCTTTCAGCTTCTAGCTGTAGCTGGAGTTTTCTCTCCTCAGCTTCTGATTCCCTTTTTTGTTTTTCCATTTCCATTTGGAATCTTTTTTCATCCACCTGCATCTGCAGTTTCTTTTGTTCAGCTTCCATTGCTTTATCATATCGAGCAGTTGCAAAATTCTTCTAACTTATCACCAGTCTTCCCAAGCAATTTACCCTGCTCAATAAAGTGCTCAAATGTAGACATGTTGTCTAACATATGAGTCCAAAACCTGAAATAATTAACTAATTTATTTCAAACCTAAGTGTAACAAGTCTTAATTAAGCACTTGTATATTCACATCACATTATATTATCCCAGTTTCTGTGGGAAACAAGTCTCCAATCAAAGAACTTGTATATGAAATATCAGCACTCAATTCTTGATCATAAGTGCACTTCTCATTCAATAGTGCACGACACTATTCATCATTCATTTATCATCAGTGTAGTAGTAACAGTGCATTAGCATAGCCCATTAACTAATTACTATAACTGTAAACAATGACTATGTAAACACATGCAGAATGTAAACATTGAAAATGTAAACAATGCAAACAATGTAAACAATAACAATGTAAACAATAACAAAGATCAGCAACAATACAAAAACGTTCGCAGAAATCAACTAAAAATAAAGCAGAAATTAATGAAATATCACAAAAAATGTGACGATATCTGCGCTATAATTAAACAAAATACATGACACCACAGTGTATAAACAAAAATGTTGTATGAAAATAAATTATAGACAAGAGTAGGCTAACAAATACAAACAAATCAAAACAAAACTAAAGAATGCGAAATAATAACGAAAACAATATTAAAACATGTCATCACAGCTAACATAAATAGCAACAGAAGTCGCTTAGCAAATTCCAGTATCGGAAATTTGCAAACCCTACAGAAAACGCTCACAATAGACGACCTCTATGACGTGGCATAATCTAACGGAGACACCACCCAACCGAGAACCCGCTGAAATATAAACATATAAATATACAAATAACATATAGACATATAACATATAGAATGAGATGATACACAGAAGACTCAGAAGAAGTATAAGGGCACAGTTTACATACAAACAGGCCACTTAACTTATAGGCTTCCAATCGTAGAACAGCAGAAAAAACGGATGTCAATCAACGTCCTAAAGAGCGAAGCTCCAACGATGATGGCACATCTGAACTGCTTCCACTGCTAACACGATGGTACAAGAGCTTCTGAAATACTGTGTGTTGAGTTGTTTCGGCACTTGACCTTCTAATCCAAAAGTAAGTTGATGGAAATCGGTACTTGGCCTTCTTCAGAAAACAACCCGTTTCAACCGGCACTTGACCTTCACAAAAACGACAGCACTGGAACCTTGACAGCAGCAACTTGCTTGACTTGCGTAAAAGATAACAGCAGTCCGAGTTATCCGGCAACATGTAACAACGCCGGGTACTGTCAAATTCTTGTTTCCGTCAAAAAGTTGAAATTTTGACTTTTACCGGGCAACGCCGAGTACTTTGAAAATTTTGAAGATGTTGACTGTATTGAAGAATGTTAATTTCTTGAAGGATGCTGATGAATTCTTGTTGAAAATGAAGTGGGTAAGGGACCCCGTGTTTGCTGGTACCAGAATCAAACCAGCTTATGGCCACCAAATGATGCGTGATGCCATATGATGATGGATGGTATCCGCATGTCTGGTTTTGTGTAGTGTGCAGATGTGTTCAGACAAACAATGTTCATACAAAAATAACAGGGCAATCCACATAGGACGTCAGTAAACTCACGACGTATAAAGTCAATGATTCTTGTAACAGCCGTTGACGTTTTTCTTCATTATTTATTGTGGACGCCACAGTGACAAAATGGTTACGCGAATATGTAGGCACATCAAACAGTCATTATCACAGCAACATTCAATACAGCAATAGACGGTAGACAGCATTACAATGATGAGTCAGATGCATGTTATATTTCATAGTGCTGTAAATGTAGTCAGGTGAAAAACTCCATCCTTTTCTATAACAGCCAGGAGATAACCAGATGTATGAGATCAGTTCACTCTCCTT
This sequence comes from Oreohelix idahoensis, assembly GCA_024509875.1. Classification (NCBI taxonomy): domain Eukaryota; kingdom Metazoa; phylum Mollusca; class Gastropoda; order Stylommatophora; family Oreohelicidae; genus Oreohelix; species Oreohelix idahoensis. Next base: position 177,417 of record JAMPIV010013775.1, read on the forward strand.
AGTCTGACTTCAGCAAGACAGACACGTCTGCCGAAGTATAAATAATGTCCTCAAAATATCCTCTAGATAATAAAGGTTTTCCAAACCTAGTTCATTTAACAAAGTAGCAAGTAATGGTCCTTGGGACATGCATAAACCGATGCAGTACAATACAGCGACATGTGAGCTGGGAAAACATCTCGTGACGACGACTTTCGAAGACAGGCTATGAATCGAAATCGCTCACGACCCAAAATCGATAGAGTTAATGAAAAGTCAATTTACCTTGCCTTCAGGAAATACACAGAAATATCACGCCTCCCGACATGTGGGAAACACTAGAGGTATTATCTCGAATAAACGAAATATCCATTAAGAGGACTACACATCCCTGACAGAACAAAAAATAGCGGAGATCCCCTCTTCAACGAGGCATCTCTTTCGCCATTCAAATCGCTCACCCCACTAGTGGTGGGCGGAAACCGATCGACCAAAAAACAAGACCAGTCATGCGCAGTCCAGCGCAAAAAGACCACAGCTCAAAACTTAACTGCATTCAATACCAACGCGGGAAGACAAATGCTTACCGAGAAAAGTGACTATAAATTTCAAGCAGTTGTTGCCCTTGCGTTATAAAATAGATATTGTAATAAAACGATGTTGCGAGAATTTATCACGCAACAGTGTCCCTCTAGTATGTCGATGTGCCTTTCTTTCGTGAAAATTCCTGTGAAAACACACAGTGGGGTGGCACCTCTTGCTGACACCCCTCCCAAAAGATGGAATTTCTGGGTATGTTTCGGTCGCTGGTACACAGGCGTTATAGAGTCTTTCGTCCAAATATTTATTTGGGCAGGATAAGACCAAACAGAACATTCATCTGAAAAAATCGCATTGTCCCATGACAAATTTTGGTGTTCGTGGCACCAGTTCAAGCGCATCTGTTTGTGAGTCTCTGTGAGCAATGGTGACGAAATTACCCGCTTTTTTGTGTAATTCATCCTGTGTAGCTCCCAGTTGACAGTAGCATTAGATACCTCTGGGCTTCCCAACTCGATCATGCGCTGCCGTATGTTTTCTACACTCTTCATTGGCCCAGCCCGAACGATTTGGGCGAGACGCCGATGGTCCTTTGTGTCCAAAATTCTTGGACCCCCACTACCTTCTTTTCGCTCGATTCCATTACCTGCTTTTAATTTACTCACAACTTTGTAGTCAGTCCGCTCAGGAATGTTCAAGGTTTTAGAAATGTTGGAACATGTTTGATTTCCTTCATTCCAAAGCTGTGAAATTAACATACACTTTGTCTTTGTATCCATTTTCTGCCACTAGCATTAGAAATTGTCGTCTGTTCTATTATCAAGGGACTGTACTCTACGCTAATTTTTTTTATACTTTTGGTAGTGTTTGCTCACCTAAGTGTAGTGCAAATTTGGGGCAGAACATGCATATTTAATTAGATTTCAGCATATTTAGCTGAGCAATATGACTGCCATTTTTTTTGCAAAGTACTGTATATATATATATATATATATATATATATATATATATATATATATATATATATATATATATATATACACACACACACAAATACCTAGACATATATTTACCTCTAAACAGAGCTATACCGTTTTAACAGGAAATTCGCTGAATTATCTCAGCTGTCGGGGGGAGGGGAGGAGGGGAGGGGGGGGCTTGAACGGGCTAAAAACCATTGCTTAAATCCTTCACAAGGGACCCCAAGATGCAGCAATAGTGAATGCAGTCAGCGACCCATAGCTGTGCTGCTTGCATCAGGACCAGCGAACCAGAGCTGGTCAAGACCGCACTCCACCTCCACGTGGTGGTCCTGGAAACAGTCTGCAGCAGTGCAGTCTGGCTGAGCGAGTGCGGATCGCAATGGGAAGGCAAACCCGGTCCCTAAAAAATGCCGTGCTGATGTCGGTTGTGTCGACCGAAAGGTGCAGATATCACAGCTTAGGCGTAAACAGACACAACGCAACCACCGTCCTTTTCAGGGCGAACGAGGAAGAAGGAAGAAGAAATCCTTCACAAAAGACAACGGACAGATCGTATATGTTAACCACTGCTCAGCGCATGCCGCATGGTTCTTGACTTCTGAATTACCTTGTGAATGCTCCCTTCGGATAGAAGCCGCCATTACACTTCTATCTACATCTCTGCCAAGAGTAATCTTGTGCAAAGGTAAACACCTTTGACGACCCATTTAGATACTCTTGAGTTTTGGCTATTGTTGGACCACTACTGCAAAGCAAGGGAGGCAATCTGTGACACCTGAACATTGTTTTCCCTATGTCAGTAGTTTGTCCATATTTCGCATGTATTAAAGCAATAAAGGCTCTATGAAGCTTTGTAAGTGTGTCTGACCTGCTGAGAAAGATAGTTTACTACTATTACTTAGTCGTTCCCATTCTACCGTGAGGTGTAGAGGTTTGGAAGAGAGAGCGCCAGACTATCCTATCGGCTGTCTTACTCCTGGCCTGGTTCCATTCTAGTCCTCGGTTCTTCAAAGATTGTCTAAAGTTGTCCTCCCAGCGGACTCAGGGTCGTCATGGGGGTCTGAATCCCTGGCTCTTTGTTTCCCATGCTTGTCGTGGTAGCCGGTCTTCTCCCATTCTGCAGACATGGCCAAACCATCTTAGTTGGCACTGTTCTACTTGGGTCTGCAGGGGGTGGGATTTTAGGCCTTGAAGTATCGTATGGTTGCGGACCATGTCTCTTCTTGTTACTTCAACCACCTTCCTCAGATATCTCATTCCTGAGGTTTGGATTTGGCTTTTGTGGGTTGTAGTCATTGCCCATGACTCGCATCCATATGTCAAGACTGGGACATAGGTGGAGCGGTATACAGCCATCTTCGTTTTCTTCCCAACATCTCCCTTGCTGAGGAATCCTCGATTTATGGCCTGAAAAAGTCTCCCAACTGCAGCTTTTCGAGTGGCCAACTCTTCTTTGATGCCTCCCTTTCGGTCTATAATAGCTCCGAGATATTTAAAGTGGTCGACCTGCTCTAGGACCTGTTCTCCCAGCTTAATCTGATGTCTTCTTTCTTCTCGTGATATCACCATGGATTTTGTTTTAGAGCTGCTTATGACCATCTCTCTCTTCTCCAGCTCTTCCTTCCAAACTTGCAGGTTGGATTGGAGAAGTGCCTCTGATTTAGCAATCGGGGCAACATCATCAGCAAATGCCAGCTCTGAAATACAGACATGTCTCATCTTCCAGTACCCCACTGAATAATTTCTTGTTCTCTCCTTACATGCCTTGATAACATCGTCCATGAGGAGTATGAAAAGATAAGGTGACATTATATCACCTTGTCTTACACCAGTGGTGGTCCTGAACTCTTCTGACTTATGGTTTGCTGTCCTCACATAATTTCTGCAAGACTTGTAGAAGCTCTGTATAGCATGAATCAGATGTGCTGGAATGTTCTTCCTTGCCAAACAGTCCCAAAGTTAAATCCAGGGGATCCTGTCAAACGCCTTTTCCAGATCTATGAAATAAAGATGGATCTCACTCTTAACATATCATTTAACCGTTACATTTATCATTTGTAATTATGTGCGCATACACATTACAGAAAATTCTATCTTTCATATTTGTAACAGCATTAACTAGTAGTTGAATACTAAACTCTGCTTATTCTGGAGTATTTTAACAACGTCCAGGAATTTAGTTGCGTCACGTAATTTGTATAATACGCGCACAAGAAAACCACAACGCTTTCTTCGTTATTCGCGTATTAACATGAAACCATATGCGTTTAGACAGAAGGTCAATATTTGGATGCCTGCAGAGAACGCAGTGAAATAAAATGATAAATGGATATCAGCTAGCAACTGCGTCACAGTTTTAATATCAAGGAGCAGTCAAAAATGATGAATGATCCAGAACAGAAATACCGACAAGAACAGCTCAAACAACGGCGGTCGTAGCAAAATTGAAGACAATATGGATTTACAAAATTATCTCCCTTCGAACCAAACTAGACTTCTGTACCGTTGTAATTTCTACGAACATACATGCATGAAACCAACTGCACTTTCACAGCAGATGTAAGGAGAATAATGTAGGTATTAGAAATCAGACGTTACAGAAGAAACTTCGGAATATTGTACTTAAAACCATTGCTGAGGTCTGCCGGGAAGATTGTGAGGACTGAAGAAGAAAGGTCGTTTGCCCGCTGCTGTCGCTTCGCAGTTTGTAATTTAGGTTTTTCTTTTTACCCCCAATAGAAAAAAAAATGTACACCTTACCGGGTTTCGAACACGTGTCTCTGGGCCGCAGAGACCGGTCTTTGTATAACAAAGTAGATGTTAAGACATTTAGTTGAAATTGCTTTTGGGCGATATGAAAACCTCAATCAATAAATAGAAGGATATTAATATAATCTGGCCACATATCAATGTTATTGTTAATCAGAATCGACGTCATTGCACTCCGGGAAAATTCATAGGTGCTCATCTTCCATCAGGCAATAAATAAATTTTATTTTATTTATTTATTCCATCAACAAACATTCTTTCATATGCCCACTCCTGCTACTCTTACGTTTAATGCCAAATTCCAGCAGTTTTGGTCTTAGTAATTCATCGACTGCAGTGTCATTCTCTTACTGGTGATCATTAATTGATAATATCAAGGTCAAAATGGCCACCAAGAACTTTCCTTCGAGGCAAAGTTCCAGGCAAAAGAAGAGAGGGCAGACAGAAAAAAAAAAAGAATGTAGATTGATAAAAGGAAAGCATTGACATAACTGTCAGTAGCAGAACTAAACTGATTATAATCGAATCGATGAAGAAAACTGGCGTCTGCTAGTCAAAAGCACATCGTCTGTGATGCCCCAATGTTCACGTATTATTGGACACATCAAGTCAAGACACGTTTTTGTGTTTACACGATTTTTAAGCACTGGCCAGAGAAAGTTTCACGATTTACACATTTTTGTGAACTTATTCTAGCTGCATTAGGGCCGATGGGCGTTTAATTAAAATAGATTTTTGACCGATATATTTTTACATGAATTTTTTACTTCTTCATTGACAGCATAAATATCTTGTATTTTAAATATCGTTTTTTTTTTATTTTGGTTGGAAAATTGCTGTCTTTTGTCGCATTGTCGTATAATCCGAAGGATTTCAGCGTGGAGATTTGAAAATTTGTAATTGCTTTTTTACAAATCATATTTTCTCGTTAGTCTCTCCAGAGTTTTATTTTTCCCCGACAAATTTTCTTTCATTCATTCTATTTTCTATTGCCTCTTCAACCTTCTTTTTTTGGTAAAATTCATTCCCCGACCCCTTTTTTATTTCTTTTCGGCAGACGTACAAATCATGTATAAATGTGGCAGGTTGTCCGGCGTTACTTATATAAGCCGGTCTAGAGCCCCCACAGACCACTAAGCCTGAATTTACATTGGTCTGTTAAACAGCGGGACCAGGGCCCGTATTGATCGTTGTCAACTGAATAGTTCTTAGACCAGTTAAGTTGTTTTTAATTTCTTTTCTAGTTAGTTTTGAATGAACGTAAAGGTCTTGTTGAACCAGACACAGGCAACGGCAAGTTTTAATTATCATGACATCATACATAACAATGTCCGAACAGTTGCTCCAAGGAAAGTTTCTGAACAAATATTGAGTTGCGTTTTTTATTTATGTAGTTCCTTCTAATAAATCATGTAGGGTGAATACATGAGGCAATACAAAGTCTTCATGAAATGAAACAGTCTTTCTAAGTTTTTCATCACTTCTTAATGTGTTCTTAACACAGTATTCCCAATATGCCTCAAGAGGCGTATAACGGGATCCTTTACCTTTTTTATACCTTTAATGTGTCCTATGAGTGCGAAGAAACTTGACATGTTTTTATTCCTTACGTAGTTTGAAAAACATGTCGTACCATGTACGAAAGATTGTACCGTTAGCGATTTTTGTCATATTCCGTTGTAGATTTTCCTTGAAGAATTTTATGAAATTATATTAGTTCAGTAAGCTGCTGTTTACAATTAAGTTCGCTTCTGTTTTTCAAAGTTTAAATCGACGATTCAAGTCTTTAGACATAAAGGTCTGTCGCGAGAGGTTCAGATGTTATTAAGATGTAAGATATCCTGGACAAAAAGATGTATCAGATGATACCAGGATAGTGCCAGATAAGAGACTGGTCTTACAAGAAATACCCCCTTCTCTGAAAAGAGCAATGGTGTATCTACAATCAAAGGTAGGATCAAGCTGTATAAACCTTCAGGTATGATGATAGTAAATGAAAATACTTTGATGCGGGACGGACATCCGGAGTCTCAGGCTCGTATGACTGACAGTGGTGAAAGCCGAAAGGAAGCCACTGGCATGAAAACGGATGCCCAGACCGCAAAACACGAAACCAAAATTGGTTTTTGGAATGTCAGAACTATGAATGAGGCAGGAAAGCTGAGACAGATCACGGCAGAGATGAGGAATTACAAACTACATATCCTGGGAATAAGCGAGAGCAGATGGACAGGGATGGGGAGAATAAAAACAGCTACAGGGGAAACAGTACTTTATTCTGGTAGAGAAGACGGTCAGCACAACGAAGGTGTAGCCATTATCCTTAAGAAAGGAATGGAAGGGTCTCTACTGGAATGGAAACCCATTAACAACAGACTAATAAGAGCAAGACTGAGGGGGAGATTCACCAACACCACAATTATACAATGCTATGCACCAACAAACGACAGCGATGAAGAGATCAAGGACGAGTTCTATCAACAGGTACAAAAGGAAATGGAAACTGTACCCAGGTATGATCTTATTATAGTAATGGGAGACCTAAATGCGAAAGTTGGAACACATAATAATTATAACGAAAGAGTAATGGGGAAATGCGGCAGTGGAACAGTAAATGAGAATGGGGACAAATTAATAAGCTTCTGCAGTATTAACAACCTGGTCATTGGAGGAACACTTTTTCAACACAAAGAAGTGCACAAGTTAACATGGGAATCACCAAACGGACGAGACAAAAACCAGATAGATCACATAATGATCAATGGCAGATGGAGACATGCACTACAAGACGTGAAAGTAAGAAGAGGCGCAGATGTGGGAAGTGATCATCACCTAGTAGTAGCAAGACTGAAGGTGAAACTATATATATATATATATATATATAGTCTCTGGATAGGCTGACCAGTGGAATTGCGTTTCCACTTATCTGTTAAGTTGAGATGCATCCGACTCTAGCCATGATCACACAACGTTCTGGATCTCCAGGCCGGGAAAACAGGGTGGCTAGTTCTATGAAGCTCAAGAACGGTCGCACCACAGAGTCCCACAGAAGTGGATGTCTCGTAAAATCTTGGTAGTTGTAGGATAAAACCCTCAGGCAATATACACAAGCTTTATCAGGCTGCAAATGGGCATCTAGGTCTGCTATGCCAATGCAGTGGCAAAGTATATGACAGTAACACTTTTACCGCTCTCTTCTGTTCGGCTTGGTTTTTTTGAAAAAGTTGTGGCTTCAATTCAGCCACGTTCAAGGACTTATATACTACATCATCCTTCCTCTCGGATGGCATGGGGTAAAAGCGGTGTTAAAAATCTAAAACCGAGGCGTATTTTTGCCTTCTGTTCAATTAGCAAAATTTTTAATATTCATTATCTTGTTTAATTCTGGGCCGATTTTGATCATTTAAAGCTAGAATTATACTGTGAATTTATCTCTACCGTTCTATATAATAATTATTTAGGTAGCAAAATGCATTTAAATCTATGCAGACTTTAACTAGCTAAATTTGCGACTACCCTGACGTATAGATGTCATATTAAACGATCTTTCTCTCTAACTAAACTACTATTCGAGGAAGTCTTTGCACTTACCTCTAAAGTAACATTCCCGTTGTTGAAATATCTTTACCTTTCCGTTTAAACATCTTTATTCCTTAAGAAATTAAATAACTTCTTACTATCATTTGCACAAAATGGGCCTCCATGTTAAGCATAAAATGTTCCAGTATACACACCAAGAAAGGAGCGTTTTCATTGGCTGTTGTATCGGTCCGTTTTCCCATAGTATGGCGTGCGGTAAATATGACCGTGTTGTAAGACAGACCAAATCACGACAAGGTCATTTCAAGTTACTCATTTTTGTGGAAAAGGTTTTATAAGGCTGAACGGCTTACTCACTTGTAACAACAATTGACGGCTTACTCACGTGTAACTCTTCATAATTGACTCGTATTCAGCATGTCCTTTGGACATATATTATATTCACTCTAGGTTCTTTATCTGGGATTACATTTAATTGTTGAATTTCTTCTAACGTCTAACTTTTGGCCTGATATAGCACTTGATTTAAAAATTTGATCTTGACAACGAACATTTTCAAGGGTCCCATCTTCTTCAGCTGAGGTTTTTTAACTGCCCCACAGCATAGGGGTTTCTATAGTCTCCATTTTAACGAGAAACTCGTCATAAAAATGCTGTTAATCATGCATCAATTAGAAACCTACGTCCTTTCATTTCCGACATTTATTTCTTCTTCTGGTATTTCTTAGAAGTTAGCCCAATGACGTCTTTTGAAAACCCCGCCAATAATAATTTGTGTTGCCTTCCTGCCACATATTTACACTATTTCTATTAATAGCAATTCTTTCTATTTCTACGCATTGTAACTTTAAGTGACTTCTGTTTACAATGGTTGCAAATAGACGCTTGCTGCATCATTTTAATGCATGAATATTGACAATCTGTGTAGAATTTATCGGACACAAATAAGCGGAGAGGATAGACCTACACAATGAAATATTTGATAAGCTAATGTATACAGTCTTATTCTTCTTCCGCGTCCACGTTTATTATTTGATCTGTATGACCACACCAGACAGAGATATCAACATTAGATGCTCTCTGATCATTTAAACTTGTGCTGACGGGCGATTAATAGTAAAAGTTCGACAATATGGAAAGTTAACTGAAGATGTACTATTTCTACTTTCACGATTCTACGTAGGACTACAAAGTTCTATCTGACACTTGGTTCTGTTTGGTTAAATCTAGGTGTCGCAGTTCTGCAGAAAAACGCGGTGCAAAAAAAGAAAAAAAATCCCAGGACAAAAACCAATATTTACTTCTTATGAACTCAAGCAATAGGGATGGAAGACAGTCACAGTCAGTCTACCGCTTTTTCACAGTATAATAGTAGACGCAATCCGCCCTTCATCGGTGAAGTAGCTTAAGTCAGAGCAGCTAAATGTTAAAGAACAATCCCAGCTTCATTACGTTGTTCAAAAGTGCATTCAGAAAAACGTTTTCCACTAAAATATAACTAATGGTAGTCCTGTGACAGCGCCATCTTGTCACCTCTATTTTGGTAGTTGTTCTCTACCTTTTTATTTATTTTGTGGCAATTTGGAAGCCAAGTTAGCGTTACTCAGTCAGGATCTAAAAATAGAATATTAGTCATGCCCGCTGAGAGAGCAACAGCCAATCAGAGAAAAGAAAGCGCTCAGACTGACCGCGCCTGAGTTTTAGCCGGTTGAAATCTTCTGTCATTAGAACACTAGACGCAGAGAGAAGTCGCCACAACCAGAGTTGAAATCTGTAGATGCCTTGAACACGATTCGCAACTGAGCACTGGCTGGGTGTTTTGTTTGTTGGTTTATTTGTTTAATGTTTGCTTCAGTGTGCTCTTTGTCACTGAATGGGTTGTATAAATAAATACAGCCCCTGCCTTAGAATTGTCACGTAGACAGTGACTTAATTTATTTTTCCATCTCGTCTCAATGTTATTACTCTTTAATGTTCTGTTTTCCTACACATTTTGTTTCTCTTTGCTTTGCTACCTGTGTGGCCCAATTGTTTTCTCCTTCTCAAACCCCACCCGAGGTTGTTTACGTTCGAGCCTGCAGCGGTCAGCGAACGATAATGTTACGTCAGCACACCTGGCCTGATCAGAAGAACGTCTGTTACGCTTAAAGTGTTAGAACGAGCCAAAGACGGTTTCTGTGAAAGAAACGGTTCGTTAGCGGCGGGTACCCTCTGTGGTCCGAACAGGGGAATTTCTCTGGTCGCTTTAAAACGTTTGATCACGAGCGGCTAGTACCCTTTGAGTCCTGGGTAGAATGGTTTGTAAGCTATAAGACTTGAAATTTTACTACGTCAAACACACTCGTAGAAGATTCCTGGCCCGTAGATGACCATCATGAGATAAGGCAAACTTTAACACAGTACTAGAATGTGTTTGCCTATGTTCTAGTCATTTTCGAGGTGAGTTGACATATCTTATTATAATATGATATATTCATGTTAGTTTTATATATATCTGATAGGAAGTGACTTACTTCATTTCTAAGGATTTCTCCTAGTCATTTAGTTCAGTGATATGTAGCGCTATCTACGGCCTTAGTTAAGTGTGTTTACACTGTTTTGGTTTATAATGGGTTAAATGATAGACCTACAAGAAACAGATACTAGGCGTAGAATCAGTCCACTGATGCTTACCATTGGGTTAAGAGTCAGCTAAATTAACACATTAACTACCGCAAGCCGCTGTCAGCGGCTCACAAAATAAACACATTTGGACCGCAAGCCGCTCAGAGCGCCAATCTAATTTTAGTAATAAAACGAATGAAAAATGTACTGAAACACTTTCTGATCTGGTTCGAGATTTTAAGTTGCCACCGGAAAACAAATTCCCAAAGCATGGTTGCTGTAGAACACTGGAAAATTGATATTATGTTCATATTTTTCAGCGTTTTGGGTTAGTTACCAAATCGTGTAAAACTGTTTACCGTGGCAACTAGTGATAGGACTACAAAAAATGCGTGTACATCTCGTCTAACGGCTGAATAGGATAGAAACGTGTTTCAACAATTGAATGATTGATCTAGCGACGAGGACAAGAGTGAATACGGTGTGCACATTGATTGAAATTGTGATTTTGATAGAAACGGGGTGCAAGCAGTTATAATTGTGAAAATATTGCAAGTCCTCGGCGATTGGAGGGCCGTTAAATAGCAACAAACTCTATTAAAGTTACAAACGGTGTTTATTGTAATAGTGCATTCATTTATCTTTAAAATGACGTGTAATTCATAAAAATATGTAAACAATTACGAAAACTACAGCTTACTTTGTGCAAAGACCTACAGGATGAAAATGGGAAAAAAATTTAATTCGGCCACAGTGTGTTTTTTAATTCGGTAGTTAATGTGTTAACTGTCATTTCTGTAAGATAATGTCAGGTGTGGATTGTTCACTTCAAAACTGAATAGTGAGATGCAGGTAATAACTCTGGATTATAGGAGATAGTCACTTATTCCTTTTTGATAGATATTTCCAGTGGCAAGGGAGAATAATTTTATGCTTACTTGTGTGGCTAGGCACTAGTCCATAACTTTCACAGAAAGCAGTCACCAGGCATAGATATAATTCTATCTTATGATTTAGCCACAACTGTATTATTATAGCAAGAATATTGCATTTTCTTTGTACTCATTTTATGGGATATTAATATTTTGTTTCCCCAAAAGGGACATATGATTTATCTGTGTAATTTCAAATGCTGTAATCTGTTTATGTAAATTCACTTGATGTTGTAAGATGAATAAGCATATCCATTCAGCTGTATGTTTAGTTGGAAGAAGAGAAGTAGTTTTTTGATGTCAGAACATTTACTGACAGGTACATGGGTGTACAAAATATATTAAGCCTATGCGGGCGCGTGTTGATAGTTGATGTTTTTAAGGAACAGGAGACATGATTAAAGACAGCCCTAAACTATCATAGCAATAACTACAATAAATTTAATCCCATAGTGGAGCGAAACTTTCTGTATAAAGTTAGTGTGATTTATTATTTGCTTGATTTAAAAGGGTGTCTCTTTTCGGTCTCAGTTTCAGTGGATACCGAATTGCTAGTCTAGTTTCCAGTCAGACGAAGAATGTCACCGTCTCTTCGGTCTAGAGGGATTCTGAGGATATCTATCCCCACGAGTGTCACAGCCATACCTGAAACAACAACCCTTTGTCAACGCCATTTCCCTCTCACGGGAGTTAAGCTCACGCAATGCCACGAGCCAACGCTAAATCTGAAATCATCTAATGCAGTAGTAGTTTCCTACTCGCCTATTGGATTACCAGTCAGAGCAGTACGGCTTCCAGCACATAAATCAGCCCAGCATATATAGCAGAATTCCATTCACCAGTCTCTGTATGCCTAAACGGGGCACTCAGCCAAGCCACAGTCAACCAGCCAAAACCGGATTCAAAGCCTATTCTAGCGCCGGATAAGCACGCCTTGGGATCAGTTGTCCTCAAGTGACTTCGTCCCATGGCTTATTTCTGGATTATGTAGAACTTCGCACGTATGAGCAGCCATTTATGGACAGAGTTCCAGCCCCACTCACGCTATAAGGGGAGTCACCAACGTTTAGCACCAACAAAGAAAGTTTTGTAGGCTAGTCCCTCACGAAGGATCTACAAGTAATACACTTTCTGGAGCTAGCACATTTGGTCCCACGAAAAGCAGGCAGGCTGTCGCTCAGTTCGGTTATTTGGCCAGCAAGAAAGATAGACAGAGTTCCAGCCCCACTCACGCTATAAGGGGAGTCACCAACGTTTAGCACCAACAAAGAAAGTTTTGTAGGCTAGTCCCTCACGAAGGATCTACAAGTAATACACTTTCTGGAGCTAGCACATTTGGTCCCACGAAAAGCAGGCAGGCTGTCGCTCAGTTCGGTTATTTGGCCAGCAAGAAAGATAGACAGAGTTCCAGCCCCACTCACGCTATAAGGGGAGTCACCAACGTTTAGCACCAACAAAGAAAGTTTTGTAGGCTAGTCCCTCACGAAGGATCTACAAGTAATACACTTTCTGGAGCTAGCACATTTGGTCCCACGAAATAGCGGACAGGCTGTCGTTCAGTTTGTTTATTCGATCAGCAGGAGATAAATAGAGTCTTTCAGACCACCTCGCGCAATTAGGGAGGAATCACCAATGATAGCGCCTATACAGTGATTTTATTCAGGTTAATTCCATCACCCATGGAGGATATGTACGAAAAAACCACTTACTGGAGCTATTTCATATGGTCCCGAAAGCGGACGGACTGACACTCAGTTATTTCATCTCTCTGTGTTCTACAGGTTTTATGAATGGTGGTGTGTGTGTGTGGTTGTTGGTGTATTTTGCATATTTTGGTTATTGATGATTATTGATGTAATTTTATGTTGTTGTGATGATATGCATTAATTCCATGCTTTTTCTTCTTTAATAAAGTTTACACCTTTATTAATACGCTGTTCACGACCTTTCCATCCATAAGTAACTTGTTTTTAGCTCTTTACTATAATCTCTATGTATGATAAGAGAAAAGAGTGAGAGCAGGAGATGCTTAGACAGTAAAAGTGAGTTGAGGCCTGGAGAGAGAGATCATTTGAATAGATCTTCTTCCAGGTTGTCTCAAGTCCATCTCCTATTTACACCTTTCTGTGTGTGTAATCTATAACTCTGTCAGTCCACTATCCCTTGTCGATTTCACTACTGTTGTCCAACTCGACAAATACTCTACACTCCAACTCAACCACGACAAGAATCAAGAGTTTTATTGTTGATCGGGTCGGTTGCGAGTGTGCAAGAAAGTGATCACATATCACAACAGCATCATCATCATCTCGCTCACCCTATCACAATTGGCGTCATCGGCAGGATAGGCAGACAGTGACACCGAGCAAACAGCAAACGAGCAAATATTGGTATTGTAAACACCCAGCAGTGCGGTCTTGCAGCAAGATGGCTTCAAGGAGTGCAAGTATTCCGAGCAGAGGGGAGTGCGAGGATGCAGATACAAGACCAGTGATGGGTGCATCAGTAGTACAAAGTGAGAGCCAGAGCAATGCGCCTGTGAAGGTAGTATACGTGAAGGTGCCGGAGGTAAGACGATTTGGTGGAAAAGCAAGTCCCACTTGGCAAGAGTTTTTGAACAACGTAGAGGCCGTATGGAAGGTAGCGCCCTTTTCTGCCGAAGAAAAGGTAGACGTTATCTGGAACAACGTTACACCAGTGGTATCTAGAGAATTACGGATACGTGGCAGAGCCAAGGCCAGCCCTGAGAAGTTACTCGAGATAGTGGAAGAAGCTTACAGTGAGCGACAACTGGTCAATATGACGACTAGGAATTTCCAGGCCGTGAGTCAGGGGTCTAGGGAATATGCTGTTTCCGGCGAAGTCAAAAAGCCTGATACACTGGTGCAGATAACAGGTGCAGAAGCTCACAATGAAGAGGAGGCACTCAAAGCAGAATTATCTCTTCTAAAGTCCCAGCTAGCATAGCTAGCACAGACCAGTTCGCCAGTACAAGAGGAGGTGCAAAGAAAGAAAGAACCAGGCCAACCGCGGAAACAGCCAAAGCACGACGAGGGGGTGCGTGAGCAGGAACCTCAACTAGACCTTCTTGTATGTGAGAGTCAGGCTGTTGTCAACGAAAGCTGTCAGCTGACAGTACCAACAAACGCAGTTGCACCGACAAGGCGACAAGGGGTTTGCAAGTGGTATAGTGTCCATAGGGGGTGGGGGTTTATTACGCCAGATGATGGAGGTATTGATGTATTAGTACATCAGACCAAGATCTTCAGAAAGGGATTCAGGAGTCTGGCAAGGAATGAAAGAGTAGCATTTCACAGCAAACCATCTGTCCAGGGCATGGAAGCAGTCTTTGTATGCGGCATTGACGGTCAGGAATGTAAGGGCAGCAGGAGGCGACCCATTGCACAGAGGAAGCCTAGAAAGATAAGATGCTACAATTGTGGATACCTTTCAGACCACATGGCAGCCAAGTGCCCTCAAGGCCCGCTTCCGAAGAGACGTTTTCAATGCAAGTCCACTGAACATTTGATATCCGCCTGTCCCTCAAGGAGCTCTTTCCCGAAGCGTACTGCCACAACTAGGTTGCCTTTAGGGTGCAAGCCAAGAGATGGCCGTGACAACTGTCACCCTAAGGGCGCCGAGAAAATTGTCGTCGTCTAGGGGAGGAAACCCGTCTTAAGCAGATAGGAGGGAGTGCACATCAAGGTTCAGAAGAGGAAACTAAAGCAGATTGTGGGGAACGTAAGCCATCGTTCACACAAAACGAGTGTAAAACACGTCAGGAGCGATCCCCCTACAAAGTCGACAGCTGCATGCGCTGACAAGAAGAAGTCACAAGCAAGTAACGACGCTGCACAAGTAGACGAATCTTCCAGACCACAGCAACTGTCAGCCCAGCAACGTACGACTAGGAACATGACGACCAAGAGGGTCCCCAGCCGGGTTGTACCGATTACAGAATCTGAGCCCAAAGCATCGTCGCTCAGAAAGAATCAGGCGCAGCACCAACGATCTGAGAGATTACAATTGAAGCGCCAGAGGTAGTGCTGTTGTCGGGACGGCAACATAATCAGGCGGGGAATATGTGACAGCGCCATCTTGTCACCTCCATTTTGTCTGTCGTTCTGTACCTTTTTATCTATTTCATGGCGATTTGGAAGCCATTTTAGCGTTAATCTGTCAGGATCTAAAAATAGAACATTAGTCATGCCCGCTGAGAGAGCAACAGCCAATCAGAGAAGAGAAAGCGCTCAGACTGACCGCGCCTGAGTTTTAGCCGGTTGAAATCTTCCGTCATTAGAACACTATACGCAGAGAGAAGAAGTCGCCACAACCAGAGTTGAAATCTGTAGATGCCTTGAACACGATTAGCAACTGAGCACTGGCTGGGTGTTTTGTTTGTTGGTTTATTTGTTTAATGTTTGCTTCAGTGTGCTCTTTGTCACTGAATGGGTTGTATAAATAAATACAGCCACTGCCTTAGAATCAAGAGTTTTATTGTTGATCGGGTCAGTTGTGAGTGTGCAAGAAAGTGATCACATATCACAACAGCATCATCATCATCATCATCATCTCGCGCACCCTATCACAGTCCCATAGAAGAGTAGTGAAGTATTAGAGACTCCACTATATTAGGTTCTTCGTCCAGAAGTAGGGTGTACAGTATCCCCCCCCATCCCCACCCCTCGCTTTCCTTTTCCTACCGTAACTCAAAAACGGTCCCGATCAGCTGGGTAGACTGAAGCGTAACGCAAATGTGTTGTGAGCCTGGCATATTTACTGCGAGAGGCCAGCGCACTAACCACTCTGCCAATCAAACGCTAAAATGAAACTAGCAAAGTGTACATAAACAGATAACAATGTTCAGAAAGAACGTTATATTTTATTGAAATTACTGCTTTACGATCTATAGGTTAAAGAAAATCACACAGGGAAGTTTATAATTAACATTTTTATGTATTGTTTCTTTAAATATATACACTTATCAGTCATAACCCTAGAATTTCCTGCGTTTCCTGTAAACCAGTATCTAATTTACCTTACAGTCTCTGACTTCGCAGAACCGTGACTGTATAACATAACATTTATTGACTTTGATCAGTGCTACACGTGCCCGCTCCGCTTTTTATGAAAATGTAGTCTAGAATATATTCTATGAGCAGCTGCAGTTAAGGAGAAAATGTGTGTTAATTTAAGTGTTAAAAGTTGTTAGAGTTAATTACGGAATTGGAACCTTGGAGTGTTACGTTGTAATGCGATTTTGGAGGCCTTTAAACTGTAAAGTGCTGAATATTACAAAAATGATATATTAGATCTGTCTTTCTATCTCCACCACTCCTTTTTCTGTCACTTTACATATTTTTACGAAAACACCTGGTTGCCAGTTTGTGTGTTTAATTTAAAATATTACGGACAACGCGCCATGAATTATTCAGCATGTACTTTGTTTCAAATCAATACTCGTATCAAAGATTATAATTAAGACATTATAATGACTCACTTTAGACATAGGCCAGACATGGCATCTTCAAAATAGTTCAATACATTTGTAGTACGGTAGGTTAATTGGTTTATTGGGCCCAGTCTAGGTAAAGAGTAAAGGTTGACTGATACAAGAGAATGTATAGAAAATAGGTTTCACAGGTGGTAGGTTGAGGGAAAGATATGTCTCTGGAGTGAGTAGGTTTCTCTCATCCAGCCTATCCGTACAACTATGCTTTGTTACAAGTCAGTCTTTGCCTCCCTATCTAAAATAAGAACAGATTACTTTACACACACACAACAATATGTGACAACAAGACACACAAACGTGAAAAAACTAAGGATAAATGGGTATGGGTCTGACCAACACACAAAGTTAAGTTTTCTTGTTGTTTATTATCACTAAACAGTTTACAACATCAAGTTAACCAAAGGTATCAAGAAATCATTTACATATAGAGGACATAAAGACGAATGGTGCGCCTTCATCGTATAAAGGAAAATAACCCAAAGAAAATTTTAACCCCAAAGGTTGAAGGTTACCACTAAGTTTACAGAACAAGATTGGTTCAATAAATGACTAAGTAAAGTAAACAAAATAAAACCACCAAAAATTAATAAATACTTTCCAGCAACAATAAAATCAACACACACTCTCTCATTCATGTGGCCACCTCTCACACTGTTACCTATTTTGTATTCTTCCCTTGGGTCTGTGGTATCCTTTGGTAAATTTATTCCACGAACATAATCCCTACTGTTACTGTTGACTAATGTATCAACCCCAGCTGTCGAGGATACAAATTAACCCCAGTTCATCCCAAAAATGCTGTTGAGGTGAACGCCGAATACGTTTACTTCCACGATGAATCCTGGTGACGATATAAGTCATAAAGGGGTGTCTTCACTGTTCTAAAAACTAGCACTGTTCCTCCGATGGGTGCACAGGGGAATGTAAGTACAGACACACGAACTACAACTGAATATTTCCGTTGCGACAACTCTTGCAGTGTTGAGGGCGGGCAGGGAAGACCAGTCTTCTTTCCCGCTCGTTCTGGTACTACTATCTGGATATTAGAGGGTTACTACAAATATTGAATAGTGTGAGAATCCTTGGTGTTTACCGTTTTAAGAGAGGGGAACACTTCCAGAAAATTTAGCGAAATCTGGTTGCTACAAATGTTACAAATTATGATGATGGATTTTCTGTCGGCCGACTCTTTGCCAGAGGACCACTCCTGCAGAGTATATAGATTTGTACTCCACTGGGATTACAACTGTCAGGTGTTGGGGAAAATAATAATAATGTTTCCAGGTATACGTCATTTGTGAGCTGTTAAAATAATATTTCTGGATTTAGTAAGTCCAGTAGTTAAATTACAGTCACACCGTATAATCGGCTAGTATACACTTCTAGCATGAAATGGAATAAGGAAACGAAAAAGACCGCTGGTCGTCTACTTGAGGATCAGGTCTGCAAAAAAATGCAAGAAACATTTGTGGGAAAATGCTACCACTCTATGTAAATATAAATATGTATAGACGGGGACACGACAGTCTCTCCTCCGCTCTGTCAAATCCTGACGAATTTAAAAGATCCACGGTGTTTTCCCTACGCCTTACACACAGACATCGCTGGCCGCGGATTTCGGTCGGACTGAGCCGACGAAGACTCCCCCGCCCCTTCTCGCGGCTGACAGTCACACGCACAGTGTGTTATTTATTATTTTTCAGACAATGCGCCACGTACACCTTATCACCTATCATTTAGTAGCTAGTAAATTGTCGGTGTTTGTTAATTTGTCGTATGTCATTTAAAAAGATAATAGATGCTATAATAACAATAATTATAAAATGAAATATAAACAGTATTTTTCCCCTCCCACTATCAGCCGTCTAATCTATAAGTCCGGTCTGGTTAACCGTCTTGTTTCAGCTATGTAGCGTCGGTAATGTGATCTAACATTTTAATTGAATATCTGGTTATGAAACGCGCTACGCGTTATTTTATTTAATTCGCCTTACTAGCACACAAAAAAAAAAACAATCTAAGCGAAGTATTTCACTATATGTTTAAGCATTTAAGTGTTTAACTTTAAATGCTATCATCGTCAAATACTTCTTAACACTTAGCACTATTTACCAGAAAATCCAGAATGAAAATCTCCACGAATCACTTTTTAACCAATAATCCAACAGAAATGGTTATGTCTACGCGCCAGACTTTTCTTATCAAATTCTGACTATATATATATATATATATATATATATATATATATATATATATATATATATATATATATATATATATATATATATATATATATATATATATATATATATATATATATATATATATATATCACTGGATTTCTTTCGTCTCTACTGTGTGGACAAACATTCAGAAGCAGAGATGCAAGATAAATACTAGAAATTACATGTGGTCATAAATGGATGCTTGTCTAGCGAAGAATTTAAAGACTGACATGGTTTGAGACGATCGCCAACGTGGAACTAATGAAAAAAACCAGACAAGTACCAGCGGAATATGCTGAGGAAAACACGGTGGCATATACTCATGTGAGGAAACCCGCCAAGTTCTTATTCTAGTATCCAAAAGTAAGATAAATGGGAGGAGATAAAAAAGCCAACCGGAGAAAGAAAGTAGAAGCAAGGATGAAAGGGATACAAAGACATAGACTTTTAAATGAATGCATGGGGAAGGGGGAGGTGGAGGGGAGGGGGTCTTAATATGAATTTGTTATAGACTATGCTCTACACGCAACAGAAGGATATTGATGATGGATGTGATGATGACAAGGATGATGATCAGGTAATGACGATGATGATGATAGAGGCATTTTTTTCATAATTATTTGAGCTATTTCTCTCATTAAAGTTGAGATACTAGTTTAAATTAACATCAAGTTCTCGTTCAACATTTATATTGCAAAAGGCGGTTGTACTGCCTAGTCTGGTATGCGTTGTTTGCTTAAAGCCTCTTTTAGAAGCGGAAGTAAATCGGAGCAATATCCTGAAACACGATCGCCGTTCTCAAACTCAGAAGGTATTGTTTGTGTAACAGAAACGTGTGAAAGTACCAGCAATTCACCTTAAGGATATCCTGCTGAGCAATAAATCTGTTAACAGGATATTAAGGAAAGATGAGTAGGTGAAAAGAAAGAAACACCGCTTCCGTAATTTGACCTATATCTAACCGTGGATACTGTGAAATTGCCAGGGTGGGTTGGTGTCATCATAATATTCTAGCCATAGTGGTATTGACGAACTTAAGTAACATTTGAGGACAGTAATAAAAGCAATAGTATCTGATTGGCAGAGTGGTTAAAGCCCTCGCCTCCCACTGCAAAAGCTACTGGGATCCGGTTTCGTAACGCTCCAGTCTAACCAGCCGTAAATGAATACCTAACATTGTTTTTGAGTTATGGAAGGCAAAGTATGATAGGAAAGGAACAGGTCACTACTGCTCATAAAGCTGAGACTTAGTATATGAAATTCTTTCTAATTCTTCATTTCCCTACAGAAATATCTGCTATTGGATTACATTTATCTTTTCATAAAAGCAATATAAAAGATGACGTCATCTTGACGATAATAAAATTTGTTGTGCGTAGTGTAAAATGTCTCAGTCAGCAACCATAAATGATAAACAAAGTCAAATTCAGGAATTAAAAAAAAAAAACTTAGAAGTGGTACGAACAAAACCTGAAGAAAAATTTTGGAAAAAAAAGAACTTATGTAACAAAGCTTCAGCAAATCATACGAAGTCGGTGAAATATTCATAAGACATATCTGGAGTCAGACTGTATGAGAGCTGTGTACTTTCTGTGCTTCTCTGTGGTGCGGAATGCTGGAGAGTAACAGAGAAGGAAATGTCGAAACTGTCCTCCTTCCACACAATCTGCCTAAGGAAAATTCTCCGAATCTTTTGGCCAAACACCATCAGCAACCAAGAACTACTTATTCGGAGTAATCAGGAGGACATGCACACCATCATAACTGGCAGACGCTGGAGTTGGGTTGGCCACGTCCTCAGAAGGGACCCTGATACCATCACAAGAACAGCTATGCCATGGACCCCCGAGGGAAAGCGATAGAGAGGCCGACCAAAAACAACTTGGCGGAGAACTGTAGAAGCCGAGATGCAAAGAATGAACCAGAGTTGGGGCACTGTACGAAGGATGACCACCGACCGAGCAAAGTGAAACCAAATTGTTGCTGCCCTACAAGACGCCACCAGGCGTGATGACCACTGACTGCTTTGACGGTTGGCGGTTATGGTTCAAAGAAGAAGAAGAATATCTGGAGTCATCCTTATATGACCACCGGCTAAGCACAATGCTATAGTATACAGATATGGAAGTGAACCTCTGTCTGTGAGGCTAATTACACCCTCATTGACTATCGAAATCATCCACCCTCTTCCATGGATTCTCTCTGTGGTGAAACATGTTGAGAACTCAGCATTGCAGACTAAGCTTGGAGGAGTCTCTTGAGCCCCAGACGTAACTCTGGCTTCTACATGGTTGGCTGCATGCAGGAGGATCTCGCCGTGGAACCATGATAGGCAGGGAGAGCTGAGAGGTGGCTCTGTATAGCACGTGATAATTCCTTGGGAAAGCCCAGAACCAGTGCACAGTACTTTAGCTGTCCCTATGTGGGGAGCCCCCTTTGATGGAGGAGAATGCACAGTATTCCACCCGTTTCTTTCTGCTAGCTTGGGTTCAGGTGTGATGATCTTTTAAATGCAAGCTGGAGAAACTGGAGCTCATGACTTCAACTCAGCACGTTTGGGAATGGCAGAAAAGCCACATAAAAAGCCTAGATCTACAGTGTAGATAATACCAAACAGTCTTCAACTTGGTATTGGCTGCAAAAGAGCAAGAAGCTCAGCAGCCCTAGTTAAACAACAACAAGCCGCTGAAATCCGACATACTCCTAAAATGATAAACTTAAATTATTTGACTATTTGAAAGAGGTGTTAACAACCAATTACATCTAGGTAAATAGTTTTCATAAAGAGTGGTAATAATCTTTAAACAGTTTATTCGTGAGTTAAAAATATTACCTGTTCTTCGTCCACTATGTTGGCAAGTATTCGTCAACGAACTCAGCATGTTCACTAAAAAAAAAAAAAAAACACCAAAGAATCATCTTTGTATTCCATGGTGTCAAAGACCTATTCTGGTCATATAATCTCTCCCACACTTCCATGATGAGTTCTTCTTCTTGTGTTTGTGGTTCCATCTGCTCCAACTGATGGATGGCTGTCAGCTCTTTCCCTCCGTTACCTTCACCATGGTGGTGCACCACTAGAATGCCCAGTCGGTACTTGTCCAATTCGAATTAGCCGGCATTTCACATTCTCCCAAGCTTTATTTACTATAATAGTTGCATGTTTTCGGTCTTTCGTAAACTGCTTTTGGATACCGGGTATTTGAAATAATTTATCTCATAAAATTATTCTAGGCTAATCACCTGTTTGCCAAGTCACTTCGATTACACGTCCTGCCCATGGGCCTTGTGCACTTGGGTCCCCTCTACACCTCGTTTCACGGGGTAGAAGAGGTTCCGATTATGAGATGAGATGAGATGAAATTATTCTTTATGGTAGAAAAGTATCGATATGTTCAATACTAGAAAATGAGATCCATATTTGTGATAATATCGTCTTTTAAAAACTTACGCGTTGTTAATTAGAGAGCGTACGATTGGCAGAGTGGTTAGGGCGTGTGATCGGGTTCTGGGTTTAAAACTTGGTAGCGTCACGCTGCAGTCGACACAACTGTAAATGGGTGCCTGACTCTGCACTTGAGTTAGGAAAGACAAAAGCAGCAAGGAAGCGATCTGGTCACCCCACCTTATACAGCAGTATCTCGAGGTCTCTAACACTTTACTCCCCTATGACAGTATCTGTTATGATGCTACCTTTACCCTTCAATTACATTTAAACAGAAATAGATTCACTACCATGTAGCTGTTTATAGTTATACTGTACATCCATAGTAAATATCTTGAAACTTTTTTAATTAAACACGCTTTGACAGACTCCTTACAATTTAGAGAATCTTTTGTTTTATTTATTATTTGTTCAGTTCTCAAGCCGATATAATAAACTGGATTTAGCAGTTAGCTGGAAACAGCGATAAACAATTAACGTCAGACGAGAGATCGCGAGAATATTTTATCAGTGTGGGATTAGACAATAACTCAGGAATGAGAAAGATAATATGGATTTAGAGTTTAGAGGATTGCATCGTTTTCTTCAAACTGGTCGGCTTCAGCGGCATGACGTCATTTGTCTGTCAGATTATCGTGTAATAATGGATGTTTGCAACTAGCAACTTTTGTTATGATTTTATTTTTACTGGAAAAGTTACGTTACTATTACTGTTAATATTATTAAGTCATGGTGACACTCTGGAAATCTTATGATATTGATCCTTGTTTTTCAGGAAACAGGGAAGCGGTTATATTTGAAGTATAGTCGTGAATAGGTAATATGCGTCGTACAATACATGCGTTGAGTATTTTATCATCACGGTTAATCTCGACATGGCTGTTAAGTTGTTGTTGTTTTTTTTTCCTTTTCATATGCTTGCCTTCTTGTAACATGACACGCCACTTCCAAAAGTAGACAGAAGTCCTTTGGTTATATCAGACACTCACTTGTCGGTTGAAGAAACAGAACTGTCTGTCTGATTGCTTTTGTAGCGCTGAGAAAATACGAAGCCCTGAAAAGGACTACCAGTGTCTACCGTCTAGCACGATGAAGCCCTGATAAAAAGAGTACAACCATGCCACTGGAACAACAGATATCCCGTCGATAGGAACAGCCAGATACCGCACTGTACTGGTATTACGTGACTACTTTTTTAAGTTGTTGCGTAGGTATTTACACCAACATGAACCTTCCGACTCCCAGCGAAATATGAATACATGGGAGGGGGGGGGGGGGCAGAGCATGTAGCGCATTAAGGATAGGAACCAGGGGCCTCTGAGGAGACAAAGGAAGAATAAGACTGCTGAACTCTCAGGGATTCGTGTCATGAGAAAAAAAATGTACAATAATGTCACTGGAATGAAATTTTTACCCATGTTACGTGCAGTTCTTTGATATTCTTACCAATACTTGTTAAATAGGTAATTTTTCTAGTGCTTAAGGGAAAGGAGTTTTACTTCCCTTGGGTTGTGTCGGTCTCTTGATCAAACTACGGGATAAATCCATGTGTTACTGCGATTTATTCGGGGTTTTTTTATTTGTTTGGGTAATTAATAGATTGTTCTTGCTTCAGAATATCTTAATGGGCCTTGAATTTATGTGTTATTGTTTGTCTTGAGGGGACGGTCTGTCTTTTATTTCTGTACTATTCTTTACATATCTAAGGTCGAACTATATTGTTTCTGTTGTCTCGAGAGAGTCGGTCGAGGACATATTCGGGCGGAATAGTGTCGCTAGTTTATTGTAGAGGTGGTGTGTATGGGGGGGGGGGGGGGGGGGGGGGGCTGACATTCTCATCATGTAAAACAAATTGCTATTGCTGCATTAGTGTATTAATCCATTGTTGCTGGCTTCCTACAAAGATACGATCTACATTAGTGGCTCCCCGGTCCATAGCATGCACACGAGACATGATGATGATGACGATGTATTTCTTTACATTCTGCTTGTTTTATATACTGATGACGTCATGAAGCGCGATAGATGGAACTGACTGAATATTTGTTTCCAGTGCAAAGCACGAAATGTGGCCTAATATGCTGTTGTGTTGTGTTTCTTTAAATTGTTTATCACCACTTGCTCCATCGTCTTCTGTGTTATCCTTGACGTTTGGTAACTTTATTTAGAAATCAGATGTCAAAAACTGCAGCTTGATCAGAGTTCATCCTTAATACAAGTCAAAACCAACACATTCTTTGATTCCTTGCATCTGCCTTCATTGGTGCTATTTAAACGATGTCGCTTACCTTTTCAATTCCCAATAGTTTTTTCTTTTGTTTCCTGATTTATTATACCCTCTTTACAGACAGCTCAAGTCATAACTTGTGATCTTTCTTTTTTTCTTTAAATTCTGTGATAAGAGGTTTAGATGTTATTAATTATAGGATATCCTGGACAAATAGATGTATCAGAGGATACCAGGATAGTGCCAGATAAGAGACTGGTCTTATAAGAAATACCCCCTTCTCTGAAAAGAGCAAGGGTGTGTAGACAATCAAGGTGAGGTCCAGCTATGTAAGTTCCCAGAGTAAGGAATGATGATGATGAAGTTCTCTGGGTCCCTATCTACTACCTCTTGAGATCTCACCAAGAGCATGTTAACTGTGTGTTGTTATTTTTCAAAGTGTCTAGGGTAATGTATTATCACAGTTATGAATTTCAAAACAGAACTTTAAATTTAATTAAATTTAAGCAAGACTGTTTGAAAATAGATATATTTACAATTTATTATTCCTGTACCTCAATCTTGTTGGGACAGGAATTCTCTGAGATAAGATTTATGTCATGTGTGAACAAAAAAATCAAGAGAAAGGTTATTTACATGCATTTAAGGAGGAGTCTGCCAAAAAATAAATATTTTGGAAACTCTGTCCATTTTTGTACAACAGGTAACCAATCATGTTCAGGGTTCTTCTTCAAAGGACTGGTGACGACTGATAACTCTTCGACACAGGTGTGGTCATTTATTATAGGGATTTCCGTAGTGGAAGTAAATTATCACTAATTCTATACTGTAAGGTCTGTTAATTTTCATCACTCCCCGGTGAATAATGGTATAATTTTTCTGGGGATATTGAAGTAAAAAACAGAGTTAAAGATAATAATGATGTTTTAGGATGAGAATATCAGTGCCTGACATAATAAAAGGACTTATCTGCATCAGTTTAAAAGGATTAGTGAATAACATCCAGTTTCAGCTGTTGTTGTTGATCTTAGGCCTGTACACCAACGTTGTGACTCCTGACTGAAGAAAAAGGAGCTAATTTCAATTTGTAGCATGAGCCCTCACTCCAACACTTCTTCCTTTCAGGCTACTGCAGCAACGAGGTACTTCGTAATACAACCTGAAATAAGAAGGAGAATTCCTTCTATGTAACATCTGCCTCTATCAATTTTAAACCTCTAAACTGTATTAATACCTACCTAGGTCAGCCCACTTGTGCTAACAAGTCGCACCAGACCTTAAATTCTGTTGTCTACACTCAGCTTGGTGTAAATCAGTCTTCTTCAGTATTGACCCTACCGTTAATGTCCCTCCTTCCTCTTTGTCTTCCATCCACTAGCCAAGGAGGAAACAATATTGCTTGTTAACTGTTGATTACTTCAATCGAACATTCCCTATATGTGTTCACATGTTATTTGAACAGTGTGTCATTCCAAAAGACAATATCAATTTATTAATACTGCACTTACAGTCGCAAATTTGTAAAGCCAATTGGCAAACATTTTACACAATATCACTCCGAATAAGCCTGCTATAGGCACATTCCTACTTAGGTCGTCGTGACTTACACATCCCTTTCGGCAGTATCAAAAACGAGTATGGTACACAGATAGCCTGTTACCTACAGCACTAATAAATTATGCCAGTAAAATTATCTGTCTTACTCTCAAGTAAAGAATATTCACACACACAAGCGAACCGACAGTAAAGGGCTATAGCACTAAGTTTGCAGTGCAGACGGCAAAGGCTTGTCCCTCTGTCTCTTTCAATAATGTCAGCTTAGTATGGAAGCTTTTTCGTCAAATGGCGGACTTTACCAGAGGTTGTTAATTTTTATCACACTACACCCAACCAATCGGATGACGAGTCAAAAAAGTTAACTATTTCCTAGGCTATAGAAATTGAGCAGTTTTAAGCGTGGTTGTCTAATCTGACCGAATTTGTTTATTTTATATCATAGTTATTTGTGAACCGATTTTAATTATCAAAAGTGATAATTAAACGGCCCATTATTCTCTATCTTTCTATATAGTTTTCCTTTAGTTATTCCTTTACATTCAAATGGGGTTAATTTTTTTGTAATTAAATTTGATCTTAACCTGATGTGAAAATATTACTAAATTAACTTTTCTAAGTTAAGATAATTTTTCTATGAGGAAATCTCTATGTGTATATGTTAAGCAATATCAGCGCTATAATTTGAGATATCCCTTTTATTTTAATTAACTTTTGTTATCGAGAAATAAATTATGTAAGTTCGGTCAAAAACCCAAAATAGGCATTATTTCCACTTCAACCAAAATTTTATTGTCCTTACAAAAAAGAGGTAACGATTTGATTGGTTGTTAAATATGACTACGTCCTTCGATAAATATTGGGATGGGTGTATGAGAGAGAGGTGGGGGGGGGGGGGGGTAACTTTTAACTTGTTTTCTTAGAAAAATTCAAATACTCTTAGTTAAATGTTGGCGGTAAATTTGACTATGGGCGCGACCCTCAGTCCATTATACATATTTACAATGTAACAAAATTTCAAATACTGTAGTTATTTATAGATTTAAAATTACGATAGCTAGTACATTTTAAGCGGGGAATTTGGGAATTTGAGCGTGTTGTCATACGGATTCACTTCACTACAAATTCTTTCTTCAAAATACAGTTCTAGCACAGACAGCACAATGTTGTTGTAAATATCATATTGGTCAGTAGTGACTTGGATTTTTTTACTGCTACAAATTTGGATATCTTTACCGCTACAAATTTGGATATTTTTACTGCTACAAATTTGGATATCTTTACTGCTACAAATATGGATATTTTTACTGCTACAGATTTGGATATCTTTACTGCTAAAAATTTGGATATCTTTAGTGCTACAAATTTGGATATCTTTACTGCTACAAATTTGGATATCTTTACTGCTACAAATTTGGATATCTTTACTGCTACAAATTTGGAAATTTTTACTGCTACAAATTTGGATATCTTTACTGCTACAAATTTAGATATTTTTACTGCTACAAATGTGTATACTGCTACAAATTTGGATATTTTTACTGCTACAAATTTTTATATCTTTACTGCTACAAATTTTGATACTTTTACTGCTACAAATTTGCATATCTTTACTGCTACAAATTTGGATATTTTTACTGCTACAAATTTAGATTTCTTCCCTGCTACAAATTTGTATACCTTTACTGCTACAAATTTGGATATCTTTACTGCTACAAATTTGGATATCTTTACTACTACAAATTTTGATATCTTTACTGCTGCAAATTTGTATATCTTTACTGCTACAAATGTGGATATTTTTACTGCTACAAATTCGGATATCTTTACTGCTACAAATTTGGATATTTTTACTGCTACAAATTTGTATATCTTTACTGCTACAAATTTGGATATTTTTACTGCTACAAATTTAGATTTCTTCCCTGCTACACATTTGTATATCTTTACTGCTACAAATTTGGATATCTTTACTGCTACAAATTTAGATTTCTTCGCTGCTACAAATTTTGATATCTTTGCTGCTACAAATTTGTATATCTTTACTGCTACAAATTTGGATATTGTTACTGCTACAAATTTAGATTTCTTCGCTGGTACAAATTTAGATATCTTTACTGCTACAAATTTGGATATCTTTACTGCTACAAATTTGGATTTTTTTCCTGCTACAAATGTGGATATCTTTACCGCTACAAATTTGTATATCTTTACTGCTACAAATTTGGATATCGTTACTGCTACAAATTTAGATTTCTTCGCTGCTACAAATTCGGATATCTTTACTGCTACAAATTTGGATATCTTTACTGCTACAAATTTGGATTTCTTTCCTGCTACAAATGTGGATATCTTTACTGCTACAAATGTGGATATCTTTGCTGCTACAAATTTGGATATCTTTAGTGCTACAAATTTGGATATCTTTACTGCTACAAATTTGGATATCTTTAGTGCTACAAATTTGGATATCTTTACTGCTACAAATTAGGATTTCTTTACTGCTTCAAATATGGATATCTTTACTGCTGCAGATATGGATATCTTTACTGCTACAAAAATGAATTTCTTTACGGCTACAAATTTAGATCTCTTTACTGCTACATATTTGGATAGCTTTACTGCTACAAATTTGGATATCTTTACTGCCACAAATATGGATATCTTTACTGCTACATATTAGGATTTCTTTACTGCTTCAAATATGGATATCTTTACTGCTGCAAATTTGGATATCTTCACTGCTACAAATATGGATATCTTTACATCTACAAATTAGGATTTCTTTACTGCTTCAAATATGGATATCTTTACTGCATAGAAATTATCTTTGTACAAGTTAATTACAGGTGTTAAAAATCACATACATCTACACCTCACGGTAGAAGGGGAACGACTAAGTAAGTAAGTAAGTAAAAATCACATTTTGGCTTTAGCTGCTGTGTGGACTCAGGACAGTCTCCCGTGACCTTAATGCGTCATTGTCTGTTGCAGCGTTGTCTGTTGTAGCGTTGTCTGTTGTTTCTTCAAAACGTTTTGGTTATTATTGCAGAACTAATTACACTTTGTTTCTAATGAAATAGAGATATTATCACGTATGTTTGATTATCCGAACTATTTGATTAACCGAACTAACCTTGGTTCGAGGAAGTGGAGGGGAACTGCGGTAAGACGTGGAATACGATGGATGGGTTTGAAAAAAAATCGAAAAAAGGTGATTCGTCTTACGAGGACAAAGGACAAAGAAAATAGTCTACGTTACGGCCACAAGGCCTTCGTCAGGAAAGGAAAGAAAGTGAAGGCTAGATAGGACACATAAAAACTAAATAAAATAAAAACTGGGTACTTCCCTGAAGGCAAGAACCGAAATTCTATCAAAATCGCTGTCCTGTTGATAAGCGCGTGGCTGAACAGAAAGCGACTTCCGCCGCCGGATGTACACAATGCATACTAAGAAACTAAAAAACGAAAAAACGAAACCGGAAAATAAACTACCCAACGTGATAAAAGTGGGGACTGGAAATAATAAGGGACAGAATGAGTGGGAGATAAATAAATATGAAATAAAAAAATGTATATGGCATACAAATAGAAGAATAGGATAAGAGTGGAAAGAGTAAAATAGAGCAAGAGAGGAGAGAGGGTGACCTCAGACAAAGGTGTGAAAAGTGTTGAGACCGGCTGGTTTTAGACACCCCATGCGGTGGATAAGACGGTTCTCAAGCTGTTCTCGGCTGGCAGTGTCAGAGGAGCAGGATCGGATCGCTGTGACCTGGATGTCGATGGGACCATGGTGGTCAGGACCATTGAAGTGTATAGCAACTGGTGTTGACTTTTGCTGAGCGATGTCATTTAAGTGCTGGCTGAATCTGTCCCCAAGTCGTTTGCCTGTTTGGCCAATATAGGTTTTGCAGCAACGTTTACATATGATCGTATAAATGACATTGCGCGATTCACACGTGAAGCTACTAGTGATGGTGTACGTAGCCTTAGGAAAGGACACCTTCTGGGTTGAGATGACATACTTGCACGTGTTGCATCGTGTCCGACCACAGGGTAGTGTGCCAAAGTGAGTGGCATTCTCCTTTGGGAGACGGCTGTGAACAAGAAGATCCTTCAAGTTCTTGTCACGTCTATATGCCACCAAAGGTGCTTCACTGAATACTTTTTGGGTCAGAGGCTCTGCTTGGAGGATAGGGAGGTGGCGGAAAAGGATCTGTTTGACAGTAGTACTGTGAGGGTGATGGGTCAAGATTAATTTGACTCTATCCGAAGTGGATTTATGGTGAGGTTTGAGGGCCTCCAGACGAGAGATGGGGAGCACACGTTGGAGAGCAGAGGTGAGAACATGTTCTGGATAAAGTCTGTTACGGAAAAAATCCAACATCTCATTTGCTCGTAAGTGGAAGTCATCGTCGTCTTGGCATAAACGGCGGAGGCGGAGAAGTTGTGAAAAAGGAAGGGAGTCACGACAGGCCCGAGGATGAGAAGAGGTATACAGGAGGTAGCTGTGGGCATCTGTCGGCTTGTAGTATACTGAGGTATTAAGGCCGGAGGGCGTGATAGAAATAGTAATGTCAAGGAAGTTGACAGATACTGTGGAGACGAGGGAGGTGAACTTGATGGTGGGGTGAAAGTGGTTCACAAAGTCGATGAAGCGGTGTAAATCAGTCTCAGACATATCTGTGAGACCTATGCCATCATCGATATATCTGCGGTAAAACCCAGGGAAAGGACCGGAGTATTGTTGCCATATCTGATGCTCCAAGTGGCCCATGAATAGACAGGCATAGCTGGGACCCATCTTCGTTCCCATGGCAACACCACTAATTTGGTCAAAAAACTGACCATTGAATTCAAAGGAATTCAGTTGAAGGACCAGTTCAGCAAGACGGAGAAGAGTGACAGTGGATATAGAAGGGCAAGTGCGTTGGTCCAGAAAAAACTGAAGAGCTCGGAGACCATCAGAGTGGGGAATAGAGGTATACAGAGAGCAGACGTCCAGCAAGAAAAGACGGTAGGAGCGGTCTGCTGGGAGTCGGATAGAGGAGAAAGTTGTAAGAGCGTGATTGGTGTCTTTGATGAAGGAGGGAAGATTCACAACGATAGGCTGGAAAATGCTATCGAGAAAGTCAGAAATGTGTTCAGTAGGACAAGAACAGGCTGAGACAATAGGTCTTCCAGGGTTTTCGATCTTGTGAATTTGGGGAGCATGTAGAATACAGGCTTGCCCAAAGAGCTGTCATGAATCCTGAGATGAGATGCTTCGGGAGGAAGATCATTACTAGTGATAAGCTGTTTAATCGTGTTGTGTACCATGCGATTGTTAGAGACAGTCGCATCGCTGGTCCTGGACCTGTAAAAAGAGCCATTGGTCAACTGGTTTTTACCTTCACTTAGGTACAAGTCCTTCTGCCAGACGACAATGGCTCCTCCCTTGTCAGCCGGTTTGTGAATCGCGCAATGTCATTTATACGATCATATGTAAACGTTGCTGCAAAACCTATATTGGCCAAACAGGCAAACAACTTGGGGACAGATTCAGCCAACACTTAAATGACATCGCTCAGCAAAAGTCAACACCAGTTGCTATACACTTCAATGGTCCTGACCACCATGGTCCCATCGACATCCAGGTCACAGCGATCCGATCCTGCTCCTCTGACACTGCCAGCCGAGAACAGCTTGAGAACCGTCTTATCCACCGCATGGGGTGTCTAAAACCAGCCGGTCTCAACACTTTTCACACCTTTGTCTGAGGTCACCCTCTCCTCTCTTGCTCTATTTTACTCTTTCCACTCTTATCCTATTCTTCTATTTGTATGCCATATACATTTTTTTATTTCATATTTATTTATCTCCCACTCATTCTGTCCCCTTCTATTTCCAGTCCCCACTTTTATCACGTTGGGTAGTTTATTTTCCGGTTTCGTTTTTTTTTTTAGTTTCTTAGTATGCATTGTGTACACCCGGTGGCGGAAGTCGCTTTCTGTTCAGCCACGCGCTTATC
The DNA here is from genome assembly GCA_024509875.1 of Oreohelix idahoensis. Classification (NCBI taxonomy): domain Eukaryota; kingdom Metazoa; phylum Mollusca; class Gastropoda; order Stylommatophora; family Oreohelicidae; genus Oreohelix; species Oreohelix idahoensis. The sequence goes on from JAMPIV010013775.1 coordinate 209,737, forward strand.
AACAGACAGCGACTTTGTTAGAATTTCGGTTCTTGCCTTCAGGGAAGTACCCAGTTTTTATTTTTATTTAGTTTTTATGTGTCCTATCTAGCCTTCACTTTCTTTCCTTTCCTGACGAAGGCCTTGTGGCCGTAACGTAGACTATTTTCTTTGTCTTTTGTCCTCGTAAGACGAATCACCTTTTTTCGATTTTTTTTTCAAACCCATCCATCGTATTCCACGTCTTACCGCAGTTCCCCTCCACTTCCTCGATTATATATATTTTTTTTGACTGCACCGTGTCTCTGTTATCTCGTATCTCTATCTACATATCCTGCTTATCTCCCTGATCCTATCCTATCGCCTTTTCTCAGTATTTTATATCCTATTCACCTATTTTTTATTTTCGTATTTCCCTATTCTTCCTTCATACCTTATATTACCGCAATCTACCCTATTTATTTATTGTTTCAGCGTCTTATATTTTATTTATTTCATATTTTACGTTTTTTATTTTCTGGACGTTTTACTTTTCCCCACTATGCCCTCGCTGAAATATTTTATCAACTCTCTCCGTGTGTCGGTTACCACCAGCTTTAGCTCCCTACCTCCTGATATATCCCGTGTCGCTATTGACTTTGCGTTCGTTACTTTCAAGAAAACTAGATTCACCTCCCATCTCCACTTTATTCACACCTGCCTCCACCACAAAATTCTTCCTAATGGATTTTCTTCCAATTTTCATCCATCTGCTGGTACACTCAATCCTAGGGAACAACGTCTCCTACAACGAATTGAGACCAGATGTGGCTTTTCAACGTATGCGCGTAGTGGCCGCCAGTCACTCCCGCCTTTTATCAGACCTTAGTGCCCAACAGACCCAGCTTCTGCTTCGCTTACGTTGTCTCACCTCCAACAACTTCCCTTTCTATTCTATGATACGCACCACTATCCACACACTGAACCGGCAGCTGCATGAGTTCCTTTCCACGTCTAAACACCATAAACTATCCCGTCTCATCCCTACCCCCATAGCTACCCCTCCATCCTCCACTCCATCATGCACTCAGGTAGTCTGCATCCCCCCAGATCTACCCCTCTCTGAGGGAGAGCGCTCTGTTCTTAGTAAGGGCCTAAAATTTGTTCCTCTTCGTCCGACCCTAGACCAATACAATCTCCTCCAGGATGTTCATCGGTTTCACCGTCGCATGAGGCTGAAGCTCCATTTTAGAGAGAAAGACAGCACTCCGCAGTCTCAGGCTGAATCCGACATCTTCGCACGCTTTTCTGACTCTACTAAACCTCCCTTTACACCTAAACCTGGAGCCTCTCATGCCCTGGACCTGTATATCAAGAACACCATCCATGACATTCAGCAGCTCCGCCCTCGTAGATTGCATTATTCCAATCTCACTTCGGCGGAGTCTGGTGCTCTCTCCCTTCTTCGCCGTAGAGACGACATTGTCATCAAACCGGCTGACAAGGGAGGAGCCATTGTCGTCTGGCAGAAGGACTTGTACCTAAGTGAAGGTAAAAACCAGTTGACCAATGGCTCTTTTTACAGGTCCAGGACCAGCGATGCGACTGTCTCTAACAATCGCATTGTACACAACACGATTAAACAGCTTATCACTAGTAATGATCTTCCTCCCGAAGCATCTCATCTCAGGATTCATGACAGCTCTTTGGGCAAGCCTGTATTCTACATGCTCCCCAAAATTCACAAGATCGAAAACCCTGGAAGACCTATTGTCTCAGCCTGTTCTTGTCCTACTGAACACATTTCTGACTTTCTCGATAGCATTTTCCAGCCTATCGTTGTGAATCTTCCCTCCTTCATCAAAGACACCAATCACGCTCTTACAACTTTCTCCTCTATCCGACTCCCAGCAGACCGCTCCTACCGTCTTTTCTTGCTGGACGTCTGCTCTCTGTATACCTCTATTCCCCACTCTGATGGTCTCCGAGCTCTTCAGTTTTTTTTTCTGGACCAACGCACTTGCCCTTCTATATCCACTGTCACTCTTCTCCGTCTTGCTGAACTGGTCCTTCAACTGAATTCCTTTGAATTCAATGGTCAGTTTTTTTGACCAAATTAGCGGTGTTGCCATGGGAACGAAGATGGGTCCCAGCTATGCCTGTCTATTCATGGGCCACTTGGAGCATCAGATATGGCAACAATACTCCGGTCCTTTCCCTGGGTTTTACCGCAGATATATCGATGATGGCATAGGTCTCACAGATATGTCTGAGACTGATTTACACCGCTTCATCGACTTTGTGAACCACTTTCACCCCACCATCAAGTTCACCTCCCTCGTCTCCACAGTATCTGTCAACTTCCTTGACATTACTATTTCTATCACGCCCTCCGGCCTTAATACCTCAGTATACTACAAGCCGACAGATGCCCACAGCTACCTCCTGTATACCTCTTCTCATCCTCGGGCCTGTCGTGACTCCCTTCCTTTTTCACAACTTCTCCGCCTCCGCCGTTTATGCCAAGACGACGATGACTTCCACTTACGAGCAAATGAGATGTTGGATTTTTTCCGTAACAGACTTTATCCAGAACATGTTCTCACCTCTGCTCTCCAACGTGTGCTCCCCATCTCTCGTCTGGAGGCCCTCAAACCTCACCATAAATCCACTTCGGATAGAGTCAAATTAATCTTGACCCATCACCCTCACAGTACTACTGTCAAACAGATCCTTTTCCGCCACCTCCCTATCCTCCAAGCAGAGCCTCTGACCCCAAAAGTATTCAGTGAAGCACCTTTGGTGGCATATAGACGTGACAAGAACTTGAAGGATCTTCTTGTTCACAGCCGTCTCCCAAAGGAGAATGCCACTCACTTTGGCACACTACCCTGTGGTCGGACACGATGCAACACGTGCAAGTATGTCATCTCAACCCAGAAGGTGTCCTTTCCTAAGGCTACGCACACCATCACTAGTAGCTTCACGTGTGAATCGCGCAATGTCATTTATACGATCATATGTAAACGTTGCTGCAAAACCTATATTGGCCAAACAGGCAAACGACTTGGGGACAGATTCAGCCAGCACTTAAATGACATCGCTCAGCAAAAGTCAACACCAGTTGCTATACACTTCAATGGTCCTGACCACCATGGTCCCATCGACATCCAGGTCACAGCGATCCGATCCTGCTCCTCTGACACTGCCAGCCGAGAACAGCTTGAGAACCGTCTTATCCACCGCATGGGGTGTCTAAAACCAGCCGGTCTCAACACTTTTCACACCTTTGTCTGAGGTCACCCTCTCCTCTCTTGCTCTATTTTACTCTTTCCACTCTTATCCTATTCTTCTATTTGTATGCCATATACATTTTTTTATTTCATATTTATTTATCTCCCACTCATTCTGTCCCTTATTATTTCCAGTCCCCACTTTTATCACGTTGGGTAGTTTATTTTCCGGTTTCGTTTTTTCGTTTTTTAGTTTCTTGGTATGCATTGTGTACATCCGGCGGCGGAAGTCGCTTTCTGTTCAGCCACGCGCTTATCAACAGGACAGCGATTTTGATAGAATTTCGGTTCTTGCCTTCAGGGAAGTACCCAGTTTTTATTTTATTTAGTTTTTATGTGTCCTATCTAGCCTTCACTTTCTTTCCTTTCCTGACGAAGGCCTTGTGGCCGTAACGAAGACTATTTTCTTTGTCCTTTGTCCTCGTAAGACGAATCACCTTTTTTCGATTTTTTTTCAAACCCATCCATCGTAACCTTGGTTCCAATTACTTCAGATACTCGACGCTCTACTGTATTTGTGTTTCACATTCTGCTAAAACCTTTCAGAGTATGTCATCTATTTACTTGGCCTCACAGCTTTCTGCTAGTAAGTAAAGATGGCAGTAGGTTCACGTTGATGTTCTACAGATTTTCCTTAATCTACTTTCATGCGAATATTGCGTCCGGGTTCACTATTATTTCTTGAAATCATGCTGTTTTTTGTTAAGTACTGGTTCCAATATTAGTTGTAGGCGATAACTTATACATTTCTCAAAGATTATTCCAGCATGAATAGGAAAGACAATGTTTCTATATGTGTTAAATCTTCATCATCATTATTATCATCGTCATCATCATGATCGTCGTCATCGTAATCTTCATCATCGTCATCATCATCATCATCGTCGTCATCATCGTCGTCATCATCAGTATTATCATTCTCATCATCATCGTCGTCACCATCGTCGTCACCATCGTCGTCATCATCGTCGTCATCATCGTCTTCGTCATCATCGAAGTCATCATCATTATTATCATTGTCATCATCTTCATCGTCGTCATCTTCATCGTCATCATCATCGTCATCATCAACTTCATCGTCGTCATCATCATCATCGTCGTCGGCATCGTCGGCATCGTCATCATCATCATCATCGTCATCATCATCATCGTCATCATCAACATTATCATCATCATCATCATCATCATAACATCCTTTTCGCCCCCCATTGACCGTGAAACCCTTTGTCTGCTTTTTTCTTCTCTGTGGGCATAAAAATGTAGCTCTCTACCGCTGTTTTGTTTTGTTTTCTGGCAACATTCTTGCTTTCAACACTTTATTAAACATGTATAAAAACCTCTCCAAACAAACACTCCCAAAATTTCTGAAGCAACAGAATTGTCGTTTTACAGAAGAGTGTAAAAAAAAATACCGTATACAGCGGCTAAGACGGTTAACGAGGATGTTCTGATCGAGATCGTTACACAAATAAAGCTTGTTATACAGAACCAGGAAATTCAGATCTGCATTTTGCGAGCCTGTTATGAGCACAACAAAGCTGGGAAACACCGACCAGTCGGAAACTGATTGTAAACGAAGATGGCTAGCAGCGATTTTATTACTGAAGGAAATAAATGAACCGTTCAACCCGTGATGGCGTCTAATTAGAAGGATACGTGGTGTCTATAACTGTAGATTAAATATTCATATCCTGCAATTTGCGTACTAGCAACATTCGTTTTGATCAGTTATTCCATATTTGTATATTGGTTAATTATAAATTCTAATTGCTTGGGTGCTTTTAAAATAAAAACTTAAAATAATCATTCTTTTGATATTACTGTATAAAAATTAATAAATAACATCTTTCAACCAGTAAAAGTTTGTGTATGTATGTCAATGTGGTGTGTGTGTGTGAATGTTTGTGTGTGGGGAATGCGTGCTGAATAGCAACAGTTATATTTGAATCTTTCTACAAAACTTTTTAATTTAGTAAATTACTTCGGAAACAGAATGTATTATAAATAATAAAATAAACTAATTCATTTTTATATAAAATGAATCAGAGAAATTCGTAATTAACTCTAAAGTATCACTAAAGAGTGTAAGAAATAAAATACAAATGCAATATGGCGTTTCTCACTCCCAAAGCATAGATACATAGTGTGAACGGTGGCTTGGGTTTTGGGAAGGAAAGTGAGTGCAGAAAAATGGTTTGAGAAAGTTGAATAGAGTTAGGGCTTTTTAGAGACTATTCGTCTTTGTTGAAGGGAAGATGAATAGTATGAGGAGTGCTTTGGGGAAAGGGAGGTAAATCTGTGGATCCCTTTTGGGAGATGTAGTGGTTGTTTTAGGGTTAAGCATATCATGTGAATTCTATATTACGGTGGGACTAATTTGCATATAATGGTTTAGTAAAAAGAATTAAAGAAGATTGTATGGGGTTTGAGTGTACTCAGCAAAGGGAGATAACTTGAAATTACATCCCTTGGAAGGTTTGGTGAGCGAGCAAAAGTAAACACGCACGAGGAAAGTTTTGGTAGGTGAACACATTTTAGGAGAGAACGAGAAAAATGTTAAATCGGGGAATTGGGCAGTCTGATTTTGAACGCGCTCAGCGTAGGTTAGCAAGTTTGCTATGAAGTACGAGCTAGGTAAGCTGTCTCAGACTATAAGGGAGGAATTTGATGGAATGAGAAGAAACGTATTTCAAAGGTTACTAAATGAATATAATTTTTGTACATTGTGGAAGAAGACCCGCCTAGATGGAAGGTTGGGCATGAGTACATTTTTCGACAGATTATGTTTTTTTTTGTTGGATGAATACTGTAAATAAACACCATCTTGTTATTCACTGCTGGTTGAGTGCAGTGCTTTACGGTAGAGGTTCTCCATCCATCAATTGTATCTTCGTGTGATGTACTATCATCTAGAGTTATAGTACCATAACATCATCAACACCTAGCTGCTTACTGTTTGGGTAGTGAGACGAGTCACGCTATACAAACACTATAAACACAAACATCAACCACACCATCACGGCCACAGTAGGTTACACAATGTAATACAATTTGTTTAAAACTGTAAAGTACTTATTTAATTGTTTCAGTTAACTCAGGTCTTAATTCTAAAGTGTGTAAATAGCCCAAGTAGTTCCCATTGGTCTCTGAAGAAACTATTGCGCCCTCATGCAACTCGTATAAGGATCCTGTTACACGCCCATTGAGGCATTTTGGGAATACGGTGTTAGGCCCATATTTTCTTGACCATCGGCACACTAGGGGTGATGTGGTCAGCATCACGCCGGCCGCCTTAACCTTCCCAGAGTTGCTCTGGTACCCTATTTGTGAGGCTGGGTAGACCCCGGAGCCGTTTGTGGTCTAAAAAATCCCACCTCAACTGGGGATCGAACCATGGACCACCGAGCTAGGAAGCCAGTGCACTAACCACTTCGCTACCGCGGCTTCATCTCGTATATGACGACTAATATAAAGTTCTGCATGAGGCTGGCAACTTTATCATGTAAAAAAAATTGCCTTATAAACCACCGCTACAAGAGAACGTGAATGCTCCACTCAGGCTTCCTAAAAGGGAACCGGCTACAGAGGTGGGTCGTAGGGAGCATAAAGGAAAATTATAATGATCTAACAAAATTAAACAACTTCGCAGCCCATTGAAATACCAAACCGTATCCGTAACTATCAGAATCACGAATTATCCATCATGATGTGAATATGCCATGTATTGTCTCTCTATTCTTCCTCTCCTCCAGAACCGTATCATAGTGTAAGATTTACATGCTTAATTTCAAATCCTCCTTTTCCCAGTCACGCCCTATGATACTGGAGGTGCTTCAAAAATTGACTCTGAACTCGGATTGCGTGAAGGCCCCTATGGTTGCGCGTGGTTGTATCAGAGATATGCTTCTCTGTCCAATGTTTGTCACGATTCAAAAGCCGTTTCTATCAGTCAATATTTGCAATAGTTTTGAAGGTTGGCTTTATTAGAAGAAAGTATGAAAACGTCGATGTCAACACATGAAGATGGTAAATCTAAAAATACAGGGTGTCTGCAAATTATTCACTAGATTACAAATAAAATTAAAAACAGGACAATTCGGCAGATATCCGAACAGTTATCCAGCGCTGGGTTATTCATTTAGCCCATTAGACACGGGTCAAGGGCCCCAGACTTACAAGGTGTGACGGCGGTTGCCTCCTCTGCTTTGCAGCAGTGGTCCAAAATGGCCAAAACTCAAGAGTATCTATTATAAGCTTCAATGGAGTCTATCTTTACACAAGATTACTATTGGCAGAAATGTCGATAGAAGAGTAGTAAAGCTTCTATCACATGGGAGTCTTCAAAAGATATTCAGATAAGCGAAAACAATGCTGGCTGTCGCTGAGCTCGTTAATTCTATAATCTGCCGACACTTTTATGAAGAATTTAGCAATGGTTATTCTAGCTCCTTAAGCCCCCACCGCTGAGTTAATCAGTAGAATTATTATATATAGAGAGCTCTGTTTAGAGTGTGTGTTTAGTAACTTTGACTGAGACAAACATGTAGTACATTTAAAAGGATTGAATCGAAGTTAAATTTGTAACATTACAAATAACAAAATTTAATAATCACTTTAAGTTTAACAGTTTAAAAGAAATAATTTGAATAGTTATGAAAAGGATTTCATCACTTGAATGGGATTTAACTGAATAAAGGAGGTCACTTTTGGCAGCGGATATTTTCACTTAGCTTCTAATGGTAGTTTCTTCTCCTGCTGGTTCAGTTCCTTTCACTCTAATCTCGCTCGTCTCTGGTCAAATTTCAGGCGCCACACGTTCCCAGACGTCAAGGAGTAACGGCCAAGTTGGTTCTGCGTCTGTCTATAAGGCCCTCTTATGATGGCGTATCGTACAACGTCAGTCCACTTCTACCTTCACTTAGTTCCAGAGATAGTACTTCCTGCTGGTACCACCAATAACTGGTAATAGAAACGAAACGCTCTTCTGGGTATGGCGCTTTCCGACACAGATATGTGCCCCTCTCTTCTATTCTACCATCCCATGTCAGAATTTACCTTCGATGAGAATTAAATTTAATCCCTCGGGATAAAACTTCCTTCACATTTAAACTGAATAGATTTAGCTTTACATTACATTTAAATGAAAAGGTTAAACGTACAGATATAATATGTTTTATATTTACATCTCCACTGTTTGAGAAGTGTTCACAATATAAATTAATTTATGCTTCCTTTATATTTACACTTATAAAAAAGTTTGAAACTTCTATTAATTTAAAATGAATGTTTTCACATAGACATTTACACTGGTTTAAAGCTTGAAAACTTACATTAATTTTGAAGTGAATATGTTTATAGGGACATTTACACTGTTTTGAAAATGTAAGTATTATTCTTAGAATGTACATCATTTCTTTTCGTCTTTCCCTCCCTGCTCCATAGGGAACCTGGAACTACTTTATGCTTTTAGTTCTCTTTACGAAACTATCAATAAAGCAATTCCAAGCCCGTGCAGTGGTGGTTCATGAATCATCATTCTAAATACTGAGGTTGCCAGCTTCAAATGACTTTGACATCCAATAGCGAGTTTCACACATTAAACTTCACATGGTAATATATACATATATATGTTAGTTCACATGTTAGTAATAAAATATGAAATGTAAATCACAACTTACGCCAATCCTGGCTACAGACTTGTTTGCTCAGATGAATAAAAGAGACGAATCGTTCTCTTACACGCGTCTGGGATGTATTTAATTTTGACCATAGATTCCCCTTCTGACTCCGTGTTTCTTCAGTTTCCTAGTCCCGGTGTTCCTTATTAAAATGTAAAGAGTTCCTGTGCTTTATAATTCTTATTTGGTTCTCCAATAAAACGTCCGGATAACAAACAGGAATTTTGAATGTATTCTTCACTCTGGCGAGGTCTGGTGTTGTCTTGGCGAGCGTGCACTTCACAGTGAGATACAACTGCGAAAATGGTCAGGCTATATTCCCTATATGTTATGAATCTAATGAGATATATCCAATCATTTCAAACAGGTCGGGAGTGGCTTTTAAGCCGATAGTGCTGGCCGATGTACGTGTTAATCTGCCGCGCCTATAACCACAAATCTAGGTAGCGTCAAGCAAATGTGATGTATCATATCAGCCGCTCCTGCAAATGTGATATTTATCACCTACAGGGTGACTTGATTACAATCAAATATCTGCTACTTAGCAGAGAATAACGAGGAAAGAAAGAAATAGGAAAAGAAAAGTGCGATAATTGAGAGCACATAATAAAAATCAGTACCACAAATGTACCGATACTGCCAATATAGAGGTCCATTTCGTCACACTATCAAGACAAGAGACAAAAGAAGTTAGAGATCAATTGCAGCCGAGCTTCGATGTGAATATGGCACCTGATGATGATATATAGATAGAAACGGCGGATATTTGGTTAAGATGGAAGATTTGCAACCGTACACAAATTACAAAGTTGTATGGTGATGTTAATAACGTCTCGTGTTTTCCCGGGGATCTATTATGAGCGAAAGAAATAATATAATTACTGTTCTTTCAGGCATGTCGTACCAGGATGCATGTAATGTCGGAGATAACTGGGATCTACACGGGCGGAAATAGGACATGTGAACTGTTTATGTATGTTTACTTATACATGTGTGTGTGCATATGTGTGTGCGTGCGTGCGTGCGTGCATGTGTGCCTGCTCGTTTCAATAAATGAGTGTGTTTTGTAAACTTATAAATGAAAGTCACGGATAGATTATAAAAGAGTGGACTGCAGACTCACCCTTTTTTCTAGCACGTCCAGATTGAGCACTTGGAATGCTCGAATATTAAACAAACAAAGGAAAACTGTACGAGTGGCAGCAAAAATAAACAACTATAAAACCCGTGCTCATACGTGGTGTCCCTGGTAAATAGTCTTTAGCATAGAAGTTCTTTTGAGGCGAATGCGGATCTGTAGGGAAGGCAAACCCATAGGGGTCCTGAAAAAATGACCGTGTTGCCGAAGGTCGGAAGATGAGAAGATTGTGACGACCGAAAGTTGCAGATATCACAGCTTAGGCGTAAACAGACACAACGCAACCACCGTCCTTTTCAGTGGCGAAACGAGTAAGAAGGAAGAAGAAGAATTTCACAGACAGATTGACTTGGCTTTAATTTATCATGTTTTATTCTCTATTAGGAGCAGCAGGTAATGATGATGATGTATGTGTGTATGAGAGAAAGAAATATAAAATGCACACTAGAAAAAGTGTATTTTAAAGCTGTTTTCCTGTGCGACTGATATAAGTGGAGAGGAAAATAAGTACAACGCTACACATTAAACATCAAATTAACTCTACCTTGTAAAACGGCAATTTTGTCGTCTGAAGGATCTAGGAAGTAGTTTTTTTTTTCAATATCTCTGGCTTGGATTTACAGAAAACTTAATACTGGCTGAACTCTAAGGCGGTCGATTATCTGGTCGGATGAATAGTTAAAGACCAGGATGTGCAGACTAATCGATCCCCCACTAGCATCAACCGAAAACCCCCCCCCCCCCCCCCCCCCCCCCCCCCAGCCATCGTGCAGAAAATACCATTATTTTAGGGAATCACCCCCACCACCTACCCCTTAGAAAATGGATGAAAGGGCCGCCGTTCTCCAATAGGTCACATTGGAAGAATGGGCGGAGCTTTGTAAGCGGAAGTGACAGATAGTATTTTATTACGTAATAGAAACTTTAACTCAAGGACAAGAAAATAGTATCTGCCAGAGTCGTCTGACCGAAAAACGAAAATTTGCAACGTTATTCTACAGTAATTTTTGGGTCAAATGGCATTATGGTTTATCCACATGACAATTGTGGGGGGGTTTCATTCCTTATATGAGATTGTTTTTCTATCTATCTTCAACATCTATCTATCTATCGAATCTATCTTATCTATCTATGTGCTATGATCTATCTTTATATCTATCTAGCTATCTATCTATCTATCTATCTATCTATCTATCTATCTGTCTGTCTGTCTGTCTGTCTGTCTGTCTGTCTGTCTGTCTGTCTGTCTGTCTGTCTGTCTGTCTGTCTGTCTATCTATCTATCTATCTATCTATCTATATATCTATCTACATGATACCATGCCACCTAATCTGAGTAAGTTCGAAATCATAATTTACTGTACGAATATTTTTATTTTTTTTTAAATTAATTTTTATTATTTATTTTATTTTATTTTATTTTTTTTTATTTTTTTTTTAAATAGCCTATTTATTTTTTTTAATATTTTTTTTAATTAAATTTTTATTACCTGTATAATGTTGCATGCCAAAAACATATTAGATTATTTTAAGTACTTGTGGGAAAGATGGCAGGATGATATGAAGATAAATGAGAGTGGAAGGTTTGAGTAATGTTAGACGGGCCTTGCGCGCCCAATCTTATGGGGAACCTTCAAAAATAAAGTTTGTTTTTTTCGGGTTCGTTCGTTCGTTTATCTATCTATTATCTATCTTATCTACTATCTATTATCTATCTATCTATCCTCCATATCATCCATCCCATCCCATCCATCTGAGATCCATCATCATCCATCTATCTATCTATCTATCTATCTATCTATCTATCTATCTATCTATCTATCTATCTATCTATCTATCTATCTATCTATCTATCTATCTATCTATCTATCGGTCTGTCTATCTATCTATCTATCTATCTATCTATCTATCTATCTATCTATCTATTATTCTATCTGTCTTCTCTATCTATCTCTCTCTATCGTATATAATTTATCCTAGTTATCTATCTATCTATCTATCTATCTATCTATCTATCTATCTATCTATCTATCTATCTATCTATCTATCTATCTATCTATGTATCTATCTATCTATCTAGCTATCTATCTATCTAGCGATCTATCTATCTAACCATGATCCACCCACTCACCGATCTGAACATTCATACTAATCCCTAACCATCATCAGAGCCCCAGAACCCGTCTATCCGTCACATTCATCACGTCAAAATCCACCTCCGTACCCATCCTTCTAACCGTCCATCCAACTATCCATCACGTCTATCCAATCTGTCTATCCATCCGTCAAATCACGGCATTCGTCCCATCCAAGCTAATCCTGTCTGTCTTGCTTTCTGTCTGTCTGTTGCTTTCCTGTTGTCTGGTAGCCCAGTCTGCTCCCATGTCTGTCAAAACATGTCTACCATCTTGTCTTGGCTGCTTTCTGTCTGTGGGATGTATAGCCTTGACTTTGATGTCTATCTGCTTTCCTGTCTATCTTTTACAGTCAACCATGACTTGCAACCGTCCATCTATCTATTCTCTGCCCATCTGTCTGCCCTAGAAAAGCCGTCCATCTAGTTGCCGTCTGTCTGATGTCTTCCCATCTGTCTTGTCCGTCAGTCTATCATCAGCGTGGAGCCGGTTCAGCTATCGTGATTGTCCCGTCAGTCTATATCTGTCTGCACCGTCCGTCCATCTGTCTGAAAAGTATGTCCGTCAGTCTTTACTATGGGCCGTCAGTCTATTTATGCCTATCGGGCCACCGTCAGTCCTGGATCTATCTGTGGACCTTTGCCCGCCCGTTCCAATCTGTCTGCCCGTCTATTGTTTCAATCTGTTCACTAGATTATTGACAGGCATGATGGCTGTTTGTTACATTCCAGCTTATGTCTGAACCCCTCTTCGTTGTCCAATTATTCAAAGACATTTTGTTCGAGAACAAAATGAGGATCCTGGAGTACTGGCCTCTAATTTTGGTATAACCGTCAATCTAGTGAAAGACCAAAGTTCGATTGCATTCAACCAACCAATCACTAACAATTTCGTGTTGTGCTATCCATAAATTACATGCACCACACGTCCAGATAACTCCAAGAATGGGTGACACACATCTACCAATATACGCGCAGTTGGACGGAACAGTGCTTCGACAGGTTAACCCCGTATTTTCTAGGGGACAAGTCTGCGACAGACCCGATCGTGAGCTATCAAGAAGGGAATGTAACCACGCAAGTTTCGTATTGTTCTTCTTAGCATATTTGTGATGAACTGTGACAACGTTTTGTTAGGAACCTGTCAAACGATTTCGTAATGTGGCACTCTCAAACGAGTAGACAATCCTTGAAACAACATAAAGTACATGCCCGCCACGGAAAACATAATATTTCTACTCTCTCTCTCTTCTCCATTCTCTCTCATCACAAAATCTCCTCCTTCTCTCTCTCTCTCATGTACTGTCTCTCACACACTAACTCACTCACTCATAACCACACTTTGCTATACTGACGTTCCATTGACCTCACTAGGTCTTGATCTTGTCTGCATCTAACTGGTTCTGAGAGAAAACATGTCCGAGTCCAATCGCAATATGTTTCAACTCCTCTCGCGGGTACAGTAACACAAACTTAATTATTTTCGTAATGTTTGCTGCTGTAAAACTTGATCAGTGCCGATGTAAATGGAAAGACTCATAAGTGACAATGATTTCCACGTTCCAATTTTAGAAACGTCTTAAAAGTCTTTGGTGGTAAGAAAAATAGATAAAAATCTTATATGATTATGGTGCCTACACCCCACCCAGTGTACACTATAAACTTTGAATTGATGACCATTCACAAACTGTATGTGACTGCCAAATATCATTGTTCTTGTGTAGTAATATTCCCCAAACGAAAATTGTGTAGTACTTAAATAGACTGGAAAATTAATCGATGGACGTAAAGCTTGTGAATCTGCCTTAAACCCGTTATTTTTTTTAACATGTGATTTCTCACATTCTCACCCCATGTTTCTCGGATCAGCTATCGCCTGTCATTACCATGGCATTTATTCGAATTTTTTTTTTCTCATGTGCTGAATTTCATCTGGATCCAAATTGCCACTTCATGATGTTCAGGGGTAAAGGTCTGTCCTGCAATGATTACGGCTATGGGACAGAATGCAGAACTTGAGCCTGTTTTTCCTAGGTTGTTCACATACCTGGGGTTGTTGTTTTTTTGTTGGATTCATTTGCGGTTTTTGTTGTTGTTGTTGCTGTTTGGTTGTTGTTTGTTGCAAGTTGCTGCTTTTGAAGTAGGTTGTTGTTGTCTTAACTAGGCCTGACTAGAGTTAGTTTCAAACGGTTTTAAGCAACGCGACATGGTCAAAGTGAAACCCTTGGAATTATCGGCATCTTTATGTCTGGTTTCTTTCCTGAAAATTGGTTTATCTGCCAGTCCGAAACTATGAGATGAAGACCTGAACTCATAGTGCTTCAGTTTCTTAAACCATTTACTGTCAAATACCGTTGAATCACTTTAAAGGGATTTAATCTGGTTTCCAAGCTAATTCAACTAGGGGGCAGTCAAGTGGTTGTGGCATATTACATGTTATTCTTGCCGAGCATTCATGGACTGGCTCTCATCTCTATCTCAGATTGGTGCACTCTGCAATCTTCAATTAGCTGAGCGTCCTTTACAACGACTTTACTTTCATAGCAAGGCGGATGGCTCGCGCCGTTTGGGTTGGTCATATCCCGAGTTCAATTCTCTGGTAAGCCTATCAGTTTTCATCATATTTTCTTGTCTGTTGTCATCATATATATCCAGTGAGAGATAACTTTCAATTTACCTTTCTTTTATTTATTTACCCTTATTTAGATCTATGGTTTCCGGTACTCAACTAGCGCAGTCGCGACGTACTTTGGTACAATTGCATTGAACACTTCCAGCACAACACGCCTGTAGAAGCAGTCAATAAATCCATTAGCAAACATAAAGGTATGTTTTCAGGCTTTTTGTCGTCAAGGACATAAAGTAAGTAGAACACTAGACAACAAAAAACAAACAGCCCCACGTGAAGTGGCTGCCAACCAGGACTCGAACTCCCGGACCATCCGTGCATACAACACAGCTGATACTGCAAGCGAATACACACTATCCACCGGCGATCTAGGCATCACTAAAAAAGGATGTCTTCGATGACCTGGTCATTAAGTGCGAACGCCATGCACAACAACTCGGAAGTTTTACAATGGCCAGTCCAGCATATTTGCATCCGCGTACGCAAATCATTCTGCTTGAGTTTCCCTATTATACAGTATAGGCCCCAGTCCACACAAGACGAAGATCTGCCTTAATACTGAGTCTTACATCTGCAAAATGATAGTAAACTTCTACTTAAGAACATGTAATTATCTAGATTTTCCAGAGGGGTAGGGTTTTTGGTATTGTAATCCAATTTATAACACATAAGGAAAAAAAAATTAGGCCTAAAATAAACTAGTAACTCAATATTAGACTAAAACATAGAGACCTAATCCTGCAATAATAGGGCAACAACAGAAGTGCTTAGCGTCATTATCATAGGCCTGGGCTTCCCATGTAGTAACTTCCGGTGTTGTCTGTCTATGCGACCCTAGCACCGCTCTCTAATGAACCAGTCATCGTCACCCAATCGCACTTATATATTCTGTGCTGTCTCTAGATGCGCCGGTTCGAGGATTTAGTGTGATTCGCATGCATAATTAGGCCGTGTCTGTCGCGGACGGGAAGGGGATCTTCATGGGTTCGATTCCCTGACCCCAGGTAGCCATCACATCTCAGCTCTGCATTTACTCTGAATTGGTCTTTTTAGCTGCTTCCCACTGTAGCTGTTACTTCCGCGATACGCCATACGTGACCTGCAAAACATCGCCGATCCATGCCTTCGAGAGTGTTCATCAACGAGACGCAATTTAGCGCTACTACTGTTTACAGGTCACCCTCGCGTTTCACGCTTCGTGTGAACTTATCTCCCGTGCTCGATACATGTCTTGTAGACAGCAATTCACTGGGTAGTTTATTAAAGCGAAAATACGGTTCTTAAAAGTTGTTTCAACCACAGATACGCACCAGAAATGTTTTGCTTGGGATTTGTTTGGTTCGAAGGACCATTTTTTGGACACGGAACAGTGCTCCGATCATTCTCATTTGATACACAAGGAGGGATCTCTAGAAAAGTGCATGAGCTCTTAACACCGGTGAGGATTCAGCAAGCTGTCATCGGCCTACTCTTTACTGCACATTTTCAACTGCCGTGGGAATTTTTAAGTGACCTTCAACATGCACACTGGAGCTTCTATTTTTTTTTCGCCCTTATCCGAGACAGAGGTTAGACATCCGACCTCAATACCCAGGAGATCAGGGGCGAGTATAAATCATTAGGAAACCATTGGTTTCCGAAGAACAATTGCCCAATCAATTATAATCGCTAAGTACTGAGATCGGACCCGGTATCTTCAGAAGTAGAGGCGGCTTGTCACTACCTCTTAGCTCACTCCGACCCCAGTAAAAACTGAAGCCTGTAAAATGTTTTAAAAATTTGCAAATTTTTGGCCATGAAAATAAATTAGTTTAGTAAAATTTTACTTATTCGTCATATAAATATAATGACTGAAAAGAATTTTAGCTTCTAGCAGAGCACACTTTGGTACAAGTAAGCTGTTTACTACAGTTAGATGTGTGAATGAGAACCATCGGGGAAAATATTGCAGACTACGTCGCACTTAAAATCTTAACGTTGGCGAGTGATTAGATACGAGGGAAGGTAAAAAAGTAATGCCTCCTATTTTTTATGTATGTAAATACTGCATCGGTGTGCAATTTGTAAATTTAGCGGATTCTCAAAAACACTCTTCTGCATGTATAGCGATTACCAACTTGTTTCAGAAACAGGTGGTACCACTGTAACAGTTTAAAAATGGCTGCCAAAGACGTTCGGTTAAAACAACATTATGTCATAGAATTCCTCAATGCTGAAGGCGAGACCCCAATTCGCATCCACGAACGTTTGAAGAATGTCTATGAAGATTCAACAGTAGATTTTAGCACTGTCCGACGTTGGGTACATCGTTGTGACGAAGCTGAAGTAGGTCAATCCTCAATGGCTGACGCAAAGCGGACTGGCCGTCCGTCTACCGCAGTGACTCCACACAACATTCATCGAGTTGATGGCATCATTCGTGGTGACCATCGGGTAACACTGGATGAACTTTCTTCCATGTTGTCCATTAGTAAAGGCAGTGTCCAGAACATCATTAAAGACCTGGGTTATTCAAAAGTTTGTGCACGGTGGGTACCCAGAATGTTGACAGACAGACATAAAGAAACAAGGAAAACCATAGCCATCAACCTCCTGCACCGTTACGAAACTGAAGGAGAAGAGTTTTTATCGAATATTGTGGACAGGTGATGAGACTTGGGTTCATTTTTTTGAACCAGAATCCAAGAGGGCAGTCAATGGGAATGGCATCACACACAACATCGCGACTCAAGAAAGAAGTTCAATAAAGAAAAAGTTCACCATCTGTAGGGAAAGTTATGGCCTCCGTGTTTTGGGATGAGAAGGGTGTGATTCTTTCGACTTCTTGGAACAGGGAAAACACGGTTGATTGCAGACCGTTACATTGAAACTTTGAAGAAGCTTAGAGGTCGTCTTTGGCGACTTTACCCATTAAAAGATCAGAGAACTGCAATACTGTTGCACGATAATGCCACGCCACACACTGCTTAACGCACCATTGATGCGATTGCAGAATTTGGCTGGACATTATTACCACATCCCTTACAGTCCCGATCTTGCACCTTCTGACTTTACCCATCTTTAGGACAAACTAGACTAAGACAGATCTTCGCGGGACATCACTTTGAAACGAGATAACCCTTTAACGCGCCGTCTAGCAGTGGTTTAGGCCTAAAGGTTTTTCAAATATTCGGTCTTTTTGGAATAATCGCAGATAATTTGACCTGTGCATAATTCACAATCGCCCCTTACTACGCAGTCCGAATATTACTACTCTTATTGGTGGACACGATACTCGTTTGGCCATAGATATCGAGCCCAGATCTTTGCCACGCCACCGCGATGCACTTAGCCCGAGGCCCCGCGACGCCCCTGGGACCCTTAAACGACGCACGTTTACGCCAGTGGTTTAGGAAAAAGGACCACACATTTTTACGTGCGGGATACATGCCCTTGTGAGAAGATGGACCAAAAACTGTAACAAATAACGGCGACTACATTTGAGAAATAAATTTTTGAAGTTCAGACTTGGGGCTACATTTCAATGTTGATTGTATCTGTTTCCTTGCCTATTTGAATGAAATTAAAACAATACGAGGGCCATTACTTTTTGACCGTCCCTCGTATTAGAGCTATGTAAAAAAACTTTTTATCATTCTGATCATGCTAAGGTTTTGGTCATGGAGCTTCTAACCGAAGCCTGTTTCGTTCCTTTGGATTTCAGCGTATGTACGAGTTTCGAATTGTAATGGGGGCTTTAGATCGCAAAGTAAGAGGTTCGCAAATCTGATACTTGCTTCTAAATAGCGAAATCTACCACATAAACGCTTGCTTTAAACCCTAATGGACGGGGGGTGGTGTGGTTGACAACAACGTGCTGAGTATGGTATGGGATGTTAGCGGTTAAAGATGTACGTACATGATGCAGGGTTAAGTTAATCCTGCGCTCCTACGAAAGCACCAAAACCTGCACCGAAATAGGTCAAACCCTATATAAACATTTCACGGGTCAGGCTGACGAAGTAGTCGTTGTGTGTGTGTGTGTGTGCCTATACATCTCTTTTTTAACTGCCTAGAGATTGGGTTGTTAAATCAACAGCATCATATAACAGAAATGGAATTCATTGACATAAACAGCTTGACAACCAAGATTTTTGCCCGATGACCTGGCTCGTTGTCTGTAACCGTAACCAGATGCAAGACAAAATGAGAATTGCTGAAAGGACACGGCATTTGCGTCAGGACATACAGAGGGGAAAGACCACGGTTACGAGGCTAAATGTGGCAGCTGAAAACAAGAATGCACTTGAAGAAAACATCTTTCGAAAATATGGCCTCACAGATTTGTTTGGCAGTAATATAAACAAAGCTGGAAGTACACACAGTGATATCAAACTAAGAATAGGAAAGTCAAAAGGAACGTTCAGTGCATTGTAATATTTATGAAAGTCACAAGAAATCAAGGTAAACAGAAAAATAGAGCATCTTCAATCAAATGTCAAGGCAATTCAATTATTTGGCTCTGAAACATGGAGATCAGCGAAATCAACAACCAGTAAGTTACAGTTCATATAATGCTGCTTGCGAAGAAAACAGAAGGACGGAAATTTTATGACAAGATCGCTAATGTGGAACCGATGTAAAGAAAACAAGAAGAAGAATTAATACAAGGCGAATACAACTGAGACTAGAATGGAATCAGGCCAGGAGGAAGGCAGCCGATATAATAGTCTGGCGCTCTCTCTTCCAAACCTCTACACCTCACGGTAGAAGGGGAACGACTAAGTAAGTAAGTAAGTAAGTAAGTAAGTAAGAGAGTGTAGAACCTGGGGCAATGGGAAAGCTGAACTGGAAATTAATCAGTTGATACATGATCATGCCGGGGATAACGATGCCATTTTTAAAAATACAAATGGGTCTGTGATCCGTGGTGAGATATAGATTGGGGCTTCTCTGCTCGGGTACAGGGCTGAATCGTCGCCGAACATAGCAGGGCTTAAAAGATAACAACTTCCAGCATGCGAATGGAGGTAGAGGCAGCTACTGCAGCCTTAAGGTGGCTAACTGAAACTTCATTAACAAAGGCAGTCATTGTGTCAGACTCTCAGTCCATGCTTCGAAAGGTTCAAAATGGTTGGCTGCGGCATGAATGAGCGTCCGATAGACAGACTGATCTCTCGCGGCAAAGGTATCGAGTTCGAATTACGGTGCCAACGCGCTCTAGTCTACCAAGCTGTAAATGGGTACCTGACTCTGCTATTTGAGTTAGGGAAAGAAAAGGCAGCGAGGAAGGGAACTGGTCACCTCATCTCTCGATGCTGGACCTAGTATTTTGAAGTCTCTAACACTTCACTCCCCTACGACAGAATCTCCTATAGGACTCCCTTTACTGCATGAATGGAAAACGTTGATCGAAGCTTCAAATCTGCAGGAGCTGGTGTAGATCTACTTTCCTGGTCGTGCAGGGGTTCACAGTAATGAGAGAACTGACAGACTAGCATCAAGAGCACCCATAGTGGGGACACTGGATATGGATAAAGGAGAGATACTGAGAACAATTAATGATTGCCTATTAGAGAATGACACTGCAATAGATTTTTTTTTTTTTTTTTGCGTTCGCCCGCTAATACTCGAGGCGAAATCTCAGGTTATTATTTTATGTCTAACCTGACATTGATTTTACGTGAGTATCCCTTTATTTCTTGTACAGAGACAATTGTCCCTCGCCATTCAGGCAAATACTCGCCGATTTCGGAGGTACCCATTGCAGCTGGGTCGGCTCAGGAGCCGCCAGTCCCTGGTCGACGACACTCCTTCAAATGTACTCGCCAGGTCTCGAGTTAATTAAACTCCTCTAGCCTGAGAGTCAATAGCGCCCTAATCTTTCCTCAGAGATTCCGTGGGAACTATACGGTGAAAACTCTTTCTGTAATCATCATCATTGTTACGGTGTTATTTTAAATGACGGCGTCTGCTGGGGTTAGCAGTGCGCAACGTTTGGGGTTAATAACATTAATAGAATATGTCGATATTTTACGGACTACTGAACGCGAAATATATGCTAAGATTATGACGTGTTCGCGTTGGGAAGGTCACGCTTGGTGACTTGGTTACGTTACCCCTTTTATGCTATCCGTCGAGCAGAGAAGTCGTGTCTTGTATTCCTTCCAATGAGAGGCCTTATTATATAGCCATAAGTATGGATTCAATATAGAACCCAGGGTCAGTTCGGATAATAGTATGAAGTATGAGATTTATTATGTAAACTAAATGATGGAAGGAGAATCGAATTAAGATTCATTTTGTAGCTGTCGAGAACTCATGCGCTCATTTCTGGCTGTCTGATTACAGCAGCGCATGTATACAGCCATGATGTTCATCTGACATATTATTTTGACACGGACGGATACTTACTTGTATTACTTGGAATTTATCATTATGCTGAACTGTATATGTAGTTTGTGAATGTTGGATATTATCTATGTGAAAACCGCCAATACATGTGGACTCAAACTGAAGGCTTGATATCTTCATTACGTTACGGGTTTGGTTCCACAGCTGTTTAATGTTTATATTTCTCAGCACGATAACTCTCTCACAAGAAAGATCAATTATTGTAAATATGCAAATCAGAACGTCGAAGGGACTTTCTTTATGGTCAGAGCTAACCAACAAAATAATAAACATTAAACAAGTCAAGAGAGTGATCTTAATATTCAACCAACAAAGATAATTGAAGGAACCCGTACCCGTTACAATCATTATCATTTTCTTTTCAGCTCATAGTGGCGCATGGGGCCTATAGTGCAGCTGGTCCCCTTGCAGGGTGCATGCATCAAGCATTCACATGCTCAATCAGCAGTAGTTTCTGTGACAATGAGTTTTACATGACGAGGTTAGTAGTCTCATGCATAACAGTCATATTAGTCGCCTTGTACGACACGCATGAGATTGTAATACTGTAGTTGAAATCTTTTTAGTCTCTTTCATTGATCTCTGGGACCTACAAGGGTCACATCCTTCAGTGGAGAAGGAAATTCCTTGCTGTAAGGATGAGCACAATGTTACAGACAGTTCTGTCTGAAGGAGTGGCAGTGTTATCTGACTATCCCGTAATACTGACCGATTAAAGTCGTCAACAAAGGGACCGGTCGGTCGAAGACCCCACGTATAACATTATTCTTATCAGCGAATAGAAAACCTGGCTTTATCCGGTGTGTGCTTTGTTCTTGTTCCGTTAACCGAAATCACGTCCGTGTTTGAGACAACAAAAGATAACGGAAGCTAGCTGGGAAATGGAGGTTGACAAGTGGAGACAAAAACACATTCAGATTTAGGGATAAACATTTATTTTTGTTACCATAGGTCCATAAAAACAAAGCAGCAAAAAAAAATGTGTTACATACAGTATATTTATAGAGTAAATGTCGATTGACCGTTATTAATCAATAATTCGTCAAAATTTTGTTATGTCTGTAAAATACAATTTGTGAAGGATATGTAGAATTTCTAATAATGATAACTGGTTATCCACGTTTATTCAATGTCAAAGAATGTATGGTACATTTATTTTCTGTTTTGTTTTGTTTGATAGTTTTAAAGTTAACTTGGTACCCAAAATAAAAGTTGGTCGCCTTATACGTGTTGTTGTTTTGTTATTTTTTTCACTTGACATGATTTTTAAGTCATAACTGAATATTAATTTTTTGAAACCACTGACATCTCCATCGAGAGAAATTCACCTTCACGAGAAAAGACGTTACCAGAGCTATGTTCAAAATACAGATCTGGCTAGATATTTGTACTCGTAGATGAGCTCTTTGAAGAACCACCTTGATTAAATAGGCACATCAACGTTCACCACCTGACACCTGCCTAAGTCAAAAATAAAATAATTTAGTACGGCAGTTTGTCATTGTCCTTACTTTAATGAAGTTATTTCCACCTTATGTTGACTACTATATCTTCTTCTTCTTGGATCCTTAGCCCCCCCTGACTGACAAAGCAGTTAGTGGCCATCACGCCTAGTGGCGCCTTGTAGAGCAGCAACAATCTGTCCCCATTTTGCTCGGTCGGTGGTCATCCTTCGTTCAGTGCCGCAACTCGGGTTCATGCTTTGCATCTCAGCCTCGACTGTTCTCCGCCAGGTTGTCCTTGGTCTGCCTCTCTGTCACCATCTTTCTGAATTCCCTAACATAGCAGTTCTGGTGATGGTGTCAGGGTCCCCTCTGAGGACATGGCCAACCCAGTTTCAGCGTCTGCCCGCAATTCAAAAAAAAAATTTGATGAATTTTCCTTAGGCAGGTTGTGTGGAAAGATACCTTGTGTATGGTTATTACATAATGTCGGTCAAACGCGACAGATTAAAATATAACAGTAGGGGAGTGCCATACAAAGTTTAAGCCGTTTGCGATGAGTGGAACATATCGATTTTGAATATCAAAAGTTTGAAATGTACAAACATATAAACCTCACGTCATAGAAATAAAGGTGTGTAAAATGGACATAGTTCTTCTCTTATCTCTTGTACACTGACAGAATTCAACTTCAATAGGTTACAAGAAAACAGTGGTCAAACTTATGTTTGTACACTGACAGAATTCATGTTCAATAGGTTACAAGACAACAGTGGTCAGACTTATGTTTGCACACTGACAGAATTCAACTTCAATAGGTTACAAGACAACAGTGGTCAGACTTATGTTTGTACTGGAATTATACTGTTGACTACTCTTATGTGCGTTCTTTGTTCCTTATATGTGGGACATATAATGTAAATATAGCCACAGAAATCCGATCATCTTTGCTTCCTCCGTTAGTGTTTATGTTTTGCGAATGCAAAGCCACGCAATTCGCTGTCTGTGGACTCACTTTTGAAGCCACGCCTGTTTTTTTCCTGTCTTACATGTGGGCTAATGAGTGTTTACAAAACTTTCGCACCTGGCAGATAACAAGGGGAGCGAACCTGGTTTGTCTACCTGAGTTCTCACGCGAGCTGATCTGTCAGTCATCGGATAGTGACAGAAAGCACGAGGGGAGAAAAGATCAGACCTCGGTAGCAAATACAAGGGCGATAATAATACTTCCCGACCACCTTTGTTGTCCGTGCAAAAGCTTTGATCTGCGGAAACGGACGGGAGATCTGGGAGAGGCCCGTTCGCACGGCATGTCATTCTGATGTCGTTCAACATCGCGATTAGAGTGAACGGGAAAATCCTTTATCTCTGAAAACGAAGCTCATTGATTTCCCCTGCCAGGCCGAAGGTGTGAATTGGTCACATCTTTTAGAGATATTACCTTAAATATGTATATATACTGCGTTCTCTCCAAGTCAGTATCAAGTCTGTCAGGAAATTTTGGATAATCTAAACGCGTACGCTAGAACCTATGTTAAATAGTTCGTTAATAGCCTTCGTGGGGATTATTATGTTTTCTGGTATAATATCAGTTGTGCTTAAGCGTTAAATGTGTTAAAGTTTTACCATTTTAAGACTAGTGAAATAGCAAACGCGTAGATATTTTCTTACCAGTTGTTCAGTAATGTAAAACCCATCAACCATTTGTTTACACCAGAAGTTACGGTTTAGCTGACTAAAGTATAATGCTATGAGTGACGGATAAAGTGACAGAGTAGAATGCGCATTATATTCCATTGTGTGTAAATTTTCTCATGTGTAAAAACAATAGGCGCCGACAATCAACTAGCTAGTAATGGCAGGCGATATTTGTTAAGGGCGCGTAGTCATAATTGAATTATAACTGACATTGTGCGCTGAGTGTTTTACTGGGTCGCCGGGAGGGGGGGGGGGAGGCTGCATGCCTACAACCCAACCTGTACTCGATAAGCAAAGCGCGATAAGATAGGCTAAGACACCGTGTGCCTTTTAATTTAATTAGGTGACGGAGAGGATAAGAAATCATACCTTACGTTTGATAGCATAGGATATTATTATTTTGGTTAAATGTTTTGTTTTCTTCCTAATATAGTGCTTGATCAAAATTCAGCGGCCAGCGGTTTTTTTTAATTGTGGTCCTTTCTCAGTTACTGAAGGAGTAACGGTTGTCGTTTTCCTTGGCGTTTGTCCCCAGTATAGGTGTGAGCAGGAACTGCCAAGGCGACAAACTAACATTTTAACTGTAAACTTGAGTTAACTGGACTTACAAATATCCAGATTGTTTTCATTCAATTTTATCAGCCCGCTGTGGCAATATACATAACATTTTTCCCGACTTCTGACAGTCGTTTTCCCAAGTGGATTTTATCCAGGAGATTACGCTGTTTCATAATCGGCACTCACCCCAGAGCAAGCCGATAGGATTTATCATCATCATCTTAATTAACAATTTTAGCAATCATGTGTTTTCCTGCTGTTTACTGGGAATACCAGATCTCAGAGAGTTCCGGCATTAACTATTCTAGGTGACAGTTGTGTATCCAGAAAATCTAACACCAAATTAGGCGTTCCCCGTGTAAAATGTAATTATTATTGGAGGGACTGGGGCCCGATTCGGAAGATACCAACTACTGGACTTTATATGCACATTCATGGATTATTTGCCCAAAAGATTGTTTCACCAGATTAGGTAAGGAGCGAATGAGTGGCCACGTATAACACGGAGAGAGAGAAAGTGAAATATTTTCTTTTGTTACAGGAAACATTGTACCTGCAAACTTCTGTTTTTTTTTAAACTATTGTTTATTTTTTTACTGGAAATCATTTTAGTGGGAACTTGTACTTTTTTTCTTTATTGTCCATTCTATAACCTAGTGTTAATCTTTGACCTTTTGTGTTAATTAACTTCTTTTGGGATCTTTTCTCAACAAGAGGGGAGGGCACTTATTGTGTTATTTTCCTATGTCTGTAAACATGATTATATTGATTTCTATATGTTTGATGTTGTAACGTTTAAGTGATAATAAACTAAATAAAATCTAATTTAGTGCGTTGGTCAGACCCATATCCATTTACCATAGCTTTTCACGTTGTGTGTCTTGTTGT
Source organism: Oreohelix idahoensis (assembly GCA_024509875.1). NCBI lineage: Eukaryota > Metazoa > Mollusca > Gastropoda > Stylommatophora > Oreohelicidae > Oreohelix > Oreohelix idahoensis. The sequence goes on from JAMPIV010013775.1 coordinate 235,545, forward strand.
CACATAATTGTGTGTGTGTGAGTAGTAAACTTATAATTACATTTATAGGGAGGTTTGACAGATCGTCTTATTCTACAGATAGTCGTATAGATAGGCTGGACTAGAGAAATCACTCATTCCAGAGACAGATCTTCACCTTAATCTATTCACTCGTGGAATCTATTCTAACACCTTTCTTTCTCATATACCCCCACCTTCTGCTCTACCCAGCCGGGACCAAATATCTCTCTAACCTATCTAAAAATGTACGACAATATGTTGGGGGCTTTTTTGCAGCAGATGTTCAGAGGTCATTTTATCAGTGCCGCAATTACACTCGTCACTGGTTTTTATCTTCAGTTTGTTGAATAAATGGTATCTCAGTCTGTCATGACCTTTGCCGAGTCTGAAGATTAGCACTTGTTTGCTTCTGTTGGTTGAGCTGATAATTGACATTTTTTTTGTTGTTGGTGTGGTCCGGTTGCTCAGCCGTTCCATTTAAAACAAAATATGGGGAAAGTGTGGAGTGTCTCCGCGTATTCTATACAACATCGGTAGACAACTGATGAGTTTTGGTGATCTGCTTTAGAAACATTCACCTCTCTAAAGATCTACCTTTATAAAACAATGCCTGTTTTTGGATTTCAGAGTTTTTAGGAATTCGGAATACGTGTAGCCTTCATGTAACTATTTATCTCTGCAGGTCGATCTGCTTCTTGCGATTCTTTCGGCAGAGCGGTGGAAAATTGATACACAAATGTTATTTTACTTAATATTAACTCTTAAAGGACGAGAGATTCAACAAGAGCTGACGCTCAGTGACAGTTCTCAAGTTCTCGTCAGTTTGTCTTCTCCATTAGGGAACGTGCTGCGCCCTACAACCTTGACCAGCGACGAGCGTGATCAGCGACCCAGTCTACCAAGAACCAAACCATCAGAAGGAGCAGAACCGTCACTGACAGCTAAGTAACACATAAAAGCTGCCAAGTGACCTCCTTTACAAACTACCAGTACATTAGACAGTGATGATAATTTTTCGATATAAATAATTATTCATTTTATAAAATCTTGTTAAAACCAAAGTGACGGACCTGGGTTCGGTTTGGTTTTAAGGACTATGTTCATTGTACACGGACAACTCCATCGGTACTCCGATCTCCTCCCTTAGATCACACAAGGAGGATCTCAGCACAGTGCATGAACTCCGTAGTACCGGCAAGAATCCCAGTGTGTGTATATAGGAGTCACACATTCTTGAAATGTTTTTGTGGTGGGTACGTTTCTAATTAAAAAAATATCTTTTATCAGGGCAGCGGCCTAATAGGCCTACTCTTTACGATTTCCAACTGCCGTGGGATTTTTAACATGCGCAACTTGCACACGGGACCTCCTAGTTTTTCGCCCTTATTTGAGAAGGCTAGTCATCCGATCTCACTACCCAGGAGACCAGGGGGGAGTATGACATCATTAAGACCACTGGTTCTGAAAAAAAATATCCATAAATCATATTCCCTCAACTGGGAATCGAACCTGGTACTTCTAGAACTCGAGGCGGACACCATATCTCTTAGCCACTCCGATCCCTCATGTACAGTACATGTACTTTAAAATCCCTTTTTATTTTAAATTTTTTACTTTTTTTTTATTTTAAGGAATGTTCAATACTTTAAAATCATCGACTTTTTCTCTTTTCTTTAGTTTCTGTTTCAGGGTGTTTTTTTTTTTTTAGTTCAGGCCATGACAAATCATCGTATACTGAAGCACATTAAAAACGCACCACCTGTATAATCCAAGAACAGAGTGTGAAATGTAAATATAAGTGTGTACAAGTTTACATATTTGGAATCTTTATTCATTTTCCTATGAATCCATGCTGGTCATTAATTTGTACATTTGATTGTTAAGAAATTCATTGCATTCTGTGCAGGCAAGGGAGAAAACCAAAAATACAAAAAAATGCACGTGCGTTATCCTGCTGGAGAAGCTGCAAGTCTGGATAAATTGTGAACGCAGGAGCAACCAGTGCATCCAGAACCTCATCTCGATATGTCACAGCATTAACATTTCCACGGAAGACGTGAAGAGGCAAGCGATGGTGAAAACTGAATCCTCCCCAAATGTGAATACTGCCACCTCGAAATCGGTTGACACAGCAATCTGCAAAGCGCTCTTCACACCGTCGCTAAATCCGCATACGTCCATCTGCAAAGGATATGTTGAATCTGTTCTCTTCTGTGAATAGGACAGCATTCCACTGCAGTCTAGTCCGTCTGATATGTTGCTCTGCCCATTGCAGGCGCTGCTGACGTTGTCTGTGAGTCAAGTTTGACCCAACATAAGGTCGTCTTGCAGTAAGGCCTGTATCTCTGAGTCGTCGTATGACTGTCATTCGAGAGACTTGCCCATGTCTACCCACTATTGCTCTTGCTGTTTGACTTGCCGGGAGAGTCAATTCCTTAGGTGACTCAGCACAATATGACGATCTTGCGCAGGGGTAGTAACTCGTGGTTGGCCACTCCGAAGTCTATCCCGGGCACTGCCAGTGGTTCCGTAACGTTCATTGAGACGTACAATAGTGCTGTGGTGGCAATTCATCCTTCTGGCAATGGCCCGCGAGCTCATTCCGGTCTCCAACATATCAATGGCTCGTTGGCGGTCGTTTTCAGATAGTCGTGGCATTTCAAGCACATGTACTGGGTGTTTTGTCTCAACGGCCTTTTTATACCGAGTATACTGCCACAACGCGTACACATTTTCAGGGTCATAGCTGTTGAGAATCGTGTTGCACGTGTAACTTTCATCGTTTTCATGTAGTCTGTACACACACCCATGGGTTGAATCTTGCACTTTCCATTCCAGCAGCCATTCGCTCTCTACCTCATGGCAAACACGGGGAAAATCCATTCCCACACTTTATTTTGCCAGCTTCTCGGCATCGGTATATATAATAGTGGTGCGTTTTTAATGTGCTTCAGTATATGTTACTGGTACAGGAATGGGAATCAGTAATGTTAAGGAGAAATGGGAAGCAGCAATAGGAAGCAGGAATAGGAAGCAGGAATGGGAAGCACATAACAGTAATACTATTATCTGCCGTGCAGAAAAGGTAGTGCAATAGCTTATACTTGTAATGTCGTTGGGGAGTGAAGAATTAGAGAATTTGCTACTCTAAATCACAGCTTTATGAGGGGAGGGGGGGAGGGTGTCACCAGTTCATATTTTCCCTGCCTTCAAATTACTTAATTCAAGAGCAGATGCAATTAAACCCATTACAGCTGGGTAGATTTCGGACTTGGCGCTACCAGGATTCGAACCTGGGAACTTTGCCTCGAAAAACAAGCGATGTAACCACTCTGCGTCCATAGAAACGTAAAGCCGAAACAAAACAGAAGTTTAATCAAATAATTACAAGCTAGACCGCATTCTGGAATCTTCAGGGTAAAACAAAATAGTGAACAAACATTCAAACAAAACAACGTCAGCCGGGACAAGAGATTTAGAATAGACCGAAAGAAGATAAAGAAGATAAAGAGAGACATTAACCACGTAGCACAGGTCAGAAAGGCTGAGCATGCATTTGTTGAAGGCCAGTGCTCCGTCGTCGTCATCAGCTGCTATCTCCACAACGAAGGTCGACTACGATGGATCCATAACGTCTTCTGTCTCTCGTCTTGATGGTTGTTGTTGTTGTGGTTATTGATCCAGCGGTGCTTGGGCTCTTGCCCTTCGGCCCAATGCCATGTAGTGATATCTGCATGTTTTCACAAGTTGTTTTGTTTCTCTGTACAAGGTGTTCCACTTATCTGGCCTGGGAGGAAAGAGCATTTTCCTAACATCATCGAGTGCTGGGAACTCAAAAAGATGGTGGTCAACAGTTTCGTAGGGGTAGTTACACAGCTGGAACTCTGGAGAGTGTTGTGGTTGGATTTTGTTCAAGTGACTGTTGAGTGGTATGTGTTGTGTTCTGAGCCGAAAAATGGTGCGCTGATCCCTCCTTGTAAGATGGCCGATGTTGTCATTAGGATCAGGACCGGTCATATGTCTGTAAACCTCTCTCCAGGTGTTTCCCACGACCCATCTGTTCAGCCAAGTTTCTTTGTCTGTTGTTCGTATGAGTGATTTGGCTGTTTGGAGAGTTGTTGCTGTGAGTGGTTGTTCTTGTCTTGTTCCTTTCTTTGCTAATATGTCTGCTCTGTCATTATCTGGTGTATTTGAATGATCAGGGATCCACTGCATAACTATTATGATGCCATAGAAAGTAATAACTTGATCAGCATCAAGGATTAATTTGGCTAATTCAGTTCTACAATGTCCACTGTCTTCCAATGCTTGAAGGGCAGACATTGAGTCAGTAAAGATGACGATATTTTGAGCCTTTGAGAGAAAGGCATCGAATACAGTCTTTATATGGTATACAGCTGTTTCCAGTGCAATGATTTCAGCTTCGTAATTGGAGACAAACTCCCTGCATGCATCAAACAGCTCGTCAGAGGATCCATAACCTGCTTTGATGGTGGCCTTAAATGCAGATCCGTCAGTATAGACATGCAACCATTCTTCAGGGTAGGCATCAATGGTTCGTGGACCAGTTCATCCCCAGTTTCACACTTTAATTTATAAACAATTTTCTAGTCCACATAAACTTTTTTTCTCTTTTATGTAAAAGTTTTTTTTCCCAATCCTCATAAATGTTTCTTATTTTCCAAGTAAAAATTATTTCGAGAGCGTGCCAGATTTTCACAAAATCAATTACTTTAAAAAACTACGTTGTCTCTCTGATTGTGAGTATGTGACTTGGCAACTAAGGGAAAAACTTCACTTCTGTTTTATTTTTCTTTCTTTTCAATTTTCTATCTAAATTTTATTATTGGACATTTGATTTGGCTCTCGACCGTCCGTGTGATAACGCATGCCTGGCCTCCATAAACGCAGTGAGATCATCCATTTTACGCGGAATTCCCGCGAGCGTTTTGAGTAAATAGCAAGGAATTGTAATTTTTCTGACATGGCGCCGCGGGGCCTGTTGCAGTGTGTCTGCAATGGAAGCACTGTTTTGTTAACGAGATATCAAAAGACATGAGTTTTTAAATATAATCAAAGAAATGAAACAGTATGTTATTAACTTTTGTAAACCTAGATACAAGTAAAGAGGGAAACCAGAAGTATATATGTACGCTGCAGGCACTCATAAGAAATACAGAAGTAGGAAACTAGACAACAGAAAAGACATAATAGTGATAGGCTTACCGGGGAAGCGAACTCAGGTCTATCTGAGCGGCACAGTTGCCTCGCAATGACAGTAAATCCTGACTAAACACATTCTGTTACGTTCCGTTGTCGAGTTTTCTACATACTCATATCGCACGAGTACTTGCAACAAAATCATTTATATTTACTATTCACTTCTGCACTGTAATTCTGTGCAAAATCCCATGTAGCTCCTCAGGCATGTCGTACTAGGCAACTAATATGAGATTGTGCATGGGACAATTTCATGTAGAATCAGCGCCCCAGGCTTTTTGTCAATTTGATGTTACATTTTTTGACTGCAAGCTATAAAATCCCGGAAAAATTATTTGTGGCTCTTTAGTGCATTAAAAGACTGTGTTTAAAATATTTTATTATTTTTTTTTAGTTTTTAGCGTTATTTTTTTTTTTTTTTAAATTTAAGTCAAATGTAATCAATCCGCTAATGACATCATCAGTTTGCGATAAACGAGTCCAGTGCACAGGAGGCGGATTTCATTATTCAGTATATTATACGGAAAGTTAATATTTTTTGTTTGTTTCACTTTAAAAAAAATTGTGATAAGTGTCGTAATTTTTATCTGAGAGGGTTCTGATGGATATTGGTCCCTTTAGAGTGTAGAGTGATATTGAAGGCTCTGTGAGAATAAGGATTTAGGAGAATGAGGTAGTAGATTCACAAGCGCTGGGAAGAGCAAGGACAGTCTCTTATTACGACAATATCTGTTTCTCACAGACTATTCCTATCTCTCTTCTGAACAAACAATTGTTTGTCAGTTCCAGTCGCCCAGGCGCACTCACCGATTTGGTGATTCTGTCGCACAACGTACATGAATACAGCCTACACAGATGGGAAATGTTTGGAGTTTTGGGCCAGCCGACAACCAATACAAATAAAGTTCAATACCTTTATTATCATAAATCAGTCACAAATAATTATACATTTACAGTCAAAAATCAAAGGTTACAGAATACAAATATGATAAGGGAAGAGGGGGGTTTGAGGAGAAATATCCCATCCACCGTTTCCCGGTTGTATTTACTAACAGACAAGACCCGGTCCAAAAGACAAGAAAAGGGGGGGGGGGGGGGGATCAGAGATAGGCAATTTAACCAACCGGTAAATTTATTACTCTGGGGCACGGGGTTACAGTAAAGGGGGGGGGGGGTGGGTGTAGAGGAAAGCTAGGGTTCTCAAATGTCTCCCTTTAATCAACAAATTTTACTGGAGGGGGGAATGAACACAGTTACACAATCCCGCTAGGAGAAGTCTTGTACAAGGAATATAATGCGCCTTAATACTAGGTCGAACTAATTAAAAGGGTAAAGAAAAGATTAAATCTCCTTTCATTCAAAAAACACACTAGGGCTGGCCATCCCACAGACACACACGCAGACTTACCAAAATGGTGAATTCTGGCACTCTAGGAATCATTTACCACAGCAGCTAATACCGTGGAATAATGGACTGGTCTTCTTATTTCTTCCGTGTCAGGCCCCAGATTTAACGAGGTAACAAATAGTCTCAAAAAAATCGCCAGACGGTGAAGCGTAAAGGCTACTGTTGGTTTAGATAAAGTTCCTAATGAATGGCACAGGCACTTGGCTAGGCGTGAGGTATGGTGTGGTTCCTAAAATTGGCACAGCTGGTGGAGATAACTTTCTTTTTCCGTACTGTCACAAGTTAAAAACACTAAGGTAAGTTCTTCTTCGGGGGTGGGTAAAATCCACTGAATATACTTGACAGACAGTGTTCAGGTAGATCTATGTCCTTCTTCACAAATAGGGCAGTGAATAAAATATGTTCTGCTTCCAGTTTACTTTAAGGACTAGCCTATATGAACTAGTATTTTAAAAGTGTTTCTTGGGTGGCTTTATTCTCAGTTAAATTCAGAGGAGCGGGGCCCATTACAGGTCGCCACAAGTTTAGCTTTAAAAAAGTTCATATGTTACTGGAGTTATCGAATTGAGTTGGCAGAACTCTGTATATAATTAATAATTGCTGGGATGCAGGTTGAATGATCGTTCTGAATGAAAGATAATCAAAACAAGAAATGCATTACAAATCATATTATAATCTGACACGCGATAAATTACAGTTAGCCTATTTACTTTATTAGCGTCGTCAATTTAACAAATCAGGAAAACTCCCCGTGAGTTAAAAATAATCAAAAGCACATCTATCTATACAGAACTAAACTGTATTTACTAGTTATAATTCCCTTTACGCGTCAATTGTATTAGGAAATACTTTTAGATGTAACATTTAGTTTGCACTAGAACTTTGAAAATGGGTTTATTTAATAAGGATAAATTTACACCACAATCCAGTGAAATAACTAGACCACTGATCACTCGAAGCTAATGTATAAATTACCGTCTGCGCAGAAAGAATACACTCCAATAGTCAACGAAGGTAGATGAAATCTAGCAGGAATCCGACTAGGCTATATGCTAGTGCAACTAGGATTCTGTCAGAACGAACGATAAAATGCAGTTTTCGGAGTTCTGTATTTATGCATCTCGAATGTAACTTAAATGGGACGTGATAAATTTTCACGCCTTTCTTGAAGTATAGCAAATCCGAGGTACAACGCCGTTGTGTTACCGCTGTGTTTCCTCCGTTTTCCCCGGTCTACCGATCTTCTTCGTCTCAGGCTGCTCGCATAAGGGTGCGAAAATTTCTCGAGAAGCTAACTACGTTAGCTGAGAGTTCCCTGATTCTTTAGATCGTATACAGCTCCACGTTGAATTCTGAAGATCAGCCTGTCTTTGATGGTACCGCTGTTCTGAGAAGCTTTGGCAACTCCCACCAGGCGGGGCGACAGCCAGGTAAGAAAATGAACTGAAGTTAATTGCTCTAGAAACAGGAGTGTCTCTGGCCACGTCCTCTTTTGGGCCGGCGTTAAGGAAAAGATTGCTATAAATCGTTCTCAGAGATGGTCGTGGGCGTGATTTAACCTCCCATCAAAGGTCATGCGATCTCAAAAGTTCACAGAAGATAGCAGGCTACATATTAATGATCCAGCGAGTAAAATTACACTGGCTAACAAAAAAAAAAATTTTTTTTCTTTCTCTAACATTTCTATGTTTTTCTGGTCAATTTTAATGCGCTGTTTTTAAATCTGCAAACCGTTTTTCTCTATCAGGTTGGGATCTCTAGAAATACGCAATTGAAGTTATTTAACAACGCATACAGTATTACAACATCATTAGTACAAGAAGTATAACAGTTATGTAGGCTTGAATTTCTTTGCAGTCGACTTTCGTCGGTGAATGGCATGTGGTACATCGCGATGAAGCATCCAACAATAATCGGCAAGCATGGTCACACTCCACCGTCCTTGATAACGTGACTCCATTACGGCGATATCTTGATGGAATCGTTCTCCATGTTCATCGCTGACTTCGCCAAGGTTGTCAGGGAAAAAAAGTCAAGATGCGAATCGAGCAAATGGATTTTGAGGGACATGTTACAGCCCATAATTCTGTATGCATCTATGCACTGCTTAACAATATGCACATAGTCGACAGATTTGTGATTTCCCAGAAAGTTATCGACAATCGATTTGAATGCCATCCATGCACGAAGTTCACTACCATGTAACAAGTTCTCGAATTGTTTGTCTGCAATAACGTTCCTAATCTGAGGTCCTACAAAGATACCTTCCTTTATCTTTGCACCGCTAACTTGCGGAAACTTTTCTCGAAGATAAGTGAAAGCTTTGCTCGTTTTATATAACGCTTTTACGAAATTCTTCATGAGCCCCAACTTTATATGTAACGGTGGTAAAATGATGCTGTCTTTGTTAACTAATGGCTCGTGTGTTACATTTTTATGCCCGAGCTGCATACGATCCCTGATAGGCCACACCTTTCTTGCATAATGTTCCTGTCTGTTGCGGCTGTCCCATTCACATAGGAAGCAACAAAATTTAGTATACCCAGTCTGCATGCCCGTGAGAATTGCAATGACCTTTAGGTCTCCACAAATCCGCCATTGGTAGTCATTGTACTTTATTTTTGCCAAAAGTATAGCCATATTGTCATAAGTTTCTTTCATATGAACAGAGTAGGTGACTGGAATTGATGAAAATAAATGTCCGTTATGCAATAACACGGCTTTTAGTCTAGTCTTGGAAGAGTCGATGAAAAGTCGCCATTCGTTGACTATGTGCTCATGACCGAGGTGCACCATTAGACCGTTTACATTTTTGCAATAGCAATGTCATCATCCATCTCAAAGTATTGAACAAGTTCTCTGTGTCTATGACGAAATTTAGATATCGGAGTATTGGGCGCTAAAAGATTCCATTCTTTGAGTCGCGAACCGAGTAATTCCGCTTGTCCTTTGGTAAGAGCGATATCACGTATTAGATCTGAAAATTCTGAATGGTTAATTAAGTGAACACCATCATTCACCGGTATATAATCCGAGTCAGAATTAGTTTCTAAAGCAGGTAAACTATCACTTTCTGATGGTTCATTCACGTCCAAAGGATATTGTTCTGGTGGAACTGGGATCGGACACGTGATTGGATCATGAGGCACTGGTTTCGAAACCGATTCAATATTTGGATAAACCACAGACTTTCTAGTTTTAAAAGTGAAACCATGGATATTTGTCAAGCAGAAGTAACAATCAGTAGCGGGATTTGTCGGTTTACGCCATATTACTGGCACTCTAAAAGGCATCGACTTATGCTTTGGCGATTTTCGTAACCAACCTGCCAATGTATTTGCACAAGTCAAACAAACAGCATTTGGCTTCTAAGATTTATTTGCATCATCAACTTTCGAATCGAAATAAAGTTCATATGCTTTCTTTAGTAATGGTGTAAAGTTTTTTCTGGTGAACACGATCGGTAAAATATCCACACACGTAACAGAACAGATCAGCCGAATTTCTACAACTTCTAGAAGCCATATTTCGCTCAGAATTATTTCAAAATACAGTAACTATTTGAAAAATATTGTAACATATGTCATGCATCTTTTAGCGGTATAAAAAAGTAGAATTATTTTGCATTTTATTAATTTTTAATAAGTTATATAGTAAAAATGAAACGGAGCAAATAACGGTTTCCCAAAAATATATTTATTCACAAATATCTTAAGAACCCGACGTGATAGAGATAAACGGATTTCAGATTTGAAATCAGCGCAAGAAACTGACCTAAGAACACTTATTCTTATATAAGAAAGAAAAATGTTGTTTGTCAGTGTTATCGTGGAAATGCTGCATGCAGGTTAAAGTTACAATAGATGATCAGGGGTTCTAAAGTTATGAGAGGCCAATATTCTGTTATAATCCATCGAGTCAGGGAAATTCATTTGTCATACTTAGACGTACGTCACAGTCGTCCCCACTTTTGAGACATGGAAACTCGTTTTCGTGTTTCGTTTATGAAAATGAAGCTGCCCTGATCGGTAGCCTTTGGATGATTGGCATCGTCGATTTTCTCCTCTTCCTCCGTGGTCCAGTTTCTACTCAAGAAGTCAGCTCCGACATTCTGTTTTCCTGGAATATATTCCACTTTGAAGGAATAAACACTCAATAACAAGGCCCAACGCATTATCCTTGCGTTGAATTCCTTATTGGCACCCAGGAAAGCTAATGGAGCATGGTCTGTTTGCACCGTGAAAGAAGTACCATACAGAAACTCATGATGGCGTCTGATGCCATGAATCAGAGCGAGACATTCTCTTTCAACGACACTGTAGTTGCGTTCCGCTTTGTTCAGTTTCCGACTGCCGTAAGCTACTGGGAATAGCATGTTCGGGTCACTGTCCTCGGCTTGCAGCAATGTTGACCCGATGCCGTGCCCTGATGCGTCAACTCTCAGTACGAAAGGTTTCTTAAGGTCAGGTAACCTTAGGATGGGGTATGTCGACAACTGTCCTTTCAAAGTGCTGTATGCATGTTCGCACTTTTGATCCCACATGACCTTATCAGGACAACCTTTCTTGGTGAGGTCAGTCAGAGGTGCTGTCAGTCCGTTGAAGTTCTGGATGTATTTCTGATAGTAGGCACATAGTGATAAGAATGACCTGATGTCTTTCTTTGTTCGGGGTCTTTTTGCTGCCACTATTTTCTCCACGTTCTTCTTAATAGGCCAACTACATCCGTGAGAAATAGTATGCCCCAGGAAGTCTAACTGTTCAAACCCGATGAGACATTTGCTAGGTCTGGCTGTGAGACCCGTTTCCTGTAGTCTCCTGAGGAGCATAGCAACCGTAGCAATATGTTCTTCGTAGGTTTCCGATGCAATTAATATGTCATCCATGAAATTATGGATATGGGGACTTTGCAAAGGTTCTAGAAGCTTCCTCATCATCCTGGTGAACACTCCTGGTGCGTTATGCAATCCGAACGGCATCACATTAAATGTGTAATGTCCTTCACTAGTGCTGAAAGCTAGCAAAGGTTTAACTTCCTCCTTGACTGGTATTTGATAATAACCTTTACTGAGGTCAATCTTGGAGAAAATCGTTGCCTTGCTGAGCTTGGTGAACAACTCAGAAACAGTTTGGAGCTGTTCAGGCTGGAATTCCGTTACGGCGTTTAGCAACCGGTAATCAATACACAGCCGAACTTCCTTATTGTGCTTCTGTAACAGCACTACACTCGAACTATAAGGAGATGTAGACTCGCTGATAATTCCTGCCTGACGCAGCTTGTCTATTTCTCCGCGAAGTGCATCAGCTTTGGCGTACGGAATGGGGTATACTCTGGTTCGAACAGGGGTCTCGTTTGTTAATTTCATGTCAAATTCGATGAGATTTGTTCGACCAGGTACATCCGTTAAGACTGCACTGTACTGCTTCAGTAGCGCCCTGGTTTCTGTTTGTTGTTCCTCTGAGAGATTATCGCCGAACTTGACATCTTTAAAGGATTCTGTGGGTTGCAATGGATACTCCATGCAACCATCATCATCATCCTCGTCTTTCGTTGCTATGGCAACAGCCAGGAGATGCTCGGAGGATGGCACCGGTCTTTCCAAATATTTCTTAAGCAGATTTATGTGGAAGACCTTCTCCTTTCCTTTGATGGAGATCTTGTAATTGGTACGTGAGATCTTTTTAAGGACGGTAAACGGCCCTTGCCATCCGATGCGAAGTTTACTGCTTCCGGTTGGAAGTAGCAACAAAACTTTCTCCCCTGGTTGTAGTTCTCTCTCTTTTGCAGCTTTGTTGTATCTTTTAGTATGTTTAGCGCGGGCTTTCTTAAGGTTGGTGTTGGCTAGATCCCATCCTAGCTTTAACCTTTCCTTGAGCTCAGATACATATTTGCTTGCAGAGACGACTGTCTCGTCAGCCTTTTGGTCTGTCAGGGACCGAAGTAAGGCTTCTAATGGCCCCTTTATAGGTCTGCCAAATAAAAGTGTAGCTGGCGCGAATCCCGTAGACGCTTGGGGAACCTCTCGGTAGGCGAATAAGGCAGCCGATATATATAGGTCCCAGTCTTCCGGTTTCTCCTGACCCAGCTTACGTAACATGGTGGTGAGGCTGCCATTAAAACGTTCCACGAGCCCATTTCCGGCCGGATGGTAGGGACTTGTGTGGATATGTTTGGCCCTCAAGATCTTAAAGATCTCCTCCATTAACAGGCTACGGAATTGGGATCCATTGTCCGTCAAAACTTGTTGAGGGAATCCCAACCGTGTAAAGATTTGCACGAGGGCTTCTGCGACATGCTTGGAATCTATGCATGTTAGCGGTACAGCTTCGGCCCACATTGTGCAAGTGTCGACTAAAGTCAGGATGAACCTGTGCTTTCTTTTGGTCCTTTCCAGGGGTCCAATGATGTCGACAGCAACCCGTTCAAATGGAGTACCCACTATTGGCATTTGCCCCATGGGTACTGGGGGTGTCAAGTGCTTGGGTGCTACCCGTTGGCACTGGGCGCAGGATTTCACGTACCTGATAATGTCAGAGTTCATTCCTGGCCACCAATAGTGGTTTTTTATTCGCTGAATAGTGGCGTTTTGTCCCATATGTCCGCTAAAGGGAAGAGAGTGCCCCATTTCTAAGATCTGGCTTCTGTACTGCGTCGGTACTAGGAGCTGGTTATTCCCCGTGTCCGGGTTGCCCGTTCTACGATACAATACGCCATCTTTAGAAAAGATGTCTCCGTTGTGTCTGGGGTCCTTAGCCATGGGCAGTTTTCTAAAGCAGGGCTCCAGAGTAGGGTCCTTTTGTTGCGCCTCCTTCAGTTCATTCGGCAACAAATTTGGCGCAGGCTCCTTCTCCTTCTTGGCTTGCCCTCTTGTGGTTACCGCTGCCACAATCGGCTCCTTTGGTCTCCCAATAAACACATACCTACATCCCAGGATAACTGGTTAGATCGGATCATCTATTATGGCCGCTTTAATAACACCTCTGACAAAGTCAGAGTGTATTTCTACCAGTGCGATAGGCAGCGTCCTGGGCGCATCACTCTTAAAAACTCCACTAAGTTTGACGGTTTCCTCTGTCTCCTGACCTGGTTTGACTAGGTGTCTAGCAACAATACAACTAAAACTTAATCCAGTGTCAAAGAGACAAGTGGTTGAGGTACCATTCAAAATTACAGTTCCTCGAGTTGAGGGTCGGTCCCCCTCAGGTTGAGAATCACTGACATTGACTCTACCTTTCGAGGCTGTATGCAAACATCCAACGCGGTTTGGACCGGTTTGTTTGCCCTGATCAGACGTTCCTGGTGTAGGGGTCTTTCCTTTTCCTTGACCTTGGTTGCCGCACTGCCACGTAGGCCTGGTGGGTTGATCAGAATTGTTGTGGGGGGGGGGGGGGGGTATCGGGTTTTGTAGAATTTCGATTTTTCCTGGGGAGGTCTCTGGGTATTATTTTCTCGTTGGTTATAATTCTGAGAGGAACTAGAAGAATAGGATGACTGCTCTAGATTTTGTTTTCGAGATGGCTCATCTGTGGGTTTACGTTTAGTGCTGGGAAGTTCGGCCATTGCATTGGTATAGCGTTCGGCCTTATTGAGGATGTCCTCAAGTCTGACTGCGCCCTGTTCCGCAAACAATCTACGGGTTTCGTTTGACAAAGTTGACTTTATCTGCCCCGCTGTCAATTTTTTCATTAGGGCTAGGAAAAGATTCTAAAGCAAAAGACATCGCCGTTAATTGGGCAGTCTGAGTGCTGGAGAGATCCATTGACTGGGGCGAAGACGGCTCTCCGTTATTCGAAGTAGAGGCGCCCCGACTCTCTAAAGCCTTAAGCGCCAGTTCATGCTGTCTTTCCCTGTCTCTCTCCTCACGTTGTCTCTCCTTCTCTCTTTCCCTGCGAGCTTCCATCTCTGCCTCAATTTTCTTCTGCTCCAATTGACGATCGTCCGCTTCTTTCTTCCTAGCTTCTGCCCTCTCTTCTCAAGCAACTATGCCAATTAATTGGTAAGTTACACTAGAAAAAAATCTACTATTACTATCAGTAGAGAAAGATTTAAATTAAACCAATTTAAAAGGGAAAAAAAATAAAAATAAAAATTTTCCCCGAAATTTTAATTCTCTAACAACAAATTCCGTCCCTGAAGTCAATTTTATGAGAAGAGACGTGTTAACAAGACTTAAAAAGTCAGAACAAGGCGTCTTTAGCTAAGCTCAACTCTAGTAACTTCAAAAAACCTTTAGTGACTGTAAAACAATCACGCAGTCCCAGCAATTATATAACCAAAAAATTTCAATTCCCTCTGCCAGAGAATACAAAGGTGACAAATCTTTTATTATCACTAACTGCCTGCTCCTATGGAAAAAAACAAACCTGTCATAATTATTGTGTGGTCGGCCCAAATACTGAACGGCTTGGTCTAGGGGAAGTAATTACTTTTAAAGATTATACCCTACTTCACAAAGACAATCAACCACACTCTACTTTAACTAGGTTCAGAATCTCGAACGAGCTAACCATATATTGTCGTAATTTTTATCTGAGAGGGTTCTGATGGATATTTGTCCCTTTAGAGTGTAGAGTGATATTGAAGGCTCTGTGAGAATAAGGATTTAGGAGAATGAGGTAGTAGATTCACAAGCGCTGGGAAGAGCAAGGACAGTCTCTTATTACGACAATATCTGTTTCTCACAGACTATTCCTATCTCTCTTCTGAACAAACAATTGTTTGTCAGTTCCAGTCGCCCAGGCGCACTCACCGATTTGATGATTCTGTCGCACAACGTACATGAATACAGCCTATACAGATGGGAAATGTTTGGAGTTTTGGGCCAGCCGACAACCAATACAAATAAAGTTCAATACCTTTATTATCATAAATCAGTCACAAATAATTATACATTTACAGTCAAAAATCAAAGGTTACAGAATACAAATATGATAAGGGAAGAGGGGGGGTTGAGGAGAAATATCCCATCCACCGTTTCCCGGTTGTATTTTTTTTTTTTTTTTTTTTTTTTTTTTTCGTACGCCCGCTAATACTCGAGGCGAAATCTCAGGTTATTATTTATGTCTAACCTGACATTGATTTTACGTGAGTATCCCTTTATTTCTTGTACAGAGACAGGTGTCCCTCGCCATTCAGGCAAATACTCGCCGATTTCGGAGGTACCCATTGCAGCTGGGTCGGCTCAGAGCCGCCAGTCCCTGGTCGACGACACTTCTTCAAATGTCCTCGCCAGGTCTCGAGTTAATCCAGTCCAAATCCCGGTCGACGAAAAATCCTCAAATGCCGTCGCCCGGGTTTGATCCTGTATCACCCGGTCGCCAGAGCGGTGTTGTAACCACTACGCTAGCGCGGCTCCCCCGGTTGTATTAACTGACAGACAAGACCCGGTCCAAAAGACAAGAAAAGGGGGGGGGGGGTGATTAGAGATAGGCAATTTAACCAACCGGTAAAGGGGGGGGGGGGGGGGTAGAGGAAAGCTAGGGTTCTCAAATGTCTCCCTTTAATCAACAAATTTTACGGGAGGGGGAATGAACACAGTTACACAATCCCGCTAGGAGAAGTCCCGTACAAGGAATATAATGCACCTTAATACTAGGTCGAACTAATTAAAAGGGTAAAGAAAAGATTAAATCTCCTTTCATTAAAAAACACACTAGGGCTGGCCATCCCACAGACACACACGCAGACTTACCAAAATGGTGAATTCTGGCACTCTAGGAATCATTTACCACAGCAGCTAATACCGTGGAATAATGGACTGGTCTTCTTATTTCTTCCGTGTCAGGCCCCAGATTTAACGAGGTAACAAATAGTCTCAAAAAAAATCGCCAGACGGTGAAGCGTAAAGGCTACTGTTGGTTTAGATAAAGTTCCTAATGAATGGCACAGGCACTTGGCTAGGCGTGAGGTATGGTGCTTTTCCTAAAATTGGCACAGCTGGTGGAGATAACTTTCTTTTTCCGTACTGTCACAAGTTAAAAACACTGAGGTAAGTTCTTCTTCGGGGTGGGTAAAATCCACTGAATATACTTGACAGACAGTGTTCAGGTAGATCTATGTCCTTCTTCACAAATAGGGTAGTGAATAAAGTATGTTCTGCTTCCAGTTTACTTTAAGGACTAGCCTATATGAACTAGTATTTTAAAAGTGTTTCTTGGGTGGCTTTATTCTCAGTTAAATTCAGAGGAGCGGGGCCCATTACAGGTCGCCACAAGTTTAGCTTTAAAAAAGTTCATATGTTACTGGAGTTATCGAATTGAGTTGGCAGAACTCTGTATATAATTAATAATTGCTGGGATGCAGGTTGAATGATCGTTCTGAATGAAAGATAATCAAAACAAGAAATGCATTACAAATCATATTATAATCTGACACGCGATAAATTACAGTTAGCCTATTTACTTTATTAGCGTCGTCAATTTAACAAATCAGGAAAACTCCCCGTGAGTTAAAAATAATCAAAAGCACATCTATCTATACAGAACTAAACTGTATTTACTAGTTATAATTCCCTTTACGCGTCAATTGTATTAGGAAATACTTTTAGATGTAACATTTAGTTTGCACTAGAACTTTGAAAATGGGTTTATTTAATAAGGATAAATTTACACCACAATCCAGTGAAATAACTAGACCACTGATCACTCGAAGCTAATGTATAAATTACCGTCTGCGCAGAAAGAATACACTCCAATAGTCAACGAAGGTAGATGAAATCTAGCAGGAATCCGACTAGGCTATATGCTAGTGCAACTAGGATTCTGTCAGAACGAACGATAAAATGCAATTTTCGGAGTTCTTTATTTATACATCTCGAATGTAACTTAAATGGGACGTGATAAATTTTCACGCCTTTCTTGAAGTATAGCAAATCCGAGGTACAACGCCGTTGTGTTACCGCTGTGTTTCCTCCGTTTTCCCCGGTCTACCGATCTTCTTCGTCTCAGGCTGCTCGCATAAGGGTGCGAAAATTTCTCGAGAAGCTAACTACGTTAGCTGAGAGTTCCCTGATTCTTTAGATCGTATACCGCTCCACGTTGAATTCTGAAGATCAGCCTGTCTTTGATGGTACCGCTGTTCTGAGAAGCTTTGGCAACTCCCACCAGACGGGGCGACAGCCAGGTAAGAAAATGAACTGCTGTTAATTGCTCTAGAAACAGGAGTGTCTCTGGCCACGTCCTCTTTTGGGCTGGCGTTATGGAAAAGATTGCTATAAATCGTTCTCAGAGATGGTCGTGGGCGTGATTTAACCTCCCATCAAAGGCCATGCGATCTCAAAAGTTCACAGAAGATAGCAGGCTACATATTAATGATCCAGCGTGTAAAATTCTCGTGGAAATGCTGCATGCAGGTTAAAGTTACAATAGATGATCAGGGGTTCTAAAGTTATGAGAGGCCAATATTCTGTTATAATCCATCGAGTCAGGGAAATTCATTTGTCATACTTAGACGTACGTCACAATAAGAGTTGTAAATTACATTTTTTTAAATGTAGTTGTCAGTTGTGTGTATGTCTGTGCGCGCGCGTGCGATAGTCTGTATGTGGAAAAGGGGGGGGGGGGGAGAAATTTCAATATTTCTCTTAAGCGAGACAATCTTGTTGGAAAGAATACACCTAGATTATTTGCAGTTATCGCCCATTTCAGTGATGATACAAATCCCCCCCCCAAAAAAAAAAAATAATATTAATTTTATCCATTTTATTATTTTTACGGCTGATTATTGTATTGTTATGGGGAATACACAACTATGCCAAGTTTCAGAGCTGTTGCTCATATGGAAGTGACTGAAAAATCGATTGCAAGATTTGAAGGTGACAAGAGAGGGACAAGAGAGTGACGTACTTTGCAAGCTACAGAAAAGCCTGTAATAACTTATGAGACGAGATGCTCCGTTAAGCTGCTAATGTCACGTAAAGGTCGGAACAAGAAACGATGGCTTCCTGCATTTGAAGAATAGAGGAAAATGAAATGTAACTGATCTGTCCTAGTCCATATGTCTTGTACTAGAACTGTCACTACCACATGTGGGAGGACGAACTACATCATGGCAGGAAACCATTTTTGGGGCATCGCCAAGGCGTCTGTGACCTAATGGATATGAACGCAGTTTCATAATCCAGATATACCAGGTTCGAAACCTGCTGCAGGCGGTTTGGTAGCAGATCGCTTTGTGTGGATTTTTAACAATGGTATAGAGCGCCGTACCGTTGAGAAAGCAATGGCAAACTACTGAATGAAAAATTGCCTAGAAAAATCACAAAACAGCCAATAAAAGCTGGGGTTGATTGCCACGTCCTGTAAAGGATAAGCAACTACTTTTTAAAAGGTCTCTTCCCCTCTCCCTTCCCACTTTTCGGACTAGTGTTTCGCCGATGGCGGTTTGACACCCTAAGAGAAGCGGGGGGAGTGGTTTGATCTACGTGCGTCATGACTGCTGGTACTGAGCCTTGACGCTTGTACCAACACTACTTTAGCTACCAAACGTAACCCACACCTTTAGATCTTGAAAAGAAAACCATTGGAGGCCCCGAATTACTAAAATTAAAATACATGTCCATGATATGATCAGGCATCTGCGAAATCATAAGCCTAAAGTACATCATCAAAGTTCACTAAACGGTGTTGTCTAACCACTGTTTCAGTCGTTCCTTATCTTTTACCTTCACGTGTGCCATCAAGCATCCTGGGAAGATTCATTATTTTCCCGGACCGAGTAGCTTGTGTGATGGTTGAATCTCTATCGTTCAGATAAAATTACCACTGACGCTCTGCTAAAAACCTGCCCAACATTATGAGGAACAGAGAAAGCAATACGGCCGTTACCAGTACCAATCCAGAATATACCTTTTCTGGTGACGCACTCTCTCTTCAGCAGGCGTGCTAGGACTTAGCTGCCTTTAGGGGAGTACCCCGGTTTTATTTTTCTATTTATTTAGATTCCTATGTGTCTTATCCAGCCCTCACTTTCTTTCCTTTCCCTGACGAAGGCATTGTGGCTGCAACGTTGGCTATTTTCTTTGTCTTTTGTCCTCGTAAGACGAGTCACCTTTTTTCGATTTTTTTTGTCATACCCATCCAGAATATACCAATAACCTCAGACAAACCAGTGCTTTCTTTAAATATATTAAGGTGACGTCTGAAAGTATACAAAGAAGCAGAAGAAACATTTTTTCTTATCTATTACATCTATCCAACTGACACGGGTGGAAGAAGAAAATATTTATTAAAAAAATACTAATTAAACTGTCGCATTCTTCGTGGGATATTTCAAACGTGTATACTTTATTTGAGACATGTGCGTATATCTGAAACGTATATAAGTCGTTTTCCCCATAAAGTGTGGCGAACTGTCCAATAGACACTCCTAAAAAACCATTGGAGCCATTCTTCAAGGAAGATTTAAAGTATGTATACTTTTTTTGAAACATGTGTCTATTTTATTGTAAACATATATACGTCGTTTTCTCCAGAAACGGTGGCTAATTATCCATTATGCATTCCAAGCAAAATATAAACTAAACCAAATAGCCATTCTTCGTGGCAGGTTTAAGTATGCATACTTTAGTTCAATCGTTTGTATATACTTTATTTGAAACGTATTGTACTCATTTTTCACTATAATGCTTTGGCAGCATACTGCTGAAATTCTTCAGTTGCTTGCATAAATTGTTTTCCAATAATTTTCTTGACTACCAAGAATTTGTTCACATTGCAATCTTTATTTTGGAAATTTTTTCTCCAAGACACATTATGCGGTCATTGGGACGTGGACATGAATATAAACAATTTAACTACATATAGCCTGGAGCACGTTTTATTCTCACATCCACAGGAGAGCTTTACTACCTGTACATCCGCTCGCGTAAAAATATACACACACGTATACACACTTCGTAAATGTGTATAAGAACTCCCTTTAGCAACGAAGAAAGAAAAAATTGCGCACGGTAATAAATAATCTAGTGTCACATAAAAAACACGGTGAGCAGACATGAAAAAATGTATCTTATCTCATATGTCGTTCTTCCCAGTGAGGATTTCTATCTGATGCAGAGGTATTTATAATATTAGCTATTTGATTTACCAAAAACTATGAGTTGTTTTGTTTTGTAATATTGTTTTGAGGAAGAGAAAAAGGTGGGGATTGTAGGCAACTATATAAAAACTGTTTATACGAGTAACAGTTGTTAAATTTAACTAAAACATTTATGTAAAATCTAACATAAAGGTGTATAACAGTTGTAAAATTTACGTAAAAAATTTAAAAATTGTAAAATCTAACACACAAAAAATTGTGGCAGGGCAGGTCACGGCATCAGTTAGAGAGGTGTAACCGGGCTGGGTTTACTGCATCAATGTGAGAATGTGTGTGTGTTTCAGTTGGCCGGGTCAGTTCAGTTAATTGTGTTGTGCGCAGGTAAATATTTTGAAGTGAGCTAACTCTTATACGTTCTGGTTCAAGTCGTTACAGGCCTGTCCGCCTGAGATGAAAATTCTTGACCTTATTTTAGTCTTCTTCCCAGTATTCGTTCGTACCCTTTTTATGTTTAGTGAAAAGCAATCTCATATAATGGTTTTGTCAAAGTAATCCACTGTAACGTTCCAAAGAAAACTCAGCAATGTAGAAAAATGAAATATAGGTTATTAACGTGATCAGAACAGAAATGTTATTGACACAATGGTGAAGTACTAATTTCTTGCTTACACAAAGTAGTGAGTATCCTTTTATGAAAATGTATATCCAACATGAAAAAGTATCCAACAGAAGAAAATATAAACTGGTGTACTTAGAAAACTAACTTGTCTACTTAAAAACTTGTCAAGTTAAAATAAACTTGTCTTGATACTGTGTTTTGTGCACAAATGTTTTAACTGCTTTTAACGTTGTTATTCTCATTCTATGTGGTTTTGACACGTATTAATGGTAGTGTATGTCAAGCGGTCACACAATGTGACAGTTGTAAAATCTAACACAAGAATTTATAACAGTAGTTAAGTCTAACACAAGAATTTATAAGTTGTAAAATTTAGCACAAGAATTTGTAACATGTAAAGTCTAAGGCAAGAATTTATAACAGTTGTAAAATCTAACACAACAATTTATAACAGTTGTAAAGTCTAACACAAGAGTTTATGACAGTTCTAAATTTTAATACAACAATTTATAACAGTTGTAAAGTCTAACATCAGAATTTATAACGGTTGTAAAGTTGTATACAAGAATTTATAACGAACAGTTGTAAAGTTTTATGCAAGAATTTATGACTTAACAGTTGTAAAGTCTGACACAAGAATTTTTAACTTAACAGTTGTAAAGTCTTATACATGAAGAATTTATAACTAGCAGTTGTAAAGTCTAAAATAAAAAATGTAAAACAGTTGTACAGTCTAACACAACCTCATCATGTTGTTGTTGTTTCACTAAGACTGCTGAGCTTCTCGCTCTGTTGCAGCCAATAGCACATTGAAGACTCTACACTGTAGATCTAAGCTTTTCATGTGGCTTCACCATTCAAAAAATTACTATGGAAACTACCACTGCAAGTATGCATGAATGCGTTGGCAAAGGCAAAATAGGGATCAGCTGCTGTGATATCTCCATAGGGAGAACAACTGAGAAAAGAAAAGAAATAATTATTACAACTGTTAAGAATTTTAATATACATTATTTTCTAACCTTTCATCCCTTTTTTTTCCATTGATAGTTGAAACTGCTGGGACAACAGAAGTAGGCAATAAATCTTCCCAGATCAAGGGACACATAGAATCGCTTACATTACTGCTTCAAGAGCGCTGTCAAATTCGAACGAACGAAAACAAGTGAAAGCAACCGAGAACAAAGTAAGTATATATATATAGGCAGGGCCGTCTTAACAGCATTGTATGCCCTGGGCAAAGCAATTCACTGGGCCCCTACCAGCCCTACGCACCCACGGGAATAAAAATGTAAACAATATGGCAGCATCCCAGCATGGGGCCCTAGAATCGTGGAGCCCCTGGTCACTGTCCAGTGTGCCCATTCTTTAAGACGACACTGTATATAGGGTAGGGATATTTAACGATTAATTAATAGATTAATCGGTTACTTTTTTTAAAATTTATCAGACAAATTTTGATCGATAACTAAATTTTTAGCAATGTTTATGTATTTTTTTTTTTTACTTCAATGCCTGAACATTTGCTATGTTTGAGGTTTGTGATATGAAATTTGGCAAGTACGGCCAATAATAATACATTTTTTTGGGTCCAACACTTTCGTTCTTCACACAGCCTTGCTTTGTGTTTTCTGTTTTAAAAAAAAGTTTAATATAAAATTAATAAGCTTATATACACAATTGCTTGAATAAGTTTTGTATGGTTTATTGACTTGAAAACATGCCCGTATTAGCATACCGTCTCCTTCCTGGTGCTTATAAAACAGATATCTATATTTTTTTATTGTGATTTTCATTTCGTAAAGATAACGTACATGTTAGCCGTGAGATAATACCGCAGTAAAATTGCTGGCAAATCGCCGTAATATTGGTAATAAATAAGTGCGGCGAATAATTAGCCATGGTATAATTTTGCCTTTAAAAAAATACCATCAAGTAACAGTTCTCGTGAAGAGTTTAAATAAATCGATTGAAAACTAAACATAGTAACAAGATATGTTTGAAAATTAGACGTGGTAATAATCGACGATATTACAGTTTGTTTGAAAATTAGAGGTGGTAACAACAGATACTTGAAACCTAGACATGGTTAACAATCGACGACGTAACCGACTGCCTGAAAACTAGACGTGGGGAACAGCCGATGCTTGAAAACTAGACATGGTAACAAATGAAATATAATAAACTGCTTGAAGACTAGACGTGGTAACAACCGATATTTGAATTATTGACATGGTAACAAATGATGATATGATAGCTAGCTTGAAAACTAGACGTGGGAACACATTTTGATCTTATAGATTTATAACAGCTAGCTTGAAAACTAGACGTGGGTACACATTTTGGAGTGATAGATTTAACCTAGTGTCTAGGGGAGAAATGAAATGATGGTACACAACACAAAAACACTTTTAAGTTTCTATGAGGAAGTGAATAAAACCTGTGGTTAAGTTTTTCTTTAAATTTGATAATTTTTTGTACAATTTATTTTGCCTGTCCAGTCATATCGTTTGGACAGGTCTTTGAAAATGAGGACAAGATAGTTTACATAAAAGATTAACTAAAATTGTGTGGACAATCTGCCCAAATAACTACAAAGTTAATATATGTCTTTCCTGTTGGAATGTTCACAGTTTACACTATATTCTTCTAAGAGGGAGAGTCACTGTGTATGAGGGGCTGTATTATCATCATACCCCATCAACTTCCTGAGTATGATTTGAAATACCAAGGTTTATTTAAAACGAAACTGTCAGATGTACCCAGGTCCTTAACAAAGAAGAAACTGAAGCCGGGGTTTCTTGTTAAAAGATAAGATATTGTGTAGTTGCAGAAATATCGATATCACATCACACGCCCAAGCTCCTGCTGTTATCTCTTGAAAGCATACATGAAATGTCGGAGACTTCTTGGCGTTATCGTCACTCCTCAGGTTTCCTGTCCCCAGCTGGCAACAGGAAACAAAACCTCACAAATCAAGAAATATAAACAAATGACGCTGACTTTGCAAAGAAATGGCCTCAGTTTCTTCTGCTCCGTCCAGACTGTGAAATACTTATTTAGTTATTTAATTTACTTTTAAATTTATCACAGCTGTTCTCAGCGTATCTGAATAAAAAATACTGTTCAACTGGCAATGAATAGTGAAAGCTTTTTGCTAATATTTAGTAGCACTGGCCAATCGAAAGCTTGCGACTACCAGAATTCAAATGCAGTTTTTGAAAAACAAAAACAATTCCAAACACACTCTGCGTCTGGTAGTCGATTGGCCAGTCTGCTTTAGTTATGCCAATACAAAACGATGTTAGTTTTTGATGTTAGTTTTTGGTAACAATTTTCCTACCGCTCCCCTCTCCTCCTATACTCTTGTTACCCAAGCGAATTTGAATTTACCTCAATGCCTCCCTTCTAAGCCGGTGTCCCCACTAACGTTATGAAAAAAAACAAGCAGGAACAACAGTCCGTCTGGTCGTGCGTCCGTAAACATTTAGTATTTTCTCAATAACTTGGCTAATACTGGGACTATTATATTATTTAAAACACATTCTTGCTCAGTGGACTCTAAGCTATACTACCATATGATTTTTATGATCAGTTTCATTATGGTTTTAGATTTTCAATTTTGTCATCGGTCATCGTCAAATAAATATTTTACACAAGACGGTCATCTTCCCCTCTCCTTCATCTCGCTAGCATGTATTTTTCAAATAACTAACTTGTTTTTGTGACGTCAGATACATTACCGCGAGGAGGCAATAAAATTGTCTGCGTGTTTTGCCTCTGTTGGCTTTGCTCCAGCGTGTATATATGCATGGCGGACTATCAAGCGAAGCGGGGTGTTGGCGTGGCGGGTTAAGAATTGGCGTTAATAATTTGTATTGTATCGTGTAACACTACCAAAAAATGTAAGGATTACTACTTATTTCCAGCGTTAAAGTTAACTATTACGTTAATTCAGATAGTTATTTTGCGGCACACTTCCGCAAAATCGTTAATTATAAGTCTAGGCTGCAAAATGTATGCAGCAGATCTGGCAAAATGTTAAATGTTGGTAGTACGTTTTCGAAACCGAAACCAAAAAGCGTGTTAGATTTTTACCGTGGAATCGTTCTATAGGCTTTAGCACTGCACAAAAGGCAGCGTTGCTGGCGTGTGAGAGCATCACCGTCAGACACAATAGGGCGGATTTATTTATTATCATTTTATGACTAAAATCTTACTGAAATGAGCGATTATTCTCGCAGATTTTACTACAGTCTGATAGATTTATAACAGGTAGCTTGGACACTAGTTGTTGGAACAAATTTTGATCTGATAGATTTATAACAGGTAGCTTGAAAACTAGTCGTGGGAACAAATATTGATCTGATAGATTTATAACAGGTAGCTTGAAAACTAGTCGTGGGAACACATTTTGATCTGATAGATTTATAACAGGTCGCTTGAAAACTAGTCGTGGGAACAAATTTTGATCTGATAGATTTATAACATGTAGCTTGAAAACTAATCGTGGGAACAAATTTTGATCTGATAGATTTATAACAGGTAGCTTGAAAACTAGTCGTGGGAACAAATTTTGATCTGCTAGATTTATATCAGGTAGCTTGAAAACTAGTCGTGTGTCGTGAAATATTCTAATCCACATATATAAATTAAAAGGTAAATGCAAAGCCTAACAAATAAATTTAATAAAGAAAAGAGCAATGGTAAAATAACAGTGCTGTCACAAAGAATGTACTCGAAATCCCCCTTTGTTTTATGCTTCGTCTGCAAATTGTAACGTTTCCACGTTAAATATAAGCCACTGCATAAATACAAGCGTTTCCACAACACAATGAAACGTGTGCTGTATTTCTTGGAAAAACATTTGAGATACGCAAGCTGAACAATGACCTAATTTTAATATTTCATTCATTCCATTTTATACACAGCGTAACTAAAAGACAGATAAAGCAGGATAGAGAGAAGGGAGAGGCAGAAAGCCGAACGCATGCAAAATTAAACACGCGTCTCGCTATTAATGCCACCCCAACAAGCGTAACGCGATACACAATTACTACTATCACGCGTGTAAGGCCACATGCACTAACTTTTTCGGACGGACAGTGATAAAAACACTAACCTTCCCAGAGTTAGGTTTTAAAATCACGAAAAACGCTTATTAGAAAAGATAACATTAGATGGGTTTACGTTTGAAAACATTACAGTACCCAGACAGCACATCTTCGAAACAGGAGGTAGAAGAAATTGCATATTTTGAACGCAGCCACTTAGCTCTTTTAAATTTGTATATTTGGGTTCCTTAGGGCTTGCTGACAAAGAATATGTAAAACGTTACGCAAATAGTCTAGGAATTAACAAGTTATAACCAAAATAAAATAGTGGGGATGCCTGACAGCATGAAATCATTTCTGCTCATAAAATTTTTGTATAACGTGTTTAAAAAAAACCTTGCGTACGGAAATAGCCTACCATGTAAACTCCAAATTGATTGGAGCGCAACAAATATAAGACTAAACACGATTGGTCGGACTATAAATACTATCTTTGGTTGTTAGGGGAGACGTAGGAAGGTAAAATTTTTTCAAACACTTGTCGAAACGTGGCTCCATTGGCCAGACTCGCTGATATAATCACTTAGGAGCGTTAGTTCGAGACCACTAGTTCAAATAAGCTTGATAAAGCAACAGTGCGTTGAAGCCAGCTCATATTTTTGCTAAATAAAAGCCTGGAACATAAGCAGATGGGAATTTGTGCCAGTGTTTGTGCCAGAATTCATTGCTAGTCAACGTATCTGTGTATTTCCATGAATTGTGGTAGGTTTGAAATATTCAATATCTTTTAATGAAAATTGAATGTAAAATTGTTAATTTATGCCTGTATATATGTGTAGTTCAGTAGCAAACATGATGTAAAGCCTATAATGCTCCAGCCTGAACAGAAGGTGTCGGAGGAAAGTAAAACGGCATGGAATGGCCAAACAGTACACTGACACCTAGATGATTGACTAGAAAGAAATAATGCTGGAAGTGCAGAGGCGTAGTAACCATTAAGGAGATTAATACTGGTATAAAGTATTTCAGATGAAGCTGACAGTTGGCCTAACGCTCTGAACTCAATGTTTGTGGTGTATTGTGCTCAGTGTAGAACTAGAGTATCAATTAGTTATGAAGTAGAAGGTACATCCTTCTTGTTTTCAGGGACCGTGGTCTTGATGGTATTGAGCAGCACCTGGTCAGAGCTTTGCTGAATCCAGAGTCGGACAGCATACTCCTTGGTCCATTTAGCTATCAGTGAGGTGTCTCCAGAGCCCAGGGGAGAAATCGAGCAGAGGAGTCTCTTCCTGCCGCCATCACGCAAGATAAGCTGATGTGGCCAGCTGAGCTCAAAATTATGTACCCCCATCTTAAAATAACATTGTAACATAAACTTAAGAGGGGAAGTAAATTGTTTTAATATCAGGAACTGAGAACATCTCCAATACTAGTTCCAATAAAGACAAACTATTGAAGTCATGATGACAAATACCAACAGAGCTTGAACAAAACAAAACCAGTATTACCTCATATTACTACTACACAACTGACACACATAGGATACTTTTAATAATATATGTCACTACAATATTCATATTGAGAAATTCTGTACATATAACTTGTAATTAAAATTGATTGTGATTCCTGGTTCCCTTTGTATTTGAATCAGGACACATATTCATTCATGACAGCAATGAATACATATTGTTATTTGAAAAGTTATCAGTGACTCCTTTAAGATATCCTTGTAGAGTGTTTTATGTATGTGAGTGTCACAGTGTTGTCAAGTGTGGTGGAATAAATTAAATTGTTTATCTGTCTGTTGTTGTTATGACTTACACTTCATCATACACATACCCTAGACATACAACGTAGTCATCACACTATTCCAGAATAATTCTGACTGAGATATATATATATATATATGTGGCAGCAAGTAAGGTTATCTATAATACACTACTCTTATTAGATATAGATACCTTCACAGCTGATCTCAGTCAGTACACTAAGTCCCCTATAAATATTTATAACATCCCACTTCACCACATATATTGGGGTCTCGCTCTTGGGATTTTGAATCTTTACCTATTAAAAATAGTGGGGGTAATTCACTTCAGGGAATATAAGAATTAAAAGGTATCCTTGGGTGGAATTAAATAAGGTTGAGCTCACGGTGCCTGTGTTGTCCATTAGATATATATTTAGAGATTGAATTGTTGGTTAGACATTGTATAAATTTACCTGATAGACAATGGCGGACCTGGCCAAATTTCGATCTGCTGCTGTTCAGACTGCAAAAGAGTTAGGATTAGATGGGCAAGTTATGGTTGCCTATGTCACTACGGAATGTGACAAATTTATTGAACGGGAAGAAAGAAGATTAGAAAAAGAGGCCGAAAGAAAATTAGAGGCTGAGGCTAAGAAATTGGAAGCAGAAAAAGAAGACAAAAGATTAGCTGCAGAAAGGGAAGCCGAGGAAAGAAGACAGGCTGCAGAAAGAGAAGAGAAGAAATTAGCTGCAGAAAGAGAAGAGAAGAGATTAGCTGCAGAAAGGGAAGCAGAAAAGGAGGAGAAGAGATTACAAAGGGAACATGAGTTACGACTAAGGGAGTTTGAGTTTCAAGGCCATGCTCCTGAAAATGGTGCCAGTCCCTTTGCCTCTGATGCTACGGTTACTCAGGGAGCCTCAACCTCAGCTATGAATTTTCATTTAGATCATTTTGTTGAGAAAGACGATGATATAGAGAGCTATCTAAATAGGTATGAACTATTAGCTACCACGTATGGGTTAGAGAGAGAAAGGTGGAGATTAAAGTTATCTCAAGGACTTCGTGGGGCAGCTTATGAAGTTTTTGCAAAAATGAGCAGAGGTGATCAGGAAAATTATGACATGCTAAAGCAGGCTCTTTTGTTAAGATATGAAAAGAATGCAGAATTCTATAGGAAAAAATTTAGGAATGCTAAACTACTGTCAGGTGAAACCTATCACCAGTTCTCTGCACGAATAGAGACATACTTGGAGAAATGGACTTCTCTGGGGAAAACCCAAGATCTTAAGGAAATGGTCCTTATAGAGCAATTAAGAGAGTCCATGGCTCCAGACCTGAGAAAGTTTCTCATGGAACAAGGTGCAGAGAGGCTGGGTGAGTTGTTAAATGTTGCTGAAAGGTATCAAGCAGCTCAAGCAGAGGTAACAGGTAATAAAAAGAAACAAGTGGATAACTTTAGGGCACCACAGAACTTTAATAAATTTGATCCTAAGGATCAAAACAAAGGTAAGCACCAGTTTGATAGGCCACGGTATGAAAATAAAAATAAATTCCCACAATTCGATGAAAGGAAATATGATGAAAGAAAATCTTTCAACCAAGGAAAAAGGTGGTGTAAAAATTGTCAGATGGACAATCATGACACTGACCGTTGCAGAAGGAAACCTGTGTATATGGCAACCCTTCAGGTCAGGTCGACCTCAAGACAGGAGGAGGATATTATGTTGGATACCACTCCAGAAGAGATGAGGAAGGCACAGGCTGGGGATAAAACACTCAAGCCTTGTTTCAGGAAATTGTCAACTTGTCATACAACTCAGGCAAGGGAGATTTTTACATGAAAAACAAGTTGATGTATAGGAAGACTGGAGCTAGATCCAAAGGTCAGGGACAACTGGTACTTCCTAAAAGATATAGGGCAGACTTAATAAGGAGCCTACATGTGAAACCAGATGGGGACCATGAGAAGATAGGTACCATCATTCAAAAGGTGGCTCACAATTATTATTGGCCCAAAGCAAGATGGGACATTGAGAATTTTGTAGAAAGGTGTAGCATAGCACATGAGGGAACACCCACAAGTGGGAACATGGATCAGGACCTGGACACGCCACGGGGCAAAATTAGGCCTGATAATAAAAAGAAAAATAGATTTGATAAAGTGGACCAAATGGAATGGGAAGCCCCTTTTCACGGACAAGCTTCACTTAACTGTTTTACAATGGCCACTATGCGGAGAGTGCAAAAAGATGTCTTACCCCAGGATAGCCGACAATCCCTCAATCGGACTTAAACAAACTGGAGGAAGAGGATGTAGAGAGGCAATCTCTCATCAAGAATTTTAAGTGGGGAGACAGCCCCAAGAAAAGAATTGGTAGCGGTCGTTTTGTGAATGAAAATTCTGGAAAGAAAAATCATCACTATAGAGCTTCGAGTGGAAGAGACCATACCGGTGCATGGACAAAGAGGTCCACACAATTAAAGGTCCATATGTAGCTTTGTTAAGAACGTGGACTGATGAAAAGGCAGAGGAAAACATTACATCTTCATACCAATATGTGAATGAGCTGACCACTCGTTTAAAAACTGGCTGGAAACTTGCCAATGAAAATTTGAAACAAGCCAGGAAGAAACATGCTGCCTATTATAACAGGAAAGCGAAAGACAGAAATTTGGCTGTGGGAGAGAAAGTACTGCTTCTTTTGCCCGGGAGTCAGAATAAGTTACAAATTGGATGGCAAGGTCCATATACAGTTCTAGAGAAGGTGTCTAGAACAAATTATAATATAGATAAGAAGGGGAAAGAAAAAATCTATCATGTGAATCTCCTGAAGAAATATTTGGAAAGAGAACATCAGGAAGAGACACACTTGTTGACCTTGTCCATCGCCATGGAGATGAAAAAGGAACCACTTTCATCATTTGAATATCCATTACACCCCTGTGAGACAGCAGCACAGGTGAAAATCAGTACACATTTAACGAAAACTCAGAAAGAGAGAGTGCAACAGGTTCTAAATAATCATGCAGAGGTGTTAACAGACCGACCAGGGCATACAAATCTATTGGAATATGATATGAAACTGATAGACCCCACACCTGTCTGTATGAAACCATATTCGATTCCGTTTGCTAAGGAGAAAGCTTTGAAGGAAGAGATAGACTATCTATTGAAGGAAGGAATTATTTCACACAGTGAATCCTCATATAGTTCCGGTGTTGTACTCTTAAGGAAGCCCTCTGGAGAACATAGACTCTGTATAGATTACAGGAGACTGAATGCTATTACAGAAGGACAGGTGGATCCATTGCCGGATACAAATCAGCTGTTTGCCAGACTAAATAAAGCTAAATGTTTCTCAAAAGTGGATCTGAGTAAAGGATACTATCAGATTCCAGTAAAGCCTGAGGTTAGACCATACCTAGCTTTTAGTACCTCAGAAGGACACTATGAGTTTAATAGATTGCCATTTGGATTGAAGAATGCGCCTAGTGTCTTCTCTAGAATGATGAGAAAATTGTTGGATGTAAACATTTCGGAGGAACGTAATGAATCCCTGTGTTGCCTCTTTGATTGAGGATATTCCGAATGTTTCATACAGGATAATAAGAAGATTATGGGATCCACTACGAAAACTCTGCTATCACCAGGTATATGTTATCTCCTCATAACGTACATTTTGAGGGAAATATAATGTTCTCTGGACATGTCATTGCGCAGACTCAGAGAAGAGAAATGGTGAATACGGGTTGCGAAGCAGCATTAAGACAAGCACTCACACTTGCGGCTGTTCAGTAACATAACCGAAATATATTATTGGTTGTAGAAGTCTGAGGCAGATTTCATGAGTAGTGCCTACTCTGAATGGACCCAACTACATAAAACCATGATAGCACCACAGCAGAGTAAAGTCAAGTTGACTTACATTTATCTATGTGTATATAGAATAAAGGACTGACATGGGATGTCTGTTTTAAGAGGGGAGGTGTCGTGAAATATTCTAATCCACATATATAAATTAAAAGGTAAATGCAAAGCCTAACAAATAAATTTAATAAAGAAAAGAGCAATGGTAAAATAACAGTGCTGTCACAAAGAATGTACTCGAAATCCCCCTTTGTTTTATGCTTCGTCTGCAAATTGTAACGTTTCCACGTTAAATATAAGCCACTGCATAAATACAAGCGTTTCCACAACACATTGAAACGTGTGCTGTATTTCTTGGAAAAACTTTTGAGATACGCAAGCTGAACAATGACCTAATTTTAATATTTCATTCATTCCATTTTATACACAGCGTAACTAAAAGACAGATAAAGCAGGATAGAGAGAAGGGAGAGGCAGAAAGCCGAACGCATGCAAAATTAAACACGCGTCTCGCTATTAATGCCACCCCAACAAGCGTAACGCGATACACAATTACTACTATCACGCGTGTAAGGCCACATGCACTAACTTTTTCGGACGGACAGTGATAAAAACACTAACCTTCCCAGAGTTAGGTTTTAAAATCACGAAAAACGCTTATTAGAAAAGATAACATTAGATGGGTTTACGTTTGAAAACATTACAGTACCCAGACAGCACATCTTCGAAACAGGAGGTAGAAGAAATTGCATATTTTGAACGCAGCCACTTAGCTCTTTTAAATTTGTATATTTGGGTTCCTTAGGGCTTGCTGACAAAGAATATGTAAAACGTTACGCAAATAGTCTAGGAATTAACAAGTTATAACCAAAATAAAATAGTGGGGATGCCTGACAGCATGAAATCATTTCTGCTCATAAAATTTTTGTATAACGTGTTTAAAAAAACCTTGCGTACGGAAATAGCCTACCATGTAAACTCCAAATTGATTGGAGCGCAACAAATATAAGACTAAACACGATTGGTCGGACTATAAATACTATGTTTGGTTGTTAGGGGAGACGTAGGAAGGTAAAATTTTTTCAAACACTTGTCGAAACGTGGCTCCATTGGCCAGACTCGCTGATATAATCACTTAGGAGCGTTAGTTCGAGACCACTAGTTCAAATAAGCTTGATAAAGCAACAGTGCGTTGAAGCCAGCTCATATTTTTGCTAAAATAAAAGCCTGGAACATAAGCAGATGGGAATTTGTGCCAGTGTTTGTGCCAGAATTCATTGCTAGTCAACGTATCTGTGTATTTCCATGAATTGTGGTAGGTTTGAAATATTCAATATCTTTTAATGAAAATTGAATGTAAATTGTTAATTTATGCCTGTATATATGTGTAGTTCAGTAGCAAACATGATGTAAAGCCTATAATGCTCCAGCCTGAACAGAAGGTGTCGGAGGAAAGTAAAACGGCATGGAATGGCCAAACAGTACACTGACACCTAGATGATTGACTAGAAAGAAATAATGCTGGAAGTGCAGAGGCGTAGTAACCATTAAGGAGGTTAATACTGGTATAAAGTATTTCAGATGAAGCTGACAGTTGGCCTAACGCTCTGAACTCAATGTTTGTGGTGTATTGTGCTCAGTGTAGAACTAGAGTATCAATTAGTTATGAAGTAGAAGGTACATCCTTCTTGTTTTCAGGGACCGTGGTCTTGATGGTATTGAGCAGCACCTGGTCAGAGCTTTGCTGAATCCAGAGTCGGACAGCATACTCCTTGGTCCCTTTAGCTATCAGTGAGGTGTCTCCAGAGCCCAGGGGAGAAATCGAGCAGAGGAGTCTCTTCCTGCCGCCATCACGCAAGATAAGCTGATGTGGCCAGCTGAGCTCAAAATTATGTACCCCCATCTTAAAATAACATTGTAACATAAACTTAAGAGGGGAAGTAAATTGTTTTAATATCAGGAACTGAGAACATCTCCAATACTAGTTCCAATAAAGACAAACTATTGAAGTCATGATGACAAATACCAACAGAGCTTGAACAAAACAAAACCAGTATTACCTCATATTACTACTACACAACTGACACACATAGGATACTTTTAATAATATATGTCACTACAATATTCATATTGAGAAATTCTGTACATATAACTTGTAATTAAAATTGATTGTGATTCCTGGTTCCCTTTGTATTTGAATCAGGACACATATTCATTCATGACAGCAATGAATACATATTGTTATTTGAAAAGTTATCAGTGACTCCTTTAAGATATCCTTGTAGAGTGTTTTATGTATGTGAGTGTCACAGTGTTGTCAAGTGTGGTGGAATAAATTAAATTGTTTATTTGTCTGTTGTTGTTATGACTTACACTTCATCATACACATACCCTAGACATACAACGTAGTCATCACACTATTCCAGAATAATTCTGACTGAGATATATATATATATATATGTGGCAGCAAGTAAGGTTATCTATAATACACTACTCTTATTAGATATAGATACCTTCACAGCTGATCTCAGTCAGTACACTAAGTCCCCTATAAATATTTATAACATCCCACTTCACCACATCGTGGGAACAAATTTTTATCTGATAGATTTATAAAAGGTAGCTTGAAAGCTAGTCAGTGGAAAAAAATTGTGTATGATAGATTGCATGTAAATTGTACGTAATAACAACCGATACTTTAAAAATAGACATGTTACTAACTGATAGAAAAAGAAATTACTTGAGAGTAAGACATGTGTCACGAAAGGTTTGTGATGTTATAAGAAAGTAAGATATCCTGGACAAAAAGATGTATCAGATGATACCAGGATAGTGCCAGGTAAGAGACTGGTCTTACAAGAAATACCCCCTTTTCTGAAACAGAATAAGGGTGTATTGACATCAAAGGTTAGAATCCAGCTGTATAAATCTCCAGGTGTTGAAAGGGTATGTCCTGAAAATCTATGTGCCCCTTTCGAAGATTCTCCTTTGGTATTAAGTGTTATTATATTTATGTTTGTTTGTTTATGTTGGCTAGTTATGCTTGGGGTAATTAATATAGTGAATCTCTCAATCTAAAATATGTATCCAACAAAACTTGAACTTTAATGTTAATAATCTCAACAAGTCTGATGGTACATATTTACAATTTATTAAACCTAAACCGGTTCTCTTTTCGGTTAGGAAAATTCAAAGGAACTCGTATTTACATTATATAAAATAAATAACCATATAAACTTTAATATCAAAACAAAATCTAGTACTAAAATCTCTATTGTCTTCTACACTGAAGAATAATTTATTTCACTAAAATGTCACTGATTTTGACTGAAGATATGATGGATTCATAATGTCCTTATATTCATCCTTCATTATAATGTTCATTAATATATTTATAGTTTTTGGGTAGTGCTAGCTTTTAGTTGAAAACGCTGATCAGTGGCAAGATAAGGCCACTTATCTCTTTAAAGTAGAAAATCCTACACTCTCCTGCCGTGGTCGAACACTTCAGTGAATTGCCAGGCAGTTGAACAAAGGTGGCTGGTTGCAATGATCCCACGAGCGCTTGCACCGCAGAGTCCAAAGCGAGTAAAGGGAAATCAGATACTTCAGGTTGATTGCAGGATAAAACCTGAAAATCAAATAACCACAACCCTTGCATGGTCTAGCACTACTCTGGTCATACACATAATGGACATAACATACAGTGTCAGTCAATGTGCTAACATATGAACAGGACAATTTACCTCTCCACCTATCAGTCAGTTCACTGTGACTAAAATTTCCTTATATTTCCTAAGTTGATTCCTTAGTCCATGATTAGCTTCCATAAAATGATTTGGTATAGTATAAATTTACAAAGTAATATCTTCATCGATTCATTACAACAAATCCTTTTCATCCTTCCTTAGTTTCCATGATACCCGTCATTCCTTTAACAAATACTCTTTCAAATGGATTATTAAACTTACAGTCGTATTCTTGACATTATTTTCAATAAACCTACATCTTTTACAACGCTGGCTTTCGCCTCTAAAACCAACACATGCTTTGCATTCCAGCAAGTAACACATTCGTCCTGGAATATTTTTTTAACACAGGCTTTTTTTCACTTTCTAACACACGTGGATTAAATCACAGGAATAATACATATATATATATATATATATATATATATATATATATATATATATATATATATATATATATATATATATATATATATATATATATATATATATATATATATATATATATATATATATATATATATATTCATTCTTACCCTCAGGCAAAACACACACAGGCTGTTAATGGCTTCTATGGTTTGCGCAACAGATGCGGTTGGCAAAGGTAAAATACAATTACATTTTACCGCTTCTTTCTGGGCAGCTTGTGGTTTAATTTTTTTTAGTGGCGTCAAATAACCAAAGGGCAAGGCCTTTATAGTCACGCATCCGGCGTATGAGGTGACAGGGTAAGGAAAGGCGTAAAAATTCCCAAACTGAGACAAAATTTCTGTTCTCTGTTCAATGTTTAAAATCTAGTTTTTCCATTATCTTCTTTATTTGTGGGACGATTTTAGTCATTTAAAGATGGAATTATACTGTGGATTATTTTGTATCGATCTATCTATAAATTAGTTAGTTTGCACAATGCATTTAAATGTATGCGTGCTTTAACTAGCTAAGTTTGACTTATCCTGATGTAACACAACTCGTTTATTCGATATTTCTATCTTACTATAATATTATTCGATAAAGTGTTTACACCTACCTCTAAAGTAACATTCCCGTTGATGAATTACATAATCCTTTCCGGTGATACTTCTTTAGTTCTTATGAAATTAAATATTATTGTCCCATCGGTTACACAAAATAGCCTCTAGGTTTTAAGCATAGTACGTTTCCTACAACAATGATAATAAAGGTACGTTTTGATTGGCTATTGTATTAGAGAGTTCCCTACCTAATGGCGTCCGGTATGGTCAGATTTAGAAAAACGTGTTGTAAGACAGATCCAAAACACGACAACATGGAACCTCTGCCATGACTGAAATGAAGTCGGGTCTAGCTACTGATATAAAGTAGTAAATAAAAGAACACTATAACAGTGCCATTGTTATGTTGCTTCCGTCAGTATCAGCATCAGCATCTTGTCACCAGGAATATCTCTGCTCTCAGATGCCAGGAAATGACACTGAAAAATGTCACGAAACATTTGGGAAAATCGTGAGTGTAATTTAATGTAACTGACGAGAAAGTGGGCTATTTCATCGACTTTCTGTCGGGTCTTTGAGAAAATCTGAAAACGAAGATTTTGAAAACCTCGGTGACTTTTCGTTAGTTAGACAGCTGTTCCATGGACAAAGTTTTAAGATTTCAAATAATTGGTTGCATTTCTTCTTCAGATGAAAAAAATAAAATCATAACAATGGTATAATAAACTATTATGCCACACTATGGTATTTGTATTATTATTATTGCTAGGTAAATCTCGGTGCTGTCTTTATCCACATGAGTTGTTCTCCTGTTAATCCCACCCTATCAATTAGCAGTTTGCAGTCGCATAGGCTAATATATCTTGTACATACATGTACATCTCAGCATGTGCTCTGACAGAAAAAATCGGACACGAATAGTGACACTTTTGAATTTATTCAGATATGCGTAATTATAATTTTATTCGAACTCATGATTTCAAAAAGTTGCAAAATGCATCATCACATGACCAAACTAACTAATGAAAAGGTTTAAATTATTTACACCACCAGTAGATTTCTAACAGACGTGCCCAAAGGTTTAGTATAAAACCAAGGTTTTTGAAGTATCGAGTAAGTTCGAGCCCAGACTTTGAGAAGCTAAGAAGAACTCATTGCAATATAGGCAATAATTTTGAATGTTAATTTCACTGCGCATAGCAGAAGGTTTCAAGATGTTCCGTAAAACAACTCCAGTATTTTTCAAGGTTTCTGATTTTCAGAAGTATACTCGTCACAACTTTTGTGTATTTTAATGATTGTGGTTGTGGTGGAAATTCGAGTTTGAGGACACGTAAGTTGGTCAGAAAACTTTATTACATTTTTGTAAAGAGGCTTACATTACGCAGTATGCATGTTTCAAATTTTAGAATAGCACCGACAAAACCTGAACTATTGCCAGGTGGGCAAGCCATTCTAAGAGGCATTTTAATTAACGTGGAAAATGCAAATATTTCACTACCTATAGAGCCGGAGGAATTATCTGGCGATGATGGCTTTGATGATTTCAATGGACTGTATGAAGCATATATAATCATAAATGAAATGTTTGTAGAACCAGAAGAAGTCTCTGAAGAAGAAATGCCAATGTCTATTCTTACTGCACAGGCAATTTTCACAGAAGAAGAAATAGAGCAGTTACTGATTGATTCAGTGTTTCAGCACGGTCAGTAACCAACCGTTGGTCATTGTGTACTGACAGATCTTGTATATATTGGTTGAGGAAATGCTTTGTCATATTCACCAGTTGATTGTTACACTGGGTTCAGAATAAATAAATTCCAGCCAGGATTTTCGCTAGAGTGTTCCTGAACTTATTACCAGTTCTAGACTTTGAAGATACATTTTGAAAGTTATCACTTACTCGACTTTATAAGAGCTCAGATATATTGAGAACACTACGATAAAACACTAACTACACCCAACCTGCACTATGGGTCACGCTGCCACCATAAGCACTGTATTTCAGGCTATCTCTGTCGAACCTGGGTAAAACACGCTTAAGGGAGACTACAACTCTGGTGAGCTACCAGTACCAAACCTTAAGATCAACACAACACACTGACATTGATCGTTATTAAACAACCAACGTCCTTTTCAAGACGAACGCAGAAGAAGAAGAAGAATATTTTTACATAGACAATTACACTGGTGTAAAGCTTGAAAACTTACATTAATTTTGAAGTGACTATGTTTATAATTACATTTACACTACTTTGAAAATGTAAGTATTATATTTAGAATGTACATTATTTCTTTCCTCTTTCCCTCCCTGCTCCATGGGGAACCTGGAACTACGTTATGCTTTTAGCTCTCTTTACGAAATTAGCAATAAAGCAATCACCAGCCCTTGCAGTGGTGGGTCATGAATCATCATTCTAGATACTGAGGCTGCCAGCCTCAAATGACTTCACATTAAACTTCACATGGTAATATATACATATGTTAGTAGTGAAACATAGAATGCAAAAAGGCACTACTTACGCCAATCTTGGCTACAGACTTGTTGCTCAGATGAATAAAAGAGACGAGTCAGTCTCTTACACGCGTCTGGTGTGTCTTTAATTTGACAATAGATTCCCTCTCTGACTCCGCGTGTTTCTTCAATTTCCTAGTCCCGGTGTTCCTTATTAAAATGTAGAGATTTCATGTGCTTTGTAAGTCTTATTTGGTTCTCCAATAAAGAGTCCCGTTAAAAAAAGGAATTATGAATCTAGTCTTCACTCTGGCGATGTCTGATGTTGTCTTGGCGAGCGTGAAATTCACAGTGAAATAAAACTGCGAAATGGTCAGACTATATTCCTATCTTCCCTTGTAATCATTGTTGTAATGAATCTAATCAGAAAGATCCAATCCTTTCAAATCATGGGGATAGGATGTGATGATTTCAAAAATATTCCGACATCGGATAATTTTGAACGTAAGGCAGAGGTCAACTCTCCCATATATGGTAATATGATGTCCGATGCCCTTGTGTACAAACTTACAGACAGATCGGGGAACTCACATGACAACATGTGTAAGCTGTAATGCGTATTACTTTATTAGAAAGTAATGTTGTCATAACAAATCGGCCCGGAAGCGATTATGTCACACTTGTCTGCCCACATGTGTCACACAGACAGTAATCTCGTTATCTGTCGTATGGGTATGCAAAAACTCCGTGTCTGTCCATCTGGGTTATCAAACGAGTCGTTTTATCAGCGGTTCAATCTAAACACGCCGGCGACTATCTTATCTCAGTTGCTCACCGCAAGCTAGGATCACCGGGTAACAAACAGGTGACATCACAGAGAGGAGTGTCAAGAAATGTTTGCACCTACAAAATATTTGCCACACAAGCAGAAAAATAACGAAGAAAGAAAAAAAGAAAGAAAAAAAGAGAGAAAGACAAGTGCGATAATTGACAGCACATAATAAAAATCAGTACCACAAATGTACCGATACTGCTGGAGTGAAAAAAAAAAGATCGTAAAGAGGTCGTCCATTTCGTCACACCTTTCATGCCTCTCTTCAAGTCTATGACAGCTCCGAGGAATTTAAAGTGGTTGACCTGCTCCAGTACTTGTTCTCCCAGCGTAAGCTGATGCCTTCTTCCCTCTCGTGACGTGATATCACAGTGGCTTTTGTTTTGGAGATGCTGATGACCATCCTTCTCTTCTCCAGCTCTTCCTTCAAGACTTGCTGGTTGGATTGAAGATGTGCCTCTGATTTAGCAATCAGGGCAACATCATCGGCAAATGCCAGCTCTGAAATACAAACTTGTCTTGTCCTCCAGTACACCGCTGAATACTTTCTTGTCCTCTCTTTGCTTGCTTTGATGACATCGTCCATGAAGAGTATGAAAAGATAAGGTGAAAGAACATCACCATGTCTTACACCAGTGGTAGTTCTGAGCTCTTCTGACTTATGATTTGCCGATGTCATAGTTTCTGCAACCCTTGTAGACGCTCTGTACAACATGAGTCAGAGGTGCTGGAATGTTTTTCTTTGCCAAGCAGTTCCAAATTCGCTTAAGGGACCTTGTCAAACGCCTTCTCCAGATCCAAGAAACAAAGATGCATTTCACTTTTATACTCAAGGGCATTTTCACTCAGCTGTCTGGCTTGATACTTTTCATTTTTCATTCCACTATTCCCGTGAAGCTTATGGAGGAGCTGAAGTTTTCTTTCTTGAATCAGGCGTGTCGTGTTGGCTACTCTGAGTCCATGTTGTTTATGCGGGAATATTGTGCCCTATTTGATGTAATTCTATACGTGCGTTCTGTGTCAGACGCAACTTTACCTGCTTCAATTATTGAAATGGCCTCATAACTTCTTTTACAAGCTTAACATCTTGCTCTTCCTCTTCCCATAATGATATTTATTAATCACTTCGCAAAAAACGCAAATAATTAAAGATAAAACAATATGTAAAATAGAATGGCGGAATAATCTCTTTGACTTTAATGACTTTGACCTGCAACGGGCGTGAACATTGGCGACAGATTAGCCTCATTGCGACCCTATTACCGGTATCTGTTCTATATGACCACATTTCATATACAGAAAAAATAATTTAGTATTTTTATTAAATTATGGAAAATACAACACGTCAATGCAGCGGAATGAATGTGCTGATCTGGAATGTCTTTTACATGGCACTGTTGCATAAATACTTAGTTAGAAAATTATTCTATAAAATTATTTTCAAATAAAATATGCAGCAACATCCATAGCAGTTATGATACAGAGTACTTTAAAGTTATTACAAAACAGCTCACTACGGTGCAGTATGTTTTTAAATATTAATTTTGAAAAAAAAATACAAATCGAGTTTAGCTTATGATTACCGATACTCAACTCGCGTATATCTGAATTTAGTTTGTGGACATAGACAAATGATATAAGGTACGCAACCCTTGCATAATCCTGATCTTAATTTTGTGCTGTACTGAGAAGCTTTCCAAATGTTGTTTAGATTTGCAAAGGCTGTTCTGTCTTTATTCACTCTGTTACTGATATCTTTACTTGTTCCGCCGTCTGGTGTTACAAA
The DNA here is from genome assembly GCA_024509875.1 of Oreohelix idahoensis. Lineage (NCBI taxonomy): Eukaryota > Metazoa > Mollusca > Gastropoda > Stylommatophora > Oreohelicidae > Oreohelix > Oreohelix idahoensis. Next base: position 277,295 of record JAMPIV010013775.1, read on the forward strand.
GCTTCCTAGATATGTAAATGTATTTGTTTGTTCCAGCTTTTGGTTCCTTATTTTTATGGGCTCAGGATTTATTACATTGAGTGTCATGACCTCTGTCTTCTTCAGGTTGATGTTCAGTCCCACTTGTTGGCTATATTTTTTAAGTCTGTCTGTTTTTTTTCTTGGATGTACTGATGTGAATGTGAGAGTAATACACACACACACTCACACACACACACACACACGCACGCACACGCACACACACGCACACGCACACACACACTCGCACACACACACTCGCACACACACACTCGCACACATATACGCAAATAGAAAAAAATATTCTTTTTCTGAATTATTTTACTCCGTTCAGGGAAAATCTACGCCTCCCTGTATGTCACACCTTTCCCAGACTAGATGTTGTAACTGTATTTTTACAGGAGATACCCACACGGTCATGTCAGCGTGACTCACTGGTTTATTTCCATCCACGCAGAAATGGATAATAACGCTGCACTAATGATTATTTAATTCAATTATTATTTTATATTAATTTAATTATGATATAATTTTGGAAAGTATGTCGGTGTTATGTTTAAATCATGTTTAAATATAAACATTTATATCTCAGGCGTTCACACTCACACAAAAATATGAACATAATAGAGATGGGCAAATCGACACACTCCGCTGTTTCGAGACATTCGGCACAGTGATTTAAACTGTATCGACACACTGTTTCGACACAACGGCACTTTTGCCCGTGTCGGGAGAAGTCTGCTTGGACTGGCGTGTGTCAAAATCTATGCCGTTTCGTGTGACCACAATTCAATATTTTTACACAAGTCTTTATTATGATGAAATAAAACGGAGATATGATGATAGCTGAAGTATATGTGAAAATAATAAAAAACAACAATAATAATAACAGTAATAATAACACATGATATCAAACTAGAGTAAGCTAGTTTTGGTAGACAATGATTCAAATCCACACCGAGTACACATATATCAGCAGAGCTAATAAAGTGCCCATTACATTTATACGAACACACGGACACTTTCAACTTTAACATAGTGCCTAAAACATTGACAACTGCAGCACTGACACAATTTCCAGTGTCTATAACTTCTCAGCAAAAATAATATCACTTGTAAAATCAAGTCATCATAACACATCCCTGAAAAATATGACATGTTTGATATTCCATACTATCTTTGAATGTTCAGGAAAAGTCTTTTTATCTTTTAACCGCAAAGGTAGAGTTGTAAGTAAAAATAACAAAAAAACTACTTAATCTTATACATGTAAGACATAAAACATAAGCGTTACATTACCATATAAAAGAAATCAATGATCTGAGGCAACCACTTCAATATTAATTTTCCCTTTAAATTGATGTTTAAAAACATCATTTTTGAAACTTTTCCACTAGAAAGGCGAGTCCGACGTTCACTTATTAGCTGACCTTGTTTAGAAAAGATGCGTTCACATGGAACAGAAGTTGCCACGATGCACAATCTTTTTTTCATTTTCAAAAATATGTGGACAGATCACTTCAGTCTTCTTCCACCAAAGAAGCGGATCGTCTAACCTTGGCAGCAGTGGCATTTGAACGTTTTCTACAATGCTGTCGGCCCTAGGATTTTCCTTTCTTTGTTTTAGCAGGTCTCCGACGGATTTGTCGAACTCGTCCCACACGGAACAAGATGTAGTAGTGGCAACGCTTGGCTCTATTATTTGAGGAAGGTTTGCTACTGAGGTTCCTTCTTGGCTCCGTAAGGCTCAACACTCGTTAATTAGAATTTCTTTAGTTTCTTTCAATCGCTGCTCATTTCTGAAAAACCCATGCTCTTTGAATCGGGGGTCGACCAATGTTGCCTCCCAGACAATGGCTAGATCACTATATTTTTTTATAAATTTTGTTTTTTAGTTCTTCAGTTAGCTTTTCTATTAGAGCAATGACTGTTGCATTCTCATAGTTATGGCTTTTGAGACTGAGGCAGTGGTTCAGCGATCCTTGGCTTAGAAGTGCAACTTTTGACAGTGTTACGTATTTTCCGCCACTAATTTCCATGGTGGTATCATAAAAGCACTGCAAGACTTTCTTTGACTGTTCGATTACATACTAGTCTTCTAAAGTCAACTTTGATCCTAAGTTTGCATTCACTATTGCTAACGTGGACTGGATTGGTTCTTTTATATAATTTACCCCGTCAAACATCTCGTAGGTTGAGTTCCAGCGGGTCCGGGCAGTCTTGTTTCAGCGTCAGGTTGGGAAAATCCATCTGTTTCTGGATGCTATGAAGCTTTTCGAGAGCTTGTGGGCTTCTTTTAAAAAACTCGACGACAGCTTTAACGTTTTCTCGTGTCTGTGAAATTGTCTCCATGCTTGCTTGAACAACAAGGTTGAGACTGTGGGCAAAGCATGGTATGTGCAACCATTGGCACAATTTTACAGCTCTCACCATGTTAGCTGCATTGTCCGTTGTGCATGCTACAATTTTGTCTTGCAGCCCCCACTGCGACACAATAGTTTTCAGAGCATCTGCAATGTTTTCTGATGTGTGTTTACCGGTACGTTTTACACAAGACAGCAGGTAGGACTTCATATGACAGTTTTTGTCTTTAAAGTGCGCCGTTACTGCAAAATAATTTTCGTTTTTCCAATATGTCCACCCATCAGTGGTCAGGCTCACGTATGACGCACCACTCACATCATTTTGAACGTCTAACAGCGTGATGTCATACAACTTTGAAAAGAGGCTGTTAGACAATGTCTTTCGACTTGATGCCTCATAGCTTGGGTTTAGAATCGAGATAAATTTCCTAAACTCAACACTTTCAACAATACTGAATGGAAGGTGATCCTTCACGATTATTCTTAAAATCTGGTCGTCTAATTTCTCTCGCTTGGCATTCGTAATTGGTCTTGAATAAAACCCTGTTACCTTGCATTGATTTGATTTTTTAACTTTTGGAGCTGTGGATAGTGGGGAAGTTTCTATTTCTCCACACCTTGCCTTCAATGTCGAAACTGACGAATTCTCTACCGAAATGATCATCTCTTCATCTAGTACTTCTTGCTCAGCCAGACGCAGTGTTTTGATACGACTGCTACATAGATCCACGAGGGAATGTTTAAATTTCATGTGCCTAGTCATACTTGAAGTTGACGAACCCTTGAATGATAAAATACCAGAACACACGTTACATTTTACTTTGTTGTCTTTGATCTTTACAAAATAATCCCAAACAGGGCTTCTCCCCGACATAAATGAAGATTAAATGAGGTTGAACACAAGTTTTAAACACTATTTTATTTTACACGTTTTCTTACAAGAGCGCCTGAAGTCAGGAATCAAGAGTACCGTAACATGCGTATAATGAGCGCTTGGATGAAATAAAACTATGGAACTGTTTCGAAACAGCAGACTAGAAGTAAATTAACTGAAACAATGAGACATGAGTCATGACACCCTAGTATGCAGATTTACTTATTCTCGTTAGTACAAATCTATGGTATATCGTGTGACCACTGTTAAGAATTTTACACAGTCGTTTTCATTATGATGATATGCTAGGGGAACATGCTGACAGCTGCATTAAAAGTGAAAAAAAAATAATAACAGTAATAATGACACATTATATAAAACTAGAATAGGTACAGACAGCGACAATGATTCAACGCAAACCGAGCAGACACCTAGTAGTAGTAAGCCTCTTTCAGTCCTGAGGAATTATTTAAAAAAAAAAAAAAATTATGACTTGTTTGATTTTCCATACTATCTATGAACGCCTAATGTACCGGACGCTTGACTCAAATTTTACAAGGCTCACGGAAGGTGAGACAGTGAGACAGTGTGCCTCTTTGCAAAACAGCGAGGCAGACAGGAACTGAAACTGTTTCGAAACAAGAAGCAGGCTGTGTTTCGAATCTGTCGGACTCAGCGCTGTTTCGAAGCATTGTTTCGACACACACACACAGTAGCCATTTCTAGAACATAACCGTAATACCACTTACCGTCCGTGTACACAAATAACTTGCTAAAACACGTTTAAGAATTAAAGATCTTAGGACTTATTTAACGGAGAATGGTGTGGTGGAGAGAGAGAAGTAACACAATATGCCCCAAGGGCAAACACATATTGGACGATTTACCAGCTAAGGCATCAGTCCATGCCACACACACATTCATGTCAAAGAAACACAGTGAAAGCTGAATTAACAGCACGCCAGGATTTTACTATCGGTAACACACATAATGCCATTGAAGATAAGGTTATTTCTATAAAGGGGATGAACTGCATACTCTTGGTCTCCCTCAAACTAACCGAACTGAAAGAGGTACAGTGGAGGAAACGTTTGGAGTAGATGTGCTAGAGGTGAAAGGTATTGTGGAGGACATGATTAAAGTAGATGTGTTGGATGTTAGAGGTATGGTGGAGGACGTGATTGGATAATATGTGCTGGAGATGAAAAGTATAGTGGAGTAAATGATTGGAGTGAGAGGTATAAAGGAGGACATGATTGGGGTAGATGTCCTGGGAGTGAGAGGTATAGTGAAGAACATGATTGGAGTCGATATGCCGGAGGTGGGAGGGGCAGTGGAGGACATGACTGGAGTAAAAGTGTTGGAGGTAAGAGGGACAATGGAGGACATGATTGGTGTGGGTGTACTAGGAGTGAGAGGTGTCGTGGAGGACATTATTGGAGTAGATGTGCTGGAGGTGAGATGTATGGTGTTGAGGACATGATTGAATTAGATGTGGTCGTGAGAGGTACAATGGAGAACATGATTGGAGTAGTCATGTTGTAGGTGAGATGTATAGTTGTCATTGGGTTAATAGATAATTAACAGTGGAGGGTTGATCCTGGTTGCTCGAATAATCATGGGGGCTCAGAAGTATATTAAATGTTCAGTTACTTTTTTTTCACTCGTGCAACGCCGGGTATAACTGCTAGTGTTCTCTAAATATAAACAAACACGCTATACATCTAAAACTCTTTACTAACCGTACTAATCATTCTCTATATCTAAAACTCTGTCCTTAAAATGCAAAAACATATATCTAAAAATCTGTATTACCATACCAAATATTCCATGTATCTAAAACTCTATTTTAATAGTACTAAACATTTACTGCATCCAAAACTCTTTACAAATAGTACCATGCGTTCTGAACATCTAAGCAAACACTCTGAATATCTGAAACTATTTCATTGACAGTACTAAACATTCTCTATTAATGAAACACTTTGCTAACAGTATAAAACATTCTATGTATTTAAACTCTGTACTACCTACGTAAAGAATAGTCTCTATATTTATAGCTCTTGGCTATTAACTGTACCAAATATTATGTATATCGTAACAAAACATTGTCAACATCTAAACCAGTGTTTCCCAAACTGTTTCTGTTTACGTGTCTCCCAGAGCACATCCCCGACGCTCCTCCATTTCCCTGCATTGCATTAAAAAAAAGCTATGAAGAGTGGAAAATAAGCGCACTTTGGCTCTAGTGAGACTTTCCCCTTGTTTATTAACGTATTGCGGATATCACGTTATCACTAAAAGTTAGTTGCTTATCCTTTACAGGACGTGGCAATCAACCCCAGCTTTTATTGGCTGTTTGTGATTTTTCTAGGCAATTTTTTTTCATTCAGTAGTTTGCCATTGCTTTCTGAACGGTACGGCGCTTATACACGTTATCATTAGCCCACCTAAATACTAAGACAATCAAATATGCAACAAAGCAAAGTTTGAAACACCTGCAGATATCTAAGGTCTTAGCTACCAGCGAAAAGACCACGTGAACACACTTTGCCAATGGACACTAGCCGACATCAAACTGGCAATCACTATTCAGCAATAGTTTTCAACTTCCAAAAGATTAAATCTAAGTGCGCTGGCCATATCTTCACCTTAGTAGTTTCTCTTTCTCTGAGGCTGACCAGGAAGGGGGGAGGGGGGGGGGGGGCAGGGGGCAATAGGGCTTCGTTATCCTTCACACCTGCCTTCGTAGCAAACGATTATGGTTAGAATTTAAGATCAGCGATGGTTACCTGAGCTCAGGGTGGTAAATATTGAAGAAACAATGCATTGCTTAATGATTCTCGTAGACAGCCACTCCGCTACCTATCTTTCCCATCTCGTCCCTGCCTCAGTGATATTGTGTCTCCAATAGTGATATTGTGTCTCCAATAGTGATATTGTGTCTCCAATCAATAACCTTTTTTTTCCAACCCACTAAAACTGCTACGCCATATTTAAATATGATAATGCAGTTAATTACCAAATATTCCCCGTATTCCCAGACAAGCATCTCGTTTCCCATGGTACGCGTACTCCAGGTCGGGAACATCTATACTACTGGACAAAAGTTAAGGGCCACCATTCAGTTTAGACAAGGTTTATATAATTGATTGGCAAACTGTAAAGACAAGTGAAAATGTCATTAAAACTGAGCTCATAGAAATGTGTATACATTTCTGTGTGCACTAGGTTATTTTTTTTTTTAATGTCCAAAAACTGGGTCACTTTAACCCGCACGTGAAAATTGCCATTGTTGCTGCAAAAACTCCTGGTTTTTGCAACACGCCCCACTAGTTCAAAAGGTGAAAAAGTGAGTTGAATTTGAATGCACGTGGAAAATGATCATCGGTAAAGAGTGTTCACTGTTGGTATGCAATAAATCAGTATGACAAGTGGTCGAAATGATCACTGCATTAGCCATGCCACCAAGGAGAAGTCTCAGCACGGTAGACCGTGGTCGAGCCATGGCATGGTTTCAGGATGGTCAATCTGTTCGTCACGTTGCAAGACGTTTAGCAGTGTCCCACTCTACCATTCAGAGACTTCTTGAGAGATTTCAAGCTACCGGACATTTGAAAAATCGACCCTGCTCATGAAAAATTATATAAACCTTGTCTAAACTGAATGGCGGCCCTTAACTTTTGTCCAGTAGTATATCATAGGGTGTATGGTAAACTGGAACGAGAGAAGTTAGGGAGGAGCGGTGAGTTAGGGTTTGTTCAAGCTATGTTCTCTTTATGAGCACTCGCGTCATGACGCCGTATAAACAAAACCCTGTTACATGTATGCGTTATATTAAGTAATATTGCTGAATTTAGCCTCTTAAATGCTCAACTACCCGCTAACTACTGAACGCGCACATGCTCTCCCCGCCCCCCTTCTCCAATATCGCCTCTTGCATCCTCCCAACGCCCCCAGGGGGCGGTACAGCCCACTTTGTGAACCACTGATCTAAACAAGCATTCTCTATTTCTAAAACTCTTGAGTAATAATACAAGCATTCTCTGTATCTGCAAATCCTTACTAACAGTTATGGATATTATCTGTACTGCCTACTCAGTACTAAAAGTACCAAACATTAAGTGTATCTAAAACTTTTTACTGACATTAACAAACACCTTCTTTATCTACAGTTTGTTGCTGACAGTACCAAACATTCTCTATTATCTAAACAAACACTCCATTTATCTAAAACTCATCACTAACAGTGATAAACGTACACTATATTTAAACATCTATATTAGCAGTACTTCGCCTTCAATATAGATAAAACATTTTATTAACAGCACCAAACATTATTTATATCTAAAACTATTTACTATAACAATATCAAACATTCCCTATTATTCAAGTTTTTAGAAAGTTCGGGGCCCAGTGCGAACAGTTTCGACGGGACCTAGTAGGGATCATTAAAACCACTTTTATCATCCTCATCATCATCATCAGCTGCCTTCTCCACAACGAAGCTTGGCTGTAATGGATCTCCAACGTCTTCTGTCTCTTGTCTTGGTGGTGCACTCTGACAGACTCTTTCCGGTCCATCTCTTGATGTTATCTTCCCATTTATAGCGCTGTCTTCCCCTTGCACGTTTGCCTTCAACTCTCCCTTCTATTATGGTCTTCTGCAAGGTGTTATGCCTTTTTATGTGGCCAAAGTACTTTAGCTGCCGAACTTTGACCTCCCTCATTAGTTCTCTTTTCATACCTAGATTTTGTATGACCTCCTTATTTGTTTTCTTCTCTTTCCGTGAGATGCGCCCCATTCTTCTATATATCCACATCTCAAGAGTCTCAATTCGTTCTTTCAATTGCTTATTCATTTTCACTTTTATAAAACACTTTAATTATTCTCCAAATATTATTTACTTTTCATGACTTCTTAAATAATAACATTATAAATTACGCACATTGTGTCATACATTATAAATATCAGGTTCATTCATTTTCCATTTCACGCATAATGAAGCATGCAGCGACCACTACAGTTGGTCTTTCCTCCTCCTCCCCCTACCCCCCTTCCAACAAGAAGCTTGCACCAAGCTTTCTCATACTCTAGCAGCGGCGTTTTCTTGTGCATGATAAGGTTACCAACCCCTTGTATAACACCATATTAGTCGCCTTGTACGACATGCCTGAGGGAGCAGTCATCCTGTTCTTGCCTTCTCTCATCCGAGACCCCCCAAGGAACCATACGGAGTAAACATCAAGTTGGTTAAGAGGAAATTTATTGTACACCTCAGTTAAATATTTAAATTATCTCCCCCTCACTTATTTGTCTTTACAACTATCTCGAATTCTTTGTGTTCGGAAACATCTTTCAGTAGATTGCTAATTATTAACATCTTCATTACCCGCGTTCATTTAATGTGATTGCCAAACTGTTTAATCAGTCTTCATGCTTTGATGATCACAGATTCGTTTTAATTACATTTAGCTTCGCGAAGTTTTGTTCCCCCGAGGCTACATTTATCGGAAATGTTAGGAAGATTCGAATTGCTATAAATACTTATGGAGATACTGTTGACCGGTTGTTTTATGCAAGAATTTGGGAAATTTTAAGGAGCTTCTACAGTGAGATGGAATAATTGGATTTAACGCTTCCAAAATGTTTTACAGTAGACATTTGTTCGTTTTCCAGCGCTGGTTCCACATCTATTAAAGCTAGTTTCATATCTTATGCCGAGTTTCACGTGGTGCCCTTTGGGAAGAATTTAATTCGTACAACGATTCAAAGAAACTTATGGTAATTGATGAAAAACCCATAAAGCCGATCTTGCGCGTAGCACGATTCTAATGAATCGGGGGAATCGGCCTAAAGCATTATATTTAAAATTCTAGATTAACTCGCGGCTCTGGGTTCAATGCTTGGTAGTGTCGCGCTCCTGTCTACCCAGCTGTAAAATGGTATCTGGCTCTGTCTGCACTTGAGTTATAGAAGGCAAAGGCACGTAGAAAGAAACTGGTCACCTCACTTTATAAAGCTAAACCACGTGTGGTGAGATGGAAGTTAGATAGAAAATAATAGCTGTAGTTCCTAGGCAGGTGAGGAGAACTGTGAGCAAGATTTAGGGATGCCACAGCACAAGTCAGGTAGTTAACTGCACAGTCTAAATGGTAGCTGTAGAAAAGAGCTGTAAAGTAAGTAACCTTCTCGTAAGACCTATCCTATGCTCCAAGAGTCTCTCTATTAATAGTTTATGTTGAATGTAGCTCGTTAATAATCGCTACCAATTAAAAATATTAATTAATTCTCTTATTTTTTACACAAGAACAAAATTTCGAACAGTAACTGAATTTCAACTAATCAATCAATGTCATGAAGTGGATTTACGTTTATAGAGTTTGCCAGAGTGAAGGCAAGACGCTAGTATGAGAAAGTCTGAGAAAATAGAATTTTGATGAGAAGTGGCATGACTGTGGACAGATGAGACTATTGGCTCAAGGGCGAGAACCTGGATTGACTCTCCCTTACCACTTGTGACTAAGATATGCTATAACCTCACCCCCCTCACTCCACAAGGAGATAAGGTGTAAATAACGACCACAGGCAACATATAGGTACAGTATAGTGTAGAAGCTGATCCAGTATATATATATATATATATCCATATATATATATATATATATATATATATATATATATATATATATATATATATATATATATATATATATATATATATATTTACATAATAAAACATTAAATTTCATCATACAGCAAAGAAATATATACCGTGCCGTGTTGCACGGAACTGAAAAGCAAAGTAACAATTAAATTGATAGACCCTAGGAAAACCCAATCACATTCACTCTTTCTGTCACCCTGCTGGGGAAAAATAAAATGATTAGTGATTTATACAAACTCTAATTTGTGGGGACCATCAACTTTAGCCTCCACTCTCTACTACAAATAAGATTCCTACTGTCACTGTTCTGCGGACACTGCCTACCCTACTGTCTACACAACTTCCAACTTTGTAGGCGATCATCTCATCTCATCTCAACCCATAACCCGTCATGGGTCGTAGGGGTGCCATGGTGGAAGCATCAGCAGACAGGGTCCTCCACTGCTCTCTATTCTCAGCAATGCGTACAAGTGTGGAGAAACCGTGTCCTGCCCATTCTTTGATGTTATCAGCCCAGGATTTTCTTTGCCTTCCTCTTCTCCGTTTACCTTCGACTGTTCCCTGGAGGATCGTTTTCGAAAGGGAGTCATGACGAGTTACATGCCCAAACCAGGCAAGCTTTCGACGTTTCACTATTGACAAAAGTGGTTCTTGATGGCCTGCATAGGTGTTTATCTTCTCTCTAACATAGACATTTGTTTTGTGCTCTTTATAGGCGATAAGCGTCACTAAATAAAACACTGGTCTGCTACACTAGTAGACTTTGATTACCACCATGGCTCAGAGGCTATCCTCTAAGGATAATATCAGACCCTACTGGTCCCGCCTATTTCTCTCCCTCTCCATCTCTCTCTCTCTCTCTCTCTCTCTATCTCTATCTCTTTGCTTCAGTGTCCCTCTGACTGTCGTGGTTGAGTTAAATTGTAAGAGTATTTGTCGAGTTAGACAATTGTAGTGAAATCGACAATGAGAGTGAACTGACAGAATTATAGATTACACATAGATATTGTGTAAATAGGGTGAACTTGAGACCAACCAGGAAGAGGATTCATTAAAAGTTATCTCTCTCTCCAAGCCTCAACACACTTAAATAGTCTAAGCACCACCCGCTCTCTCTCTTTTCTCTTGGCAAAACTAGAGATTATAGTAAGAACTTGTAATATTAAGTATGGATGAAGGGTCGTGAACAGCGCGTTAATAAATGAGTAAAATTTATTAAAGGAAGAAATATATGAAAATAATGCATATCTTCACAACAACATAGTAAAAGGCATCAATATTCACAAGTCAACGAGTATCTAATCAAACACCGATGGACAAACAATTCACCAACACACACAAAACCTGTCCTGTAGAACACCTGAGAAATAAATAAACAAAAGTCCTCAATCCTTCCGCTTTTGGGGGACCACGATCAATACTCCAGTTAGTGTCTTTAGGTATATTAATCCTCCTATAGGTGATGAATTTAAATTAAATACACTGTAGATACTCTCAATGCACTGGTGGTTACACCTTAATAACGAGATAGGTTGTAGGTACTCTGTCTATATCCGACTGGCCGCTAATACGTGCGGGGTTTTAAATGACCAGAAAAACACCCAAGACGAGGTCACTTTAGAACAGCTGGTCCATTGCGCTATTATCCCTGCGCGTGAAATTAGGTCTGCGTACTCGGTGTTAAATCCGGTTGGGCTGGCTTGAACTCTTATTTGTGACTGAGTGCTCCGTTTAAGCACAAAGTATGGTGATTTAAATTCTGCTGAAGACGCTGGGCTGATAGATATACTGGAAGCCCCAATGCGCTGACTGGTGATCAAGAGGCGAGTAGGAAACCACTACTGCCGAATTCAATTTCAGATTTGCTTGGCTCGTTAAACACTGCGTGAGCTTAATTCCCGTTAGAGGGATGGGCGTTGACAAAGGGTTATATTTCAGCTAGGGGTGACCCTCGTGGTGCTAGTTGCTTTCAGAAACCGCTAGATCGAAGAGAATGGGACGTTCTTCGCCTGACTGGGATCCTGCGATAGCATTTCGGGTGTCCTGAAACTGAGACCCAAAAGGAACGACCTTTACATCAAGCGAACAATAAAATTACAATAATGTTATAATAAACAGTTATGCTCCTTTATGGGATTTATAATTATTTTAATCATTGATATGATAGTCTTGGGCTGTCATTTTCCATATGATCCACTCTCCTGTTACTTCCACTCTATCAATTATCAGCATGCGCCTGCATAGGCTAATATATTTTGTACACATATATCTGTCAGCAAAATCTACTCCGTCCTCTTCCAACTCAACATCAGGGATATCTAACCCTGTAGTTCCAGCTGACTGGATATGCTAGTCATCTTACAACATTAAGTGAATTTACATAAAAATACAGCATTTGACATTACATAATAAATGGTATGCGCCCCTTGGGGTCGATACGCAAAAGGGAAAAAGTAATAACCTCCCAAAATGTAATACTTAGAAAATGCAATGTTATAGCTATAATAATAGGTTGTCACTGAAACCTAAGATATAATGTTATCTATGGCTGGTGCCTGCTTTCTGTGAAAGTTATAAACTGGTGTCTAACTACATAAGTATGCATATAAAATTCCACACCCAACCACTAGAAGTTTCTACTCTCAGAAAGTAATAAGGTACTAACTCTGTTAATTCAGGGTTATAGCGCACGCACATCACTATCCAGTTTTTTTTTAAGTGAATAACCTACACCGCTGACATTTCCTTACAGTAATGACAGTTATTTTAGCCTACTCTTAACCCAATGGTAAGCACTGAATGGACTACTCTGATTCTTCGCCTAGTAAGCATCTGTTATCGTAAGTTTACCATTAACCCATTGTAAACAATAACACAGGGAGACACGTACTGCTTAGGCACCCACTTAACTAAGGCGGTGGACGGCGCTACATTATCACTGAACTAATTACCGGGAGAAATCCTCTACATGAATTCAAGTCACACTCCTATCAGGTATATATACAAGCTAACATGAATATATATATTATAAAAGATGTCTACTTACCCCGAGATGACGAGAAACAGGCAACAAAATCTAGTTCCGTGTTAACGTCTGCCTTAGTCTCATTTGGTCATCAAGGGCAGGAAAATTTTTACGAGTGTGCTTGACTGATTAAAACCCTCTAGATTTATAGTCTACAAGTGACGCTACTCCAGGACACCTGGCATCGCCTGTTCCCACAGATGTTCGGCGTATAACGTAATCACGAGTAAGACAAATGTTATTCTAGAGTCTACATCAGATGACAACAGCCCGCGAGAAAGTTTCCCAGATCGACATAATATTATGTGAGCGATCAGGGGCCACAACAAAATCTCTCAGAACAAACATGAGTTTTGTCTCCCCTTTTGATCTCGCTACCAACTGTATTAGGCCAGCGGCTCGCTTCAAAGACTACTATTGCTCGCTGGAGATAAACGCCGTTACGCGCTACCAGCGTTTCCGTGGTCACACAAACACCAGGTGCAGCTTAGGTAATATTATCATAAGCATACCGCTACTGACCAGTGTTGAATTTATAATGAAGGCCAGAACGAAAACAAAGCCGCGGGGTGGGGTCAGAGAGGGGAATAATGGGCCACGTAGGTAGAATCCGAAAGAAAAGAAACCCCCAGAAATATGCAAAAAGTCGAGGAAATCAGAACATTAAAAGAGTAAGAAAAATGGGACGTGTTGGTAAAATAAATTATCAGTACCCGTGACACTGACACTCTCGACAACTGCTGAGATGACGTCTCCGTTGCACCCTTCTCTCGTTACTTTCAGGACCCAGGAATGGTAACCCTCTCTCCTGCTCCTGACTACTGCGATGATGATGATTTTGGGTATTAAGCACGAGGTACTTGATTAACTGTAGAAACTTCTCTGCTGCTGAATAGCTTCTATGACTTGCCCCGTTAACCCGCTCCGGTTTAGGGGAAACCAGCATTTATTTCTGGCTGTATACAATTAAACCAGTCTCCCGGCCACTTGCCGTTGCTGGAGCAGTATAATGAGCTAAGTGCTCTGGATTTTCAATAAAAATCCCGTTTCTGGCTGAAGAATGTCTTCACTGCCCGAGACCGTATGGTAGTCTCTTTCGCTTCTGGCGATATCTCGAGTCCTCTGACCCCTGAGATATTTACTTTTGCCGTGGGTAATTTGTAGTGGCAAATTACGCTCCCCCACTGTGCCGTGACCCGCTGAAAACAAAAGAAATGCATCTAATGTATACCAACTTCAACATAACGCATCTCTAACATATAGCTCCCATAAATCTTATACAACACTTCACCCGCTAAGCACAACGATACATAAAATATTTCTACCCACGTGTCACTCTATCTAACACTCCTACTATCTCCCCCCTTCCCTTCAACTAAAAATCTTTCTGGTACGCAAACAAAGCCCCAGACGTTGTCTGACCTTAATCTTTTGTTACGTTAACCTCGCCACGTATCTAAACATTTCAAACCTGGGAAAATCCCCCGTGCGAAATTCCTTAGTCTCCTTTTTAACATTTTTATGTGTGAGGTTTCCTTGCTTGAATCAAAATTAAACTAAACCTCTCGCTATAGGAATAATTTACTCCTCTAAGCAGTATAATTCAATTATAACATACATCTATACCCTCCGACTGCATTACCCACATTTAAGGCACAATAAAATTAACGTACACACAATTGAATGCCCAATAAAATTACACTTGTAAATATACAGGAATTAATGGTGGTATTTCACAACACTCTACAACTACTGAGCTTCCTCGGGGCTCCGTGAATTTGGGGCTCTCCCCTTTCACTTCTCTGGCCTGCAGTAGGGCCCCTTGCATTGGCAAGGATCGGTGTGGTCGGGTTTCCCAAAACTAAGTATGGGCTTCCCAGGATGAAATCATGCGCGGGCTGTGCCATTACAGCTGCCTTGATTGTGCAGACACAAACTTGCACTTCACCTCAATATTGGTGTGACGTACGTCTAGTTCGACAAGTGAATTTTCCCTGATATGATGGATGATTTAAAGGGACTTTTAGCTTTTCATAACATTAGAACCCCTGAACATTTGTTGTAACTTTTCGTTTCGCCAGAGCGAACCGATTCCACCGGGACTCATTTAGCATGCAGCACGAGATCAAAGACAGTAGTGGTCCCTGAAACGATTTCGCATCTCGGTGTTAAGCACGGAACCGATCGCAGCCAGAGCGAACGGGGAAAGCTGCCGCAAGCAGCGAGCGAAGATACGAGAGGCCAGGGGCGGCTTCTCTCTTTGGTCTGGCGGTCAGATCCCCAAAATCCTTCCGAGATCAAAAAAGCTGTCAAGTTTCTCATGTCCCACTCATCTTGCATTCCAGCTGTAGATATACAGATCACGTAGAAATACACTTCATCACTCGCTGGCCAGAACTTGATAGAAGCACTAGCGATATTTGAAATCTTGCTAGATTATCCCATGGATTTTCATTTATATTTGCAGTGAATTCTATTTCTGTGCAAAACGGTAATATATATATTGTGTAAAGTGATCAGTGGTCTAGTTCATTCATTCTATTTCATTGGATTTTGTGTTAATTTAAACCTATTAAATTAAACCGTCTCAATAGTTCCAGTTGTAAATGTAATGATATACCTGCTATACTATTTCCAAAAAGATAATAGATGTTAAATGCTTAAATTAACTTTTAAAGTCGCGAAGGAATTTATAATTAATAAATTTAGTTAAGTCCTATATTTATAGATGTGTGATTTAACCACTAGAACTCGCGCAGTGTTTATTAAATACATAATTAAATACGCGAGCGTATATATAATAGTCTTAACGGGAAATTTATCGCGCGCTTAGAAGATTATTTGATTTTTTAAAGTATGATTATGTTGTTATGGGTTTTCTATCTTTTTCTCTAGATTGATCACCTTTTGCAATCCCAGCAATAACGAAATCTTTCAGAGTTTCCATACTCGGTTCTTAAACTTCCAGACAGTTTGATGAGACATTTTTTTAAAGTAAATCTTGTGGTGGTCCGGTGCGGCCTAGCTAACATAATTACATGAAAGAAAGCCTACCCAAGATCATTTGATTATTATCATCAATTTAAATTACAATCTGTAAGATAAACTGGAAGATGAACAGTGCCAGTAGCGATAGTTTATATACTGCTCTATTGTGAGAGATTACCGATTTACCTGACTGTGACTGAGCCTAGTTTTTCTTCACTGGATTAAAAAAAACTTTACCGGTCAGTTGCTGTCATCACGCAGTGAAGGAATATTGCCATCACCTCATTTTCACCCCTGTGTTGAATTGTGTCAGTGCCATCCCATAGACTCCTTTTCTATAATAAACCACAAGAACTCTTTAAACTTCAAGTCCGGCGATAAGCGGGAATATTTGCACTCAGTAAAAACTCGCAATATCTGGGGCGGGACATAGAAGTGCTAGACAGTTTCACATGTCAAGAGTTTAATCACTGTGTTTATCATTCTATGGATTGTCTGATGCTGCAACTCGGTAAGTGTGTGAGTATATATGAGTGTGGATCCGCACAGTGTGCATGAATGACAGGAGATTTATTTTTTTGCAAAAAACCATTTGTTAACTTGCCTACCGGGTAATACGTTTTCTGTATACCCGGCATTGTTCCTTTAGTGGGATAATTTGTTAACTCTGTTTCATCCCCCCCCCCCCCGTTACGGTCTCCCGCTGTATCTTTTCTTGCTAGATGTTATTAAAAGATTCAGCACCGTTGGACGTGAGTTTATTGGGTTGCTTGTCAATATTTCAGATATTATAATTCATCTATTCTAATTCCAGTTTTCTAGTTCGAGTGCAGTTTTAAGCCATTCTGGTGTGATTAAATTATTATTATATTCAGTGTCGATTATTGCATATTAATTCTTCCACAGTGTTGGTTAGATTAAAGTTAGTCTTAGTAATACCTGTGATAATCTGGACTGACCTTGCAAGGATTAATGACAGTCACAGCACATAGTGAGAACTTGCATAATTCAGGCAACCAACAAGTTCCGTTGACGACTGAACAATTTAATATATACTTTTACACAATGGTGTAACAACATTTCACACATTTAACTTGGCTTCATCATAGTTCTAAGCTCTACACAAAGTTCCTCTCACAGACTTAGCTCGTCAGGGTTAACCGTTAAGTTTATAGCGTAATAGAGTGTGCAACCAACTCCTACCGAATCCGATCCTTAGAATTTTTATTCCTTCACAATACTAGTGAGTACATTATCTGTACATCTATAGATCCTGTCTATGTATCATTAATCAACATCTTTGGCTTGCATCGCCAGGCTTTAACTGCCATATATATAAGTTCAAGGTGAACGTAATATGCTTTGTTCGCGATTCTAATCCGGACTCTACCTGGTCCTATAATCAATTTTGATACGGATCCTTACGCTATCTTACACTTTCCAGTGGATCTACCGTTCCACATATATATTTAATCAGTGGCTATGCCACATATTCAAACACGATCCTTAAGTGGTTTTACCACACATTCCAACACTGCCGTTCGACTCAATGGCCACACATAGACTTTCCTAGTCTTTAGACACATATCCTTATATTGGCTTAAAGCCAGAACACAACGGTTCTACACATGAGTAAGTGGCTATACCACATAATTGAAACACTATCAATAAGTGGCTGTGCCACACATTGAAACACTGTCGAATGGCACGCCGGCCATCAGGCCTGCAGGCCACATGCAGACTAGAATGTAACTAAGCTAGACGCGTCATACATCGATTTGCGCGATTTCTGTTCTTAGTTTAATTGAGGTGTTTCGTGGTGCGGGCATGCGAATGCTGCAGTCATTCACATGTCTGCAAGCCGCGAAACAGTCCTCAACATCTATGTCCCGCCCCAGATATTGCGAGTTTTTACTGAGAGCAAATATTCCCGCTTATCGCCGGACTTGAAGTTTAAAGAGTTCTTGTGGTTTATTATATAAAAGGAGTCTATGGGATGGCACTGACACAATTCAACACAGGGGTGAAAATGAGGTGATGGCAATATTCCTTCACTGCGTGATGAAACTTGCCTACCGGGTAATACGTTTTCTGTATACCCGGCATTGTTCCTTTAGTGGGATAATTTGTTAACTCTGTTTCATCCCCCCCCCCCCCCTGTTACGGTCTTCCGCTGTATCTTTTCTTGCTAGATGTTATTAAAAGATTCATTTACCGATTTACCTGACTGTGACTGAGCCTAGTTTTTCCTCACTGGATTAAAAAAAACTTTACCGGTCAGTTGCTGTCATCACGCAGTGAAGGAATATTGCCATCACTTCATTTTCACCCCTGTGTTGAATTGTGTCAGTGCCATCCCATAGACTCCTTTTATATAATAAACCACAAGAACTCTTTAAACTTCAAGTCCGGCGATAAGCGGGAATATTTGCTCTCAGTAAAAAACTCGCAATATCTGGGGCGGGACATAGAAGTGCTAGACAGTTTCACATGTCAAGAGTTTAATCACTGTGTTTATCATTCTATGGATTGTCTGATGCTGCAACTCGGTAAGTGTGTGAGTATATATGAGTGTGGATCCGCACAGTGTGCATGAATGACAGGAGATTTATTTTTTTGCAAAAAACCATTTGTTAACTTGCCTACCGGGTAATACGTTTTCAGTATACCCGGCATTGTTTTTTTAGTGGGATAATTTGTTAACTCTGTTTCATCCTTCCCCCCTTTTTTTCTTTGCTTAGTAAAGGGAAGACACCAGTTGGGATAACAGTATTTTTTTGTCTACCACCATAACTAATATTGTAACACCTCTTTCAGAGTAATTAAATTCACTGTTGGGTTAACTTTCCTATGCTCCTGATAACTATCTATCTTGAGACTGGGTTTATCTTTGTCTAATACAAGCGGGAAGGGCTTAGTCGATACCAATCTTCTTCACCCCCTCCCTACCTTGATATTTGCATTTTTCTGTACTTATGATAATTTTATGTAACACTTGATATTGGTTTTTTGTGATTTGATTTTTAAGGTAAATAAACATCATAAACTTATATCGGACTGTGTTGGAATACCCAAAAGCCAAAAAAATCCCTATTTGTTTAATATGGCTGTATCCACGTCGTCTGAGTGTTTGAAGCAACAAATCGGTGTGAGCGCAGACGTGTGTCTGGAAAACTGGCAAATAATTGTTTGACCAGGAGAGTGGAAGAGAAGATTGAGAGAAACGATTTGTCGTAAATAAGTCTGTCTTTACTCTCCTCCAGCACTCTGTGGAGCATCATATTTAATCTATACATTTCTATCACTGAGTTTTCATCATCAATCTACACTCTAAAACGGACTACTATTTCTAGACTCTTTCTCTCAAAATAAATTTACGACAACTGGCAATGGGCAGACGCTGTGAGGTACCTCTTCTCAAAATGCCACCAATATCAACTTTTCCCCCTGTCCACTGCCCTGGTTTCACCAGATGTCGGGCGACGATACTGGGGTATGTAAGCCCGCTGTCAAACAAACAAGTAGTGGCCGTTCCATTCACTATGGCTGATCCACTATTAGAGAACAACTTCTCTGACTTGACAGGTTCAAACTTATTCCCTTTGGTCACTCTCACATGCCTAAACAAGCTGCATGATGAGCGGGTTGTTTGTTTATACACCGGGATGTCCAGTGGGAGGTAGTTCGACTAAATCGACAATACCTGTCGTTATCTCCCTTGTTCCTGGCGGGTTCGTGCGATGTTGTTCCATGTTATCGGTTATTAGGCTGGGAGCGCAGGTTAGGACCAGAATGGGGCTCCTTGTGAAATGACCCTTGCTGCTGGCGAGCTGGTGAAGTAGCCGACTGCGATGACGGGCAGGTCACGAAAGTTTGTAAACACTTCCTTTGCTTGTGTTCAAAGAAAAGAGACGGGGACGAAAAAGTAAGCTTGTATGAGTAAAGATATTGTCGTAAATTTATTTTGAGAGAAAAGTCTTGGAAATAGTGGTCCCGTTTAGAGTGGGGAATGATGGTGAAGGCTCAGTGATAATAAGGGTTAGAAAGTAAATAGTTGCTTCACAGAGTGCTGGGGAGAGTAAGGACAGACTCTTTTACGATAATCTGTTTCTCTCAATCTACTCCTTAAACTCTCCTGGCTAAACAATTATTTGCCAGTTTCCAAACACACATGCGCTCACACTAATTTGGTACGTCAAACACACGGACGTTACGTAAATACAACTATGTTAAACAAATATGGGTAATTTGGGCTTGGGCCTTCCAACACAGTACTAACCGTTTTTATTATGTTTATTTATCATTAAAATCAGTCACAACATGTATCATTTGTTACCAAAAAAAATCATAGGTAGAGAAATACAAGTAACAAGGGGGGGGGGGTATGAAGATTGGTATCTAATATGCCCTTCCCGCTTGTAATAGACAAAGATAAACCCAGTCCAAAGATAGGTAGTTATCAGAAAATTAGATAATGTAACCCAACAGTAAGTTTTAGTTACTCTGAAAAGAGATGTTATAATTCTAGGTATGGGTGGTAGAAAAATCCTGTTATTCTCAATTGTTCTTCCCTTTACTAAGCAAATGAAGGAAAGGGGGGGGGGGGGTGTTAAAAAGAGTTAACAAAAATCCCACTTAAAGAAACAATGCAGGGAATACAGTAAAAGTATTTACCAGGTAGGCAAGTTAACAAATGATTTGCAAAATGAATCTCATGTCATTCATGCACGCTCGTGATGGCCAACACTCATACGCTCACGCCCACTTACCGATCGTAGAATCTGGCACTCCATAGAAAATTTTACAACAGTAAATAAAGCAATTGACAAATGGAATGATTTTTCTTCTGTGTCTAGCCCCAGATTATCAGGTTTATGCGTTAGTACAGTCCCGAAATCGCTGGAAGGTGAAGCCTAAATGTACTTTGTTTTTATTATGTTAAAAGGAAGGTTCTATGGGATGGCACAGTCTTAGATACAGGTGGTGAATATGGCGTGATCTCATTGGTTTTGCCGCTGATGGTAATACTTCTTAATGCGTGAAGATAACAACTGACCGTTGAGGTATGGTTTACTTCTAGGGTTTTAAAATCCAGTGAAGAAAATAGGCACAGTCAGTGTTCAGAAGATTTTCTATTTTCTTTCGCAGTATAGTAATAAGATAATATAAATAGATCTGGCAATGTTCTTCTCCAGTTAAATCTTAATTTCAATTGATGCTGTGTTAGATTGTTCTTTGGGGTTGCTTTCTTTCTTGCAAAAAATTTAGATAGCGGAATCCCAACAGAGGATCGCCACAAAGATTAAAATTTAACCAGTCTCATCAAATTCTGGAGGGTTTTAAGAACCGAGTCTGGAGGTTTCTAATACAATGTTTTTTGCTGGGAAACAAAGGTTATGATCACCCTATATTAAAGATAGAAAACATGTAATCATACCGAAAAATCAAATAACATTCTAAAGCGCGATAAATTTACCGTTAAGACTATTATATACACTCGCGTATTTAATTATATATATTAAGAAAACACTTCGCGAGTCGAATGGTTAAAACACACATCTATATATATATGACTTAACTTAATTAATATATATATGAAATGGAATGACAGATCGGGGGGACATGTTAGAATCTAACACCTTTCTTGAAGTCAGGAAGAAATCGAGATTCTAGCCGCCCGCTCCTCGTCCGATTATTCAATTCTCTGACCGCTTCGTCTCTCCCTGTCCGTCGCGTTCTGCGAGCGATTCTGTGGTTAACACAGAGATGTGAAATGTCTGCAAGAAGCTTGCTTCGTCCACTCTGGTTCACGCTGCCGTGTTATCTAGCAGCAGGAAACTTCATCGTCCGTTCTGAGATCCCTTAGATCTCATGACGCTAGTACGTTTGATCCTGGCAACGCCTTTAAGGCAGGCACGAACGAAAAGGTGTAGCGCAATGCTTGCTTATAATCGCTCTAGAAACAGGAGTGGGCGTGATTGAACCTCCCATTAAAGGCCATGCGATCTCTAAAATGCACGGAAGATAGCAGTCTACATATTAATGATCCAACGTGTTGACAATCCACGTGGAAATGCTGCATTGCTAATGAGCCCACGTTTCTATTGTGCATTGTTAATGAGCCCAGGTGGAGATAATTCCCCGTTGATGAAAAGTGACACCAATATTCAGGTTATACGAGGGTCCTATCATCCAACACTTTCAGGACAGCTGGGTTGTCCGTCACAGATATAAATATATATATATATATATATATATATATATATATACATATACATATACATATATATATATATATATATATATATATATATATATATATATATGTTTGCGTGTGTATAGTGTTTGCTGCTGTGGGTAGAGTTTTAGATATAGAAAATGTTTATTGCTGTTAAAGCAAAAAATGAGGTCAAAAATGCTCGTTGGCGTTTGTAAAGTGCTTCATATATACAGAAGTGCTGTTAGTAAAGAGTTTTAGATTTAGTGAATGCTAAGAACTGTTAGTAAGGTAAAGGTAACCCGCCTCCTCCCCACTACCCATAGCAGATACTAGGCTAGGGGTGTGAAGTGTTTCTGTGTCGACAGATACGCGAGAGGGTATAGAAATATATATATGTATATATATATGTATATCTCTATGTATATATATATATATATATATCTACATATATATATATATATATATATATATATATATATATATATATATATATATATTTTTTTTTTTTTTTTTTTTAATTGAAAACAGCACTAAACACTCTCTATATACTTACATATTTATAAAACTTATTAAAGTGTTAGTATAATAAATATACAACGTGATATTGTGGCAGTGCAGTTATTTGTGCGCAGGTCGCGGCATCAAATAGTATCGTGCAACCGGGCTGTGTTTACTGCATCAATGAAAGAATGTGTGTGTGTCCGTCAGCTGATCGGGTCAGTTCAGTTAATGGTTGAGCGCAGGTAAATATTTTGAAGTGCGCTAACTCTTGTACGTTTCTTGGTTCAAGTCGTTACAGGCCTGTCCCCTGAGATGGAAATTCTTGACCTTATTTTATTCTTCCCAGTATTCGTTCGTACCCTTTTTTTATGTTTAGTGAAAAGCAATCTCGTATAATGGTTTTGTCAAAAGTATCCAACTGTAATATTCCAAAGAAAACTCAGCAATGTAGAAAAAATAAAATATAGTTTATTAACGTGATTTGGAACAGCAATGTTATTGGCACAATGGTGAAGTACTTATGTCTTTCTTACACAAAGTAGTGAGTATCCAAAAAATGAAAATGTAAATCCACAGGAATAAAATACTTGTCTAAGTGGTGGTTCATGTGTCAAGTTATTTGCCAGTCTCTTATTCCACTGTGCATCGCAATGCGAATTTACATGTCAAAATGTAAATATAAAATGATAAAATGTACATATTATAACTCATCCACAGTTTTTTGGGGCGAGCTCAGACGTTTTGCACAGTAAACGTCCGAATATTGTCGGGCAACTGTTTAAGATGCCATACATTTCAGGTGAGTTACGTGTCTGAGTGCACTTGAAGTAGGATCATAGAACTTTAGGCGCAAAGTGATGTCTGGGGTTTCTCTCTTCTAATCTTATAATTCACCTACAGTCCTGTGGCCTGTCCTATATTTGGGTCCTAATATTCCGTGTTCCTAGCTGTCTTTGAGTCGGTGAAGTATTCTTACAACGCTGTAGAATATAAGCGAAAATGTTGTCTACACACCCATGTTGCTACTTCGAAGAGAAGAACAGTCTGTCTTAGCGTCTCAAACGCCAAACCAGTTGCGAATAGGTTTCTGATGTTGGTAGGGGTCCCCCACTACGCTCAAGTAGAACATTACTACATGCTAACATAGGATATTACTATTATTATCCTTTACCATATAAGGTCTAGCCACTTCCGTTTCGCATGTCATGTTTACAGATTCACTACTTCACAGATCTTCTTCTTTCTTCTTCCATCCTTAGCCACTGACCGACAAAGCAGTCCGTAGCCAATACGCCTATAGGCGTCTTAGGGCAACAAGAAACTAATTGTTGTTCCGTTACGCCTAATGGCGTTTATTGGTACAACAAAAAATTAATTGTTGTTTCCGTAATCAGTATGGCTGGCAAGCGGGTGATCAGCCCGCTGGTTTCACAGATCTATCACTGATAATATCTTCCACGATGTTACTTTCTCGTAGTTGATTATCACAACAAATTCCATGTGCTGGAAGTATTACATCACTGTCCGTGTCTTAATCTTTAACAAGATTGTCAGCTTCTGACATTCCATTGAAATCGGCCGTGTATTTTGGTAGACATATATATCTACGCGCACGGGGAAATGCATGTTGATGACAGACAAGTGATCATTATCTAAAGAAAAGTTTTCAACAACTGATTCGACCTCACAGCGCGGGAATTGTAGAAGGCGTGGGACGTTAGACAGCTGACGCTGGGAACAGGAATTTAGAACACGGAATGACTCTTAATCCGAATTCTAACCATTTTCATCATCAAAAACTGACTATATCTACGCGCACGAAAAAGGACCAGTATTGGTGCAAATTTTATGTGCAAAGTGGCAATTGATAATCTTGTTTATCAAGCTATTTTTATGCTGTTAATCTAAAAAAAAAAAACTTTGTCGTATTGAAAGTTTTGAAATATCATGGTTTATATATAACATTAGATGCCACGATTAAGGTTTCACATTTTAATAACTATTACAACCTAGAAAACACCGAGAATATTTTCGTTTTTCCATTTTGTTCTATATAGAACATAGATCCACCACAGGAGCTGGCCATCTTACAAGCAGCCTGAACTAAGTATTCATTTGCTCTTGTATCGGTGGTTTCTGAATAAACGTGATAAACATGATGAGATTGCCAGCTTCTATGAACAACATCATATAAGTGTCATCTTGCGACATGTATGGGGGAGGGGGACAGTATTCCTATTCTTTATTTGTCTGCTCGGAAAGCTTTGGGAGCTACACGGAGCACTTAGATACCACGGAGTGTAAATTGGTTAAATTACGACACCGGCGTGGTTCACTCGACACTCATCTGTTGGGAACCACTTATCTAATGTAAGATGGCTTCTTAAGAGTTTTACTCCATCGTCAGAATAAACCCATAATAATCATGATTATACAAACAAAGCATGCCATATTTATCATCATCACTCTACAGTTTCCAAGGAGCAAAAGCCTTCAACAAACGTATGCCAAACCTTTATGTCCCGTGCCATCAGCTCAAGGTCTTACCATATCTTCTTCATCCCCTTCATCTCTGTCTACATTTCTCTTCTCCATGTGTTCTTTCGTCTTCCTATACCCCTCTTACCCTGGGGATCTCAGAAAAAGAACTGCCTTGCAATGCTATCAACAGGTTTCTTGAAAGTGTTTCCTTTCCATCGCCAGCGTCTTCTTCTCATAGTTTGTTTCACTAGCACATGTCTGGTGATTGTCATCAGTTCCACATTTATTCAGTTATCTTATTCTATGCAAGCACCCATAAGAGTATTTAAAAAGTACAGAGTTTTTTTTTTCTTTCTATGAACTCAGTAACGATATTAGTTACAGGAGAGTACAATACTCACGTTGACCAACCGACGTTAACGAAACACAGTTAAGCTGGCAAGCTTGTGAATAATGTGGACATCATTTTAACTCATTTCTTATGACATGAGCAAGTGTACGTCAAAACAAAGACGGGAGAACAAGTAAACATACTATGTTAAACTTTCAGCATCCGCGGCACATTTAGAAGACTAAGAAGTAGAAATATGTAAATAGACTGTAATTTGACTAATTACTTAACAGTTATATAATCACAGCAGTTTTTAAATGTACGATTACCCTTAACATGTTTGCTTTCATAGCCTCTGTCCTAAATGTGTACTTTAACCCGAATTGTCCCAGAACTTTTTTTCGATTGTTTTGATTTGAACCACATAGACAATGTCTATGGGTCCTAAAATCATGGACAATACCTGTGGGACATCGAGCCCATCGTAGTTTACCGAAAAACGGGCGTTGCCATATGGCAACACGGGGACATGCACAGAGATTTTTTCAAAAATGCTATTTTTATAGAAATCTGTGAAATAAAACGCAAAAAAGATAACTTTTCTGTTATTTTCTTACATTTATTGACTTTGACTATGGAATTATTGAAAATGGAATGAAATATTTAATTTTTTTGGGATGGTATAGTGAAACTATGATTGAATTACTAAATGAAATGCTGAAAATATGGACGAAATTATTGTTTTGTGTGATAAGCTTGGAAACATTTGACACAAAGGCCAACGTCGCATTTGCCGCAAGCGGTACGTCCAATTGTTGTGCATTAGCCGCCAGCGAAACGTCTTTTATTCGCAATAGGAATGACGTGGTGTTCGGTTTGATCGAAACGGATGGTTGTTTCCAAAGATTGTCTGAGTTTTTTCTCCGCGTTAGTGCTACATAAAGTTGACCATGAGCAAGGACTCTTGCTGGTAGGTATACACCTAAATGATCAAATGATTGTCCCAGTGCTTTGTTGATTGTCAGGACAAAAGCTGAAATTACAGGAAACTAAACTACGTCTCAAAATTACAGGAAGTCTATCATCGTTTCGCGCTAAACTGATGCTTAGAATGATATAACTCATCCACATTAATGACTCTTTGATAGTAATAGTAAGTTGAGTGTAACTCTTCATCGCGTTTTCGTCAAGTATATAACAGTAGACTATTTACGTCATTAATTGTTTTACTAATATATACAGTATTAGATATAACAGTCAACTATTTACGTCATTAATTGTTGTACTAACATATAAAATATTAGATATGTCACGGGTTGCCTCCCCTGCTTTGCAGTAGTGGTCCAACAATGGCCAAAACTCAAGAGTATCTAATATGGGTCTTCAAAGGTGTCTACCTTCGCACAAGATTACTCTTGGTAGAGTGGTAGATAGAAGGATAATGATGCTTCTATCTCAAGGGAGATTTAACAAGATATTCAGAAAAGCGAGAACAATGCTGCATGGACTGCGCACGTTAACTCTATGATCTGCCGACAACTTTTGTGAAGGATTAAGCAATCATTAATTTTAGCTCGTCAAGCCCCCCACCCTGATTTACTCAGTGGAATTCTTATTATTATGGTATAGCTCTGTTTAGAGTGTATTTAGTAAACTGACTGAGACAAACATGCACTACATTTAAAATGATTAAATCAAAGTTAAATTTGCATAATTATAAATAACAAATTTAATAATCATTTAGTTTTAACAATGGTTTAAAAGAATTAATAATGTTTTTTTCAGAAAGGTATTATCACTGTTATGATGGGATAAAAGTTTATAAAGGAGTTCACGTGGTAGCTTATAGGTTTCACGTATCTGCCACTGGTAGGTTCTGCTACCGCTGATGGGTTGGTTCTCGGTAGATTGATCACTGATAACGCTTGTCGCTAGTCAAGGATGTAGGGCGTAGCACGTTCCCAGAAGTGCCAGGGAGTGTCTACAAAGTTGGTCCCTCGTCTCAGGCTACTGTTCCCTTCTTGTTCCAGAGATGGTACCCTCAAGTGGTACCACCAACAACAACTGTGGTAAAAGAATAGAAACGAAGCGCTCTCCTGAGTATTGCGTTTCCCGATGCATACTTATGTATCCCCTTTCTCTTATTCCACCACCCCATCTACTCAGACTTTACCCTCGATGACAATTAAACTTAATCCCTCGAGAGAAAACTTTCTTAACATTTAAATTGAATAGCTTTATCTTTATTTTACATTTAAATGAAAAGCTTAATAGTACAGATAGAATATGTTTACATTTACATCTCCACTGACTGAAAAGTGTTCACAATATACATTGAATATGTTTTCATTTATATCTACACTTGTTGAAAACTTTGCAACTTTATTTAATTTTAAAGTGAATATGATTGCATAGTCATTTACACTGGTTTGAATATGTAAATATTACACTTAGAATGTACAGCATTTCTTTCATCTTTCCTTCCCTGCTCCACATGGAACTTGGGACTACCTATGCTTTTAGTTCTCTTTAAGAGAGTAGCGATAAGCAGTCACCAGCCCTTGCAGTGGTGGTTCATG
This sequence comes from Oreohelix idahoensis, assembly GCA_024509875.1. Classification (NCBI taxonomy): domain Eukaryota; kingdom Metazoa; phylum Mollusca; class Gastropoda; order Stylommatophora; family Oreohelicidae; genus Oreohelix; species Oreohelix idahoensis. Next base: position 305,343 of record JAMPIV010013775.1, read on the forward strand.
AAATCTTCATTCTATACGCTGAGGTTGCCAGCCTTAAATGACTTAGATATCCGCTAGCGATTTTCGCACATTAATATTCACATGGTAATATATACATATTAGTTCACATGTTAGTAATGAAAATATAGAATGTAAAATGACAACTTACGCCAATCCTGGCTCACAGACTTTTTGCTCAGATGAATGAAGTTAAGGCACTTGATTAGGCCTCTTACACGTGTTCTTGTGGGTCGTTACTTTAAAAAGATAATTCCCTCTATGACTCCATGTGTTCAGTTTCCTCAGTTCCGGTTTCCTTGTTAAATTGATAGAGTTTTTGTGGGCTGTTTTGTAAGTCCTTTTAAACACTCCAATAAAAGATGTCTAGTCTGATAAATATAATTCTGAATTCTAACTTCTGGCAGTCTGGTTGTGTCGTCTTGCGAAGCGATTTCTCACAGTGAATTTTCACAGTGTCTTAAAACTGAAAAAAGGTCAGGTTATATTGCCTGTCCTACCCACGCATATATTTGTTATGAAGCTACTCAGGGCTCCAATCATTTCAAACATGCTCGTTGGGTGGTATAATTTCAAAATATTCCGACTTGGAAATTTTTGCACGTGATGCAAAAGTCACGTGTCCCATATATGGCAATAAAACATTCGATGCCTGGTCTCAAACTCACCAACACATCAGTAAACTCGTACAACAATGTGTTTCAGATGTAACAACATATCTGTGCCGCGCCTAGCAAATGTGATGTATTATCACCAACAAGGAGTGTCAAATGTTTTGATAATATTAAATATGTGCTACATAACAGAGAAAGAAAAAAGTGCTTTCCATGGAAAAGCACGCAAATAATCAGTACAACAAATGTAACTGATTACTGCCGTAGTGAAAGAGAGATCGAGAAGGGGTTGCCCCAAATCCATCTTGTCTCAAGATATAACAGTAGACTATTTACGTCATTAATTGTTGTACTAACATACAAAATATTAGATATAACAGTAGACTATTTACGTCATTAATTGTTCTACTAACATATAAAATATTAGATGTAATAATGTAATATTTACGTCATTAATTGATTTAATAAATAGGTTTACAACAAACGTCACCTTTATACGAACGTTCTGCATATAAAATACTGAGAAAGCTGTTTATTTAAAACTGACGCGCCATTTTAAAAGATACTTTAGAGCTGGGCAAGAAGACGGTTGCTGTCCTACCAGTAGACCAGTGAGAGATATTAGGTAGACTGGCTGATACAGAAAAGTAATTATTTTTCGTTCTGTGTCTTTAATTTAATCTTTTGTTTTTAAAGGGTGTAATATTCTTTGTTTGAGGCCACGCAGTGCAAATCATCATCATATTAAGTCAGAGTTAATACGCCTGGTATAATACTAGTACTTAAGATAAAATGATTTTACTTGGACATGAGAGTGTAGGATGTATTATAACCCAGATGGTATAGTGTACTAGTCTTTCCCGGGTATGTTTGTTTTAATTTGTTTTTATTATTGTAATTTTGTAATTTCTTGCTCATACACTATTTCTTCAGTTAGTAAAAAAATGTATTGTCTTCAGGGCTTTCTCATTTCATACGCATGAGTTATTTTATTATTTTCAGTTGAAAAATTATTTCTTCTTCTGCTTGTTCATCTTTTAACTCTCCAAGGAGCGTAGCCTCCAGTAAAATTATACCAAGTCTTTCTGTCCTGTGCCATCCGCTCAAGGTCTTTACATGTCTTCTTCACCCACTTTGTGTCTGTCTCCACTTCTTTTCTACATGTGCTCTTTGGTCTACCTCTACCTCTCTTGCCCAGGGGTTTCAGGAACAAGGACTGTCTGATAATGCTATCAACAGGTTTTCTGAATGTGTGCCCTATTCATCTCCAGAGTCTTCATCTCATCTCTTATTCCACTGTCACTTGCCTGGTTATTGTCATCAGTTCCACATTAGTGACCTTGTCATCAGTTCCACATTAGTGACCTTGTCATCAGTTCCACATTAGTGACCTTGTCATACCACTGCAATTCTTCTGTTCTATACAAGCATCCATTTATGAAAGTCTGCAGCTTTTTGGTTATTGTTTTTGTTGTTTTAGGTTTTCAGAAAAAGTAGAAGTAGATCTTGGCGTGCTAACGTGTGACCATGCTTGCCCTAGATCAGTGGTTCTTAAAGTGGGCCATGTCATATCAGTGGTTCTCAAAGTGGACAATGTCATATTTCTAGGAGACCCCAGTAAGATGGTAAAGTACCTTTTTCCAGCTAATAGCGACTATGAGAGGGGCCACAGCTTTAAATGAGGCTCAGAAGAGGGCCATGAGAAAAAAAAATAGGGTTGAGAACCCCTGCCCTAGATACCGTCCTACTGCATCCTAGTTCTTGTGATGCCAAGTTTTGGAGATAGAGAGAAGAGAAAGACAAAATGATTTTACTTGGACATGAAAATCTAAGATATATTATAGCCCATACAGTGTAGTGTACTAGTCTTTCCCGGGTATAATTAGTAGTTAACGATAATCAACTTCAGTGAGTTTAATTTTAGCCTGCCTGGCATTTCCGAAATTAAACAGTTGCAAGGTGTGACTGGCTGAGAATTTACGAGTATCATTACACTTTAACCGTTCACCTGTATTTTTATTATGAAAATGGAAGCACTCGGCGCATTCCAATGATTCTGTATCTGACGGTTTCATTACCCTCCCGAGAGAATGCCAGGAGCTTGCTTGCTTTGACAGGCCCTGAGAACTTAAACATTATGAAAAGCACACGAATCTAGGTCTGACACTAAAAGCCGGTTCATATTGGTATGTAACCACTTTCAGCACTTCACCAAACAAGAAACCAACCAAACAGAAATCATTATGTCCGGGAGCGTGTCACAAATATCGGAGCTAAAGGACAAAAGATTCGCATTTAAGCTTGAGTGAGCAAATATTATCAGTACGCATGTTCTGAAATCTGGCAGCTTGTATTGCTTGCGTGTGAATACGCCTATATTTTCATAAATATTAACCAATATTGATATAAACCCTGTTTTGTTTTCATTTTAAGCGTGTATAGAACCTCGTAACTTGGACTGTCATCTTTCCACACAACTGATTTCCCGGCATTCCAATCCAGTTTCTTCTGTCTCTCGTTATTTTCCTAACCATTCTTTCACCTTTTTTCTTTCTCAGCCGGTGCCCTTTCTTTGTTCGCCAAGCTGTGAAGTTGTATAGCCATGTATAGTCCCCGGGGATGAAGGCCTGTGAAGAGACTAATAAAGAATAGATAGCTGCTCCTTCGGGATGCCATAAGACGAAATTAGTATGAAGTTGTGCTTGGGGCTGACAGCCTCATAGTGTAAAAGAAAGTGCTAAGGAAATTAGCACTGGAAGAGCACATGAAGGCTTTGGAACAGGCTTCATGCAAGACGACCAGCTGCAATGGTCACCACATGCTCTATTATGCGCTAAATGGGAAATGATCGTGATGTACCAAAGATTACCGAAGGAAACAAAGATAACTCTGAAGGCAAAGAGAAACCACCGTTCGAACACTGCTAATATCATATAACCAGGCCCTACGAGACGGGAAACCAGCAGGGTCATTTATCCCGGGCCTCAAATCACAAGGGAGCGTCGCCTCAAATCACAAGGGAGCCTCGCCTCAACAAAGGATGCATATGAACACACTTTTTATCCCTCTTCCCAAACAACGAGTCAGCCTCATAGTGTGAAATTGCTCGGGCCTCATCTAAGCTCTCTATAGTCTGCCCAAAAAAAAAACAGGCCTAAGTAGAACAATAAATAAAAATTGAGTTTTCACGTGAGCAAATTTACCTACACTGACAAAAATTAAAAAAATAAAAATTATCTGGGGGGAACATGACAGTGCACTGTCGTGCTCTGATATTGGCCAGATGCTGCAAGATGCTGTATCTGGTAACTGCCAATATATTTTTACATGGAGATGAAGCGGTATAGTTTAGCAGGAAGGTTTTAGTCTGAATAATTCAGAATTTATAGTTGAGAAATTGCTAAATTTCAGTCAGTAAATCCACTTAATTCCTTGTGTCTGACTTCACTGTCCATCCGAAACGGCTACTGTCTGAAAGTAATCCGGGGTATGGGAGAAACAAGTAGATTAGCTTTCATGCGACAGAATTTCAAACATCTGAAATATTCATGAGCTTAATTCCACATTTCAGCATATTCTGAGGCTGGTGTTAATGTTAAAATTCAGGCAAGTTTCTGAACTTTCAGGATATTTTTTTTTTGTCGTTATTCTCATTTACATCTCTTCTGCGTTTTTTTCCTCCTGCAATAGCTTATGTTCTGGCATAAATCCTGTAAATATTCTTCAATTTTACCTTTCTTGTGCGCCCTAGCTTTGCTCATTCCAGGCATATCCCACTCTTTATCTGCCACGTGTCTGTAAAGCCAAATTTGTCGAGATCTACCTATATTGTTATAAAGTGCCATAGTCATTATGATTGTCATCTGTTTTATGTTCATGTTCCTACTACCATTCTCTCCTTTGTCCGATGTAGTTCCCGGCGATCTCTGAAGAGGCAAAGGAAGAATAGGATTAGTGCATTCTTAGGCATGTCGTTCAAGGCGACTAATGTTAAGGGCATTGGGGCTGGCAAAGGCAACTTCATCATTTAAAACAAGTTGCCACATAAATCACTGCAATACGAAGCATTTCGAATGCTTGGGACATTCCTCCTGCAAGGGACCCAGCTTCAGTGGTGGCTTCTTGCTTCATAAGGAGCGTACAGGAAAATGGCGACGAAGGATGAGTCTACAGACATCCGTGTATTTAAGGCGTTGAACTGAATGCTCAGAATTCACAACTGTCCACAGATGTCAAAGACCTTAGTGCTGAAATTAAATAAGAAACCGCATGCAGACTTAACCCCGTGTGTTACCGGGGCCCGAAAGGGGAGCAAAGAATAGTAACAATGTTCCCTGCCAAGCATGTCGTAGAAAGCGACTCAGGAGGGTTGGGCATGGGGCCGGTTACCCCATCCTGTAAAAAAATTTAAACCACAAAAAACTTCAACAAACATGGACAAGTCAATTAAAGAAAATAAAACACAGCCATCCAAGACAGGGGAAGGTCCTCTAGCAGGGAGGCGTATGATGCAACACAGAGAAAGCCGAAAGGAGTCTGTGTTGCTGACTAACCTTCTTTCTTCTAGGAGAACTTACAGATTTGGCACCTGGAATGTTCGGACATTAAACGAACAAGGGAAAGTGGCACAAATAGCAGCAGAGTTGAGGGAATATAAAATCGAGGTTCTGGGACTGTGTGAAACAAAGTGGAAGGGGGTAGACAGGAAGAAACTCATCACAGGTGAATTGGTGCTGTCCTCAGGACATGAAGACGAAAGTTCACACCACAGTGAAGGGGTAGCTCTTATGTTATCTAAAGAAGCACAGGAACCACTCATTGAATGGGAAGCCGTTGGATCCAGAATAATAACAGCTTCTTTTAAAACATTAAAAAGGAAATAAATGTAAATGTCATCCAATGTTTGCACCTACTAATGACAAAGAAGAGGTTGTGAAAGAAGCATTTTATACTAGACTACAGGAAATTATGGAAAAAGTAAAAAGAAGAGACATCACAATTTTGATGGGTGACATGAATGCAAAGATAGGTACAGTAAACACCGGCTTTGAAGAAGTCATGGGAAAACAGGGGCTAGGAATAATGGTTGAAAATGGGGAACTATTCTCAAACTTCTGTGCTTCAAATCAACTGGCTATAGGAGGAAGCATGTTTCCACATAAGAGAATACACAAGGCAACATGGATATCACCAGACCACAGAACAGAAAATCAGATTGATCATATATGCATAAACAAGAAGTTTAGATCATCATTGCAGGATGTAAATGTATATACAGGAGCAGATGTGGTATCAGACCACCACCTTCTGATAGCCAAAGTAAAAATGAAACTCAAGATATATGCAGCAATGCAAAATTATAGACAACTATTTAATGTAGGACATCTAAGAAATCAAGAAACAAGAGACAAATTTGCGGTCACAATATCCAACAAATTCCAGGTGCTCCAACAATCATAAAATACAGAAGACTATTGGCAGCAAATCAAAACGGTATGGAATGAGATATGTGAAAAAATACTGGGGAAATGGGAACGACAACAAAAAGCATGGATAACAACAGAAACCATCAATAAGATAAAAGACAGGAAAAACAAGAAAGCAGATTTAAACACAAGCAAAACCAGACGTTCCAAAGCCAAAGCTCAAGAAGTGTACACAGAAGCAAACAAAGAAGTAAATAGAAGTATCAAAAGAGACAAGAGGAAGTATATTGAGGAGTTGGCAAGAGAGGCAGAAGATGCTGCAGCCAAAGGGAATATGAGAGAACTGTATAACAGCACAAAGAAGCTAACGGGTAAATACAAGCAAACAAGTTGCTTCATAAAAGACAAGAATGGAAAACTGCTCAGCAATATACGAGAGCAAATGAAGAGGTGGACAGAATATTTTGAGGACCTTCTCAATAGACCAGCTCCACAAAACCCCCCGGACATCCAGCCAGCAGAAGAAGAGCTACAAATTAACGGTGAAAGACCAACGAAGGAAGAAATAAAGAAAGCCATAAAGCTTCTAAGAGATGGAAAAGCGCCTGGACCTGATGGCTTTCCAGCAGAGGCCATCAAAGCAGATATCGACACGGCTTCAGAGATGTCATATAAATTACTCGGTAAAGTCTGGGAAAAGGAAGAGATACCAGCAGAATGGAAGGAAGGATATCTGGTTAAGTTGCCTAAGAAGGGAAATTTACAAGAGTGCACAAATTATAGAGGAATAATGTTACTTTCAGTACCAGGAAAAGTATTAAACAGGATTATCCTTGAAAGATTAAAAGAGTCCATAGACAAGAAACTGAGAGATGAACAAGCAGGTTTTCGACAAAACAGATCCTGTACAGACCAGATAGCCACTTTGAGAATAATAGTTGAACAAAGTCTGGAATAGAATTCACCGCTATACATCGGATTTGTGGACTACGAAAAGGCATTTGACAGTGTAGACAGAGAATCACTTTGGAAATTGATGAGGCATTATGGAGTTCCCCTGAAGATCATTAATTTAATAAAGAAAACATATGAAGACATGACATGCAGAGTTCTTCATGAAGGACAGCTTACAGAACCGTTTGGGATAAGAACAGGCGTGCGACAGGGATGCCTCTTGTCTCCATTTCTTTTCTTACTAGCAATAGACTGGGTTATGAGAACATCGACTACACACAACAGAAATGGAATCCAGTGGACTCTGACTAAGCAGTTGGATGATCTGGATTTTGCTGATGACTTGGCTCTTCTGTCCCATAACTGTAATCAGATGCAGGACAAATTGAAAACACTCGATGAGAGGTCACAGCAATTGGGTCTGAAAATACACAGGGAAAAGACAAAGATAATGAGAATAAATGCAGGTAATGATAACAGGGTTGAACTTGAAGAAGCACCAATACAAGGTGTAGAATCGTACACATATCTTGGCAGCAATATAGACAAAGTTGGAGGGACAGACAGTGATATCAAAATAAGAATACAAAAAGCAAGAGGAGCTTTCATTGCTTTGGGAAATATATGGAGATCAAGAGAAATCGGATCCAACACGAAAATAAGAATCTTCAACTCAAATGTGAAGTCAGTCCTATTGTATGGCTCTAAGACATGGAGAACAACAAATACAACTACCAAAAAGCTACAGACTTTCATAAATGGGTGCTTGCGTAGAATAGAGGGATTAAAATGGTATGACAAGGTTACCAACGTGGAACTGATGACAAGAACTAGACAAGTGCCAGTGGAACAAGAGATGAGAAGAAGACGATGGCGATGGATAGGACATACACTGAGGAAACCTGTTGATAGCATTACAAGGCAGTCCTTGTTCTGGAACCCCCAGGGCAAGAGAAGCAGAGGTAGACCAAGAAGCACATGGAGAAGAGAGCTGGAAACAGAGGTGAAAATGGTAAGGAGAACGTGGGGAAAAAAATTGAGACGATGGCACGTGACAGGAGGACTTGGCATGTGTTTGTTGAAGGCCTATGCTCCTTTGGGAGTGGAGGGTTATGAATGAATGATGCAGACTTAACGGATTAACTTTACGCTTGTTCAGACGGCTATATACACAAGATTACTCTTGGCAGAAATGTAGATAGAAGAGTAGTAAAGCTTCTATCACATGGGAGTCTTCACATGAAATTCAGGTAAGCGAAAACAGTGCTGGCTGTCGCTAAGCACGTTAATTCTGTAACCTGCCGACAACTTTTGTGAAGAATTTAAGCACCCATTTATCAGCTAGTTAAGCCCCCACCCATGATTTACTCAGCGAAATTCTCTTATTCAAATATAGCTCTGTTTATAATGTGTGTAGTAATTGACTGAGACAAACATGCAGTAACTTTAAAATAATCAAATCGAAGTTAATTAATGTAACACTACAAATAACAAAATTTAATAATCACTTTTTTAACAGTTTGAAAATAATTTGAATAGTTATGGATATAGAAAAGCTATCATCCTCGTATTTGGGGATTGCGAAAAAGGGTAAGAAAGTTCAGATGGCAGCATATATTTGAACTTAGCTGCCAATGACGGTTCTGTCTTTTCACACTGATCACTCGTCTCTGGTCAAGGTTGTCGGGTGTAGCTCGTCTCCCAGAAACTTCAAGGAAAGTCTACACAGTGTTCTTTGTCTTAAAGGGTAGGCCACTGATCCCGTCTTGTTCCAGAAATAATACGTTCTGCTGGGACCACCAATAAGCCAATCCTGACTACAGACTTGTCGCACAGATTAATAAAAGAGACGAATCGTTCTCTTACAACACGTGTCTGGGATTTCTTTTAATTTTAACATAGACTCCGTGTTTCTTCACTTTCCTAGTCCCGGTTGTTCCTTATTAAAATTTGAAAGAGATTTTCTGTGCTTTATAAGTCTTATCTGGTTCTGCAATAAAAGGTCCGGATAACAATTAGGACTGATGAATCTAGTTCTTCCTCTGGCGAAGGTCTAATGTCTTGGCGAGCGTGCAAATCACAGAGAAATAAAACTGTGAAATTGTCAGCCTATATTCCCTCCAGGGATGTTATGAATCTAATCAGAAATATCCAATCATTTCAAATCATGCAGGATAGGCTGTGATATTTCATAATAGTCCCACGTGAAATAAGGTGCGTGCCTGCAAAAGTCACGTATTACCATATATGGACATCTGATGCCTTGTATACTTACAAACACATTTGTAGGCTCATATTGTCTAAAATGTAATAAATCTATGATTACTTTTTAACCAAGGACCGGAAGCAATTACATCACATTTGTCTTCCCACATGTGACACACAGACAGTAATCTCGTTATCTGTCGTATGAGTGCGCAAATCCCGAGTCTTATTAGTGAATTAAGCCGATAGCTTAGACCGATGGAAGTTTTAGTCGGCCGCGCCCATAACCACAAATCTGTGTAGCACTCCTTGCAAATGTGACATTTATCACCTACAGGGCGATTTGATAAAATCCGATATCTGCTACTTAGCAGACAAATAAATAAAGAAAGAAAGACAGAAAAGTGCGATAATTGACAGCACCTAATAAAAATCAGTACCACAAATGTACCGATACTGCCGGAGAGAACCAAAGATCGATAGAGGTCGCCCCGTTTCGTCACAAATATGATGAAGATTAAGGATCTCAGGATTTCATAACTAGATCTCCACAGGTCCTGGGTTACCTGACGCAAGTGTATTGTGTTCAACGACTGTTTACTACTACACTCTTTCCAGTGTTTATTAGTGGTATCTGATACATAACATGTGCATACCAACTTACTGCTATCAGCGTCAAACATGGTCATGTCCGGAGCATATTAAGGATCACAACATGAAAGACAACATGACTACGATTGGCTGACAACTTCTGAATAAAAAAAAGCATCAGGAAGTTGTTTCGAACAACATCGACCATAAATTACATACACAGCCAGAAAATACCATAGTTTGAGCACCTCGTTTGAAAGCAGCCCCATCAGGAGTAGCCTGGCTTCAAGACAAACGATCATCTGAGGAAGAATAAAATAAAGCATATATAAATAACATAGTTAATAAACATCATATGACCTGGCCCAGGAGCGCCATTGATCCTCAGTCAAGGCTAGAGGGCAGGTGCAAAAGGCTTGGTATAGTCTGGTTTTAAGGACTATCTTCATTGCACACGGACAACTCCATCAGTGCTACGATCTCCTCCCTTACATCACACAAGGAGGATCTCAGCACAGTGCACGAACTCCGTAGCACCGGCGAGAATCCCAATGTGTGTATGTAGGAATCACACATTCTATAACTATTTTTGTGGTGGGTAGGTTTCTAATTTTTAAATTTTTCCAGGGCAATGGCCTTATGGCTTACACTTTACGATATTCATCTGCCGAGGGATTTTTAACATGCACAACTTTTTTTCGCTCTTATCCGAGAATGCTAGGCATCCGATCACAACCCAGGAGATCAGGGGGGGGGGAGGAGGAGAGTATGACATCATTAAGAAAACTGGTTCTGAAAAAAAATTCCATAAATTATATTCACTCCACTGGGAGTCGAAAAAAAAGGAAAAGGTGACTACTAATGTAAATAAATGAGCTATTGACATGCGACAGGAAGACTTGGCTTATGATTCGGGAGAGCTCAAGTGTTATGACTGAATTATTGAACTCAAGTAAAGTTCAGGTTGTTGGTCCTTTGAAGTTCTTTCATTATGTGAATCATATTGCACTGTGTCGGTATGCCTGTGGCCCAGTTTATCAGCTTCTCGCCCCGTAGCAGCCAATACCAAGTTGAAGACTCGTTGGTATTATCTACATTGTAGATCTAGGCTTTTCCTGTGGCTTTTCTGCCATTCTGAAATGTGCTGAGTTGAAGTCAAGAGCTCCAGTTTCTCCAGCTTGGTTTGCATTTAAAGGATCATCACATCTGGTCCCAAGCTAGGAGTAAGCAGCCTGGGGCTCAATTGACTTCTCCAAGCTTAGTGTGCAATGCTATGTTTTCAAAACGTTTCACCACAGGGGGAATCCCTGGAAGTGTGTGGATGATTTAAAGAGTCAATGAGGATGTAATTAGCCTCAAAGACATAGATTCACTTGCACGTACATTTATTGTAGCATTGTGCATAGCTGGTGGTCATATAAAGATGACTCCAGAGATGCCTCCATGCATATATGGATACGTCAAAAGCAAGAGGAGTTTTCATTGCATTGGGAAACAAATGGAGATAGAGAGAAATCAAGTCTACTACTGAAATAATAATATTGAACTCAAATGTCAAGTCAGTCCTATCGTATGGCTCTGAAACATGCACAATAATTACAATAACCAAAAAGTTAAAGACATTCACGAATGTGTGCTTGCGTAGAATAGAATAGTATTTCAATGTCACAAATGTGAAACAGATGACAAGAACTAGACAAGTGCCAGTAGAAGGAGAGATGAGAAGAGGACGCTGGCGATGGACAGGACACACATTTAGAAAACCTATTGATAGCATTACAAGGCAGACGTTGTTCTGGAATTCTCGTGGAAAGAGAAGCAGAGGTAGACAAAAAAGCACATAGAAAAGAGAACTGTTAACAGAAGTGAAAGTCATGAGTACGACGTGGAAAGAACTTGAGCTGATGGCGCTTGACAGGAGGACTTTGGCATGTGTTTGTTGAAGGCCTATGCTCCTTGGACAGCTAACGGGTGTTGACTGATTGATTGATATTTTAGTGCGCGCGGTAATGAACAGCGCGAGACCCTAGGCAAAAGCCTAAGTTGCTAATGCCTAAAACCGTCACTGGATCTCGGGGTCGAGGGAATAGACAAGCTCTCCCATTGCAGCAAGCTAGAAACGCCTCGGGAGAGATTATTTTTTGCAAGTATTTCCCAATAAATGTTAATGTTAATCATAATCGACGTTATTGCACTCCGGGCAAACCCATAAGTGCTCAGTCTCCCTCAGCAAATGTCGAAGAGCATGAATGCTAATTGTTCCTGTTGCACAATGGTTGTATACACGGCGAATGCGTCCTCTCATACGTCAATCCCTGCTGGTCTTTCGTTTGATGCCAAATTCCAGCAGTCTTAGCCTTGATGATTATCCGATTGCAGTGTGTCGTAAATTTGGATAGGTATTTAAGATAGATTGGTCCCGTCTGAATAAAACTGAAAAAGGTGTAACTCAGTGAGAAGTAAGGCATGAGAAATAGATTTCACGAGTGAATAGTTTAAGGGTAGAATCTGTCACTGGATTGAGAAGATACTCTAGTCCAGCCTATCTTTACGGCTGTAATTTGTTATCAGACATTCCTACTCTCCGTATATAAAACATATACGTTTAACCATACACACACACACACAGTTAAGTGACGACAAGACACACAAACGTGAAACTATAGTAAATGAAATATACGTATGGGCTGAGCTGACCAACACAAGTAATTAAGTTTTGTTAAGTTTATTATCATATAAACCACTCACAACATCAAACATATATATATATATATAAATTCATAGGTTACAGAATATGGAAAATAATCCCACAAATGTAATCCCCTCTGTTGAGAAAAGTTCCCACAAGAAGTTAGTAACCCAAAAGGTCAAAAGATTAACACTAAGGGTGTAGGAATAGACGATAAAGTAAAGAACAGAGTTCCTAATTAATCTATCCTGTAAAATAACGGTATTAGCGAACAAAGAAAAATAGAAGTGGGTACAATGATTATACAAACATAATTATTCACTCCTCTTATTCACACTCTGTCAATCTGTGGCCACATTCAATCTCTCTTACCTACTAGTTGTTTAACAACATCTTGAACATAATCATCAGGGTACATGTAGCAAAATCCAGTGTTGTGCTTCGCCGAAGTAAGCCCCAGCTCCTCCACGAATGATTAATCCTCCTAATGGGGAACGCTTACTTTGGTGGTGATTATTGGATATGATAATGTTATGTCCGAGAGTTCAGGTAGCAAAGTACCAAGGTCTAGTGTTCACAGTGGACAGTAGTTAGTACTTCCAATAGTTAAAGGAAATGTCTGGTGGGTAAATCTTTCTGGATAAATCCACTTGACAACACAATGGCCAGTAGTCGGGAACAATGTTATGTTTAGATATTTCGCCACATTGGGCCGTTATAATTGCCTGGAAAAAATCTGGATATTTGGTGTCTCCAGTTATAATTAATTCATATTGTCTATACGTTTGAACTCTCTCTCTCTCTCTCTCTCTCTCTCTCTCTCTCTGGATGAAGCAAGAGGACCGCACAGGTCAACATCGAAGACCCGATAAAGACTAAGAATTTTTACTGGTTGTATTTAGACTTAGACGTAGTCTTAGTCTTAGACCGCTGGCAGGCTGGTTTTGTGAGCAATACCTAGATTTAGGAGAAAACAAAACATTTAATCACAAGATCAATATCCTACCCGGTCACGCGTAAGGTTAAGATCTCTTATCCACTCTGTCATTTAATTAAATTAAAAGCACCCAGGTCTTAGTCTATCTTATCACGTTGCGCTCACCGGTTACGGGTTTGGGTTTTAAGATATGCGCCTTTTTCCCTTCCCGCCCCGGTAAACTCTCAGCGCACAATATCACTGATAATTTAATTATGACTACTTTACAAATATCGCTTGTCATTACTAGCTATTTGTTTCGCCACATGATATTTCACTAGTTCCTTACACAATTACACGTAATGAATTAGAAGTAAATTTATATTCCGTCAATAGTCAGTCGCCTATGATTTATAAGTCAATTAAACATCTCTTTCTAGGTGATAGCGAGTGATTAACTTTACATTACAGCTGGAAACGTTAGCTATATGTTATTTATACGCCAGTCTTAGCTCTTAGAGAAATCCCAGTGAATTTTAATGATAACCTTTAACACATTAAATCACCTAAATGCTAATATATATATTACCGCAATCAGAAATTGAACAATCTCCACGAATGCTATGACACACTTTCACAATGGCTAGAATCACGAGCTAGATTTCCAAACATGACGGAATATATATACGGAAAAGCTGTTATATCACTAACGGGTGCGAGAAATCGCGCCTTCGGCCATATCAGGGGAATCAACTCGTTCAACTCTCGATATAAGATTTTGTGCCCCCTGGTGCCGACCAACAACACAGAATCAGCTAAGCGAACAGACCGCCATTGATCTCGTCTCTTCTGCCGTAGATCGGGTTATTATCTCCCCTGGGACCGCGGACACACGAATGTGGTCGGTAAATGTTATTATCTCCCCTTTTACATTTTGCTTTAAGTTCCCCTGAAATGTTGGACATCAAAATTGTTAGCGGCCAAACTCCTGCTCGCGTGATAATTTATGATAGGCGAATTATGCTTTCGCTGGCTGTTATCTTAGCCTGTACGAACGTAGGTAACCGCTTGTCAGCCTGTAAACAGAAGAAATAGGCGTGGCTTCAACAGTGAGTAATTTCGTCAGTGAATTGCATGGTTTCGCGTAGCAAAATATATATAATCCTTAGATGAGGAAGCAAAGTGAACGGTCACTGTTGCACTATTTACATATATATGTGACACAGTGTCATTCTCTAATAGACGTACATGAATTGCCCTCAGTATTTCTTCCTTATCCATGGCCAATGCACTTTTTATGGGTGCTCTTGAAGCTAGTCTGTCAGCTCTGTCATTGTCACGTACCCCGGCATGACCAGGACAGTAGATCCATATCAGTTCTTGAAGATTCAATGCTTCTATGGAGGTTTTCCATTCATGTGGAAGCCAACCATTTTGAACCTTTCGAAGCATGGATTATGAGTCTGATACAATAACTGCCTTTGTTAATAAAGTCTCAGACAGTCATCTTAAGGCAGCAGTAACTGCCTCTACTTCCATTCTCATGCTGGAGGTTGTTATCATGTAAGCCCCGCTATGTTCAGCGACGGTTCTGCCCTTTACTCTAGCAGAGAAGCCGCACCCTGATTTATTACCACAGATTACAGACCCATCAGTGTACACAAAGTTATCATCATCCCCATCATTATCATTCATAAGCGGATCAATTACCAGCTCTGCTCTCCCATTGGCCCAAGTTCTGCATTCTCTACCAAGGCTGATAATGACTTGCTGGTAGTTCATCCAGTTCTCATCTGACTTACTCCACTCTTCTTCCTTGAATATATTTTCAACTTGGGTCACCTGTCTAATAGTCTCCTCTGCCTGTGCTATCCATGATATCCTCCTATTTATTCTCGCTCCTTTGATGTCATCTATGTTACCATGCAGGGGATGCCTTTTATCTGTGGTTACACGCATATTCGCTGTTACCTGGCCCATCGTATATCTGGATCTAATTGACAGCAATCCAAGCATGTGCCGCATCATCACAATAGGGATGTCTCGCGTGCAGCTCAAGACTACACGCATCCCTTCGTTTTGAATGCGTTCCAGTCGTTCACAGTGTGATATTGACAGCGTGAGTATTCCCCGGCCAAACTCGATTACAGACAAGACCGGCTGATGATACAGGAAAAACAGTAGTCTCTGCGATGCAGCCATTTTTTAAAGGGCTGCCAGACCTCTCTTGCACTTCTGTATGATGTGATCGACATGGTTCAAGGTATTTCAACTTGTTCTGCCTTTCAATTTTCTGTCCACTGAGAGTAATGTCTGGAAGATCTGCTTTCAATATGGAGTTATTCAAGGAGCACCAAAGCACACAGGCTTTGTTGGGATTGACCTTGGAACTTGTTTCGCCGCACCAGAAACTGCTTCAAGTGTCTCATGTATGCTTTTAACCATTTCATTTCTATCTGAACCAGTCCTGTAAATGAGCAAGTCATCGGCAAAAGTTAATGTTCGTCCCAAACGTGTTGGTTGGATTGCAGCTATTTTTGCTGTATAGATGTTAAACAGCACCGGTGATAATGGAGAACCCTGGGGTAATCCTGGGCAAATGTGCATCGGTTCTGATGTCCTTGTTTCCAAGCGAAATGCAAATGCTCTCTCAGTTAAGGCAGCTGCTATCCACCTTGTTAGCCAAAGGTTTACCCCACATTCCTTTACACGGTCCATCAAGGTTGCAAAGTCAACTCTGTTGTTAGCATCCTCTAGGTCAATTGCCACAGCCACCGTTTCTTGTTTACCCTGGAAACCCTCATATAAATCGTACGCAAATGTTCTAGCGTTACCCCATGACACTTTTATTCGTCTATAACTGCCCAGGGTATTAGAGAGGATGTGTGCATTTTCAAGGTGGTTCATTAATTGTCTCGCCACTATCTTCTCAAGTAATTTGTCGTAGACATTCTGCAATGTGATGATTCGATAGCTGCTAAGCAGTGTGGGATCTTTACCAGGTTTTGGAAGTGGCCGGAGGTAGCTATGTAGCCAGTCTTCCGGCACCTCAGCATTCTTTATACTGATTTTGAAATCAACCACTACATTCGTAATACCTCAGTCATCAAGCTGCTTGATGTGTTGATACTGTACACCATCAGGACCCGGAGCAGTGTTTCTACTTGCTTTTAAGGTATACATAAAGTCCTCGTCAGATATGAGGTCAAAATATATCTCGTCTCTGATGTCATTTTCCAGTACACGATTCTTAATCTCTTGACGGGTAGCTTTATCACCTTTATTCGTCTGAGTGATATACTGACTGAATAATGCACGTCCTTTCTCTTCATCGGTCTTCAAACGTATTCTCGAGGAGCTTAGAATATTAGGTGTGGCATGTGTATTAATTTCCCAATAAATACCATGAGTGTAAGATACTTCAACCCAAGACGCCGGCAATAAAGTATTATAGTGGTTTCTACTCATTCATTCCATGGGTATAGCCCATCAGGGATCAAATAATTTATAACACAATGATGTACGCCCAAGGATGACAGCAAAATGTAAGAAAGTAAAAAATTAAGACACAAAGACACAAAGACAGGCAAGAATAAGGGGAGAAAGGCAGAAAGCTGTGGAAATAGGTGGGGACAGTTTAAGGATAAAAAGAAAGGAAGGAAGAAGCGAGGAAGGAAGAAATGAAAGAAACAAAGAAAGAAAGAAAACGGACCGGCAGGTAGGCAGACAGACAGACAGACTGAGAACATGGTAGAAAAAGGAGTCGAAGTGAAGTAAGTATCAAATGCAGAGTATGTGTCTGCAGGACAAAACAACTCAATAAATTTCAAGAAGTTAAAACAAGTCAAAATCAGGGTACCGAGGTCGAAAAAGAGAAACACAATTTAAAGCAGGTCGCACTGAACCAAAAAATGTATGTCCTGTGAAAGTAACGAAATGTCCATAGAGTTTTCAGTAAGCAGAATCTAATTGTTGGAATCTTAGGAATAATAAGTAGTTGAGGAAGAATAAGAACATAACGGATTGAGATCATAGATGAAAATAAAAAATAAATAGAACAAAGAAACTGAGGATACGCGATCGAGCCGCTTTTGTCACGCTCCAGCCTACCCAGCTGGACATGGGTACTGCTTTTGAATTAGGGAAGTCAAAGGCAGCAAGGTCACCCACCTCATAAAGCTGGACGAAGTATTGTGAAGTCTTTGACATTTCACTCCCCTTGCGGCAGTTTGTGCTATGGGACTATATAGACTTTTACACCACTATACAGGCCACACGAATGGTCCTAGAACCATAATTGTTCTTCCCACGACTCTTGAAAGCGACAGTGACAGAATGAAGTAAAATACGTTTATGTACGCAAAACCTCGTTAATGTTTTGAATAAAGAAATTTGTCATTATTATCGTCCGTCTTGTCCAACAGAAATTCCAGTCTGCTATCTTGAAGCACGTGCGCTCAATCAGGCGTAATTGATTTATTTTTATTTTTTATTTTGGTACTTTTTGATGAGGCCCTTTTGCTCTCAGCGTTGCTTCCTATGATCTTTCCGTAAACAGCTTATCGAACACTCAGTCTAGACTCATTCAAACTTAGTCTTCCACATCTTCACAATAACCACCCGTTCTGAAAGATTGTAAATTTACTCAGAAAGTATGGCGAATGGGAATATAATGCACTCAGGGCACCGAGTCCTTCAATGTCAAGCTGCCTCAAGATTCTTGTTTTTTTATATTTTTGGACTGAAAATCATATTAAAGTCATGTCAGCGTTAATTTTTGTTAAGAAGACATATATTAAATTTCTGCCATCTCAGCGTCTTGCTGTCTCATGAGTCCCAGTCTTCCTTATAACGTCTTAAGTTTACAATTACTTCTCAGTAGTTCGAGCCAGATTTAATGAAAGAGATCAAAATTAAGCAGATAAAATATTTTGACCATATAAAAAGACAAAACACTTTACTGAAGACCATAATAGAAGGAAGAATTGAAGGCAAACTTGCAAGAGAAAGGATCCAGTTACACGCATATTGATGCATATTGGGAATATGGTTGTCGCGAGAGGTTTGAGATGTTATAAAGAATAAGATATCCTGGACATAAAGGTGTATCAGATGATACCAGGATAGTGCCAGATAAGAGTCTGGTCTTATCAGTAATACCCCCTTCTCTGAAGAGAGTAAGGGTGTCTAGACACAAAGGTAGGGTCAAGCTATGTAAGTTCCCAGAGAAGATGGTGATGTAGTACTCTGAGTCCCTAACTGCTACTTCTCCTGATCCGCCTCTGTGATTATGGTATTTAATATGTTTCTGACTCTGCTAGGGGTAATTTATATAACTATATTCACCAACAAGAACTATAATTCAACTTAAAGAATCTAAGAAAGTCTTCTGGTGAATATTTACAATTTAATTAAACAGTTTCTCTTTTCTGTTTGAAAAGGGTTAAATTCAAATATTTTACAACATTAAATAAATAATAATAGTTAACAAATGTTTTTCTCTTGGTTCAAAATGTCTATCATCTTGTAGACAACTTTCACTTGCTTGATCCTTCACTGGTAGGATTGTTTATTATTATTACTATAAGTTTATAGAAACACTAAATTAGTTGTGCATCACAAACTGAATGCGATTATGTCTTTATTAACACTGGATAAGCTGCACAGTTGCTCTATGCAACTTAAACTGAATCACTGGAGTTGGCTCCCTTAGATATTGGATATAAGATTCTTCTGAACTCGTTCCAGTAGTCACATACGTAATGACTGGCACTGCATTCGTTGTAACTTTCAATAAGAACAGATTCGCCTCCCTACAATAATTTGGTTGTGAGTAAAACTATTAAATAATATGTCAAACGATACTGTGAATCAATCCCTTTCATCCTTCTTTATGTTCCGGTCAGGTGTCTCATTCCATTCAAGAAATACTTCTTTAAATACATTTACCAACTCACAGACACAATTAGCCATCTTTCTCAATATTTAAATATTTCCGAAGGCGGGCTTTGCCTCTAGAAGTACACATGAGCCTGTAAGTTTCATCAGAAGACACAGTCCATTCCTAACACATCTTATACACATCGTGTCGCACAGTTAGATTAATCAATATAATTACACACAATTATATACATTTATTTATAAATAGATTCGTTCTTACCCTCAGGTACACACACAGACTAGCCCTCAATGGGTGATTAAGGTCTGCTAACAACTGCAGAAGGAAAACGCTGGCATTAATATATGCTCTGCTTTCCCTGCTCTCTCTGTGGGTTTTTCAAATCGTGACTGACCCGAGTTTGTTAGGCAAGTATATTTATAGTCTGATCTCGGATGTACGAGACGGAATACCCTAAGAATGCAATAACTATCCTAAAATGTGGGTACCGTTTGGCCTTTTGTACAATGTAGGAAAACTATTTTTTTTAAATATCTCTGTTATTCCTGATTCGATTTTAGTCAATTAAAGTTTACATTATACTTAGCATTAGGCTTTACATATCTATATAATAACCTTTTTGGTTACTACATACATTTTTTGTTATACATAGTTTAAACAGCTAAACTTAGGCCAACCTGAAGCTTCGAATGCTTTTTACCTACGATTTCTCCCGTCTTATAATAGTATTAGTAAAAGTATTACTACTTACGGGTAGAGTAACATCCCTAATATTGTTTTGATAACCTCTGCCAAGTGGTACTTCTTCTATACTACTGTAGCAAAATTCCGAAGTTAATCATGTTACACAAAATAGGGTCTGGCCATCTTTATTTCCCAGCAGTTGTAAACACGGGACCAAAAAAAAGCGTTTTCATTGGTCGGTGTATCATATCTTTTTACATTGTATGGCGCGCCGTAGGACCAGAGTTATTAGAATTCGTGATGTGAAACAGACGTCATTTCACGACAATGGTGGCCCATATTTTCTTGACCAATCCACACTAAGGTGATGTGGTCAGCATAAAGGCGGCCACCTTAACCTTCCCAGAGTTGCTCTGGTACCAAATTCATGAGGCTGGGTCGACCCGGGAGCCGTTTGCGGTTTAACAAATCCCACCTCAACTGGGGATCGAACGAATGAACGAACTTTATTTTCAAAGGGTTAAGAATTGCACGAGCTTATTCTGGAATACCACTTTTCTACACGGATACAACATTATCGTGTAAAATAATAAAAAGACATCCAGACTATAATTTAGGGAAAAAATTATTAATTAAAATAAATTAACAAACATTAATACCTTAAAAAAAATTTAAAAAAAAAAACTAACAAAAAAAAACTAACAAACACAATCTAAACCATTCATACAGTAAATAAGACATAATTTGAAACGTAATCAGATAATGGTGGCATATAATAAGAACTTGTACTGCAGAGCTAGGAAGCCACTGTGCTACCGCAGCTCACGTGCAAGGAAAAGACAGCGCTATAAGTAGGAAGATAACATCAAGAGATGGACAAGAAAGAGTCTATCAGAGTGTACCATCAAGAAAATAGACAGAAGACGTTGTAGATCCATTACAGCGGATCTTCTGTGTGAAGATGACAGCTGATGATGAGGATGTGTGTCTATTAGGAAGACATGGTGAGGCAAGATAGAGCAAATGAAATAAAACATGAGTGACAGAAGTCACATCTACCAGTTTACATTAATGGTAGTGTATCAACGCCGAAAATCAGTGATGATCAAATTTACCTGCTGTACACCACTCTTTTATCTTCTTTGTATTTGAATAAAAGGGAAAAGGTAGTCTCATAGCAAAAACTTCCGTAGAGGAGTGAAGTATTAGAGACTCGTTATACCAGGTCTCAGTTTTATAAAGTATGGCAACCAGGTTTAATATTCAGTGGTTTTGTCTTCCCTAACGCAAGAACAGAATCAGGTACTCATTTACAGCTGGGTAGACTATAGCCAGTAACCATCAAATGGGATTGCTTAACAACAAGCATACAATCAGCAAATGCGAATTTACATAAAAAGGAGCCTAAGAAAAATCAAATTTGGATGACAGATGATATCTTGAATAAAAAGGCAGAAAGAAAGAAAGCAAAATACACTCCAGAATATAAACCAATAGACAACGACATACGTACTATGTGTAGACAAGCAAAAGAACGGTGGATGGAAACAAAATGCAAGGAAATAGAAGACTTGAGCAAAGCACATGACAAGAGATATGCATGAAGAAATAAAGAAAGTATCAAATAGGTCGTGGTTTGCCCAAGGTGGAGGCTGTATCAAGAACAAAAATGGTGTAATCTTACTTGATGAGAAAGACATATCAAACAGATCGGCAGAGTACGTAAAAGAACTGTTCGAGGACAACAGAGGTAAAAAACCATCACCAGATTCTAATGAAGGCCCAAACATTCTCAGATCAGAAGTAGAGAATGCAATACATATGATACAAAAAGTAAAATCAGCAGGCATGGGCAACATAAAAATTGAAATGATAGAAGCCCCGGAGAGCTTTGGTATAGATACAATTACAGATCTATGCAACGATATACAATACAGGATATATACCACACGATATGAAGACATCAGTCTTTATAACATTGCCCAAAAAACCTACGCAACAGAATGTTCAGACTTCAGAACAATCAGAGTCATGCAATTAAGATGCTGCTCAAAATCATACAGGAAAGAATAAAAAGTCAGGTATACAGCGAAATCCAAGAAGAACACTTTGGTTTTAGACGGAACAGCGGAACATGAGAGGCAATATTTTGCCTAAGAATAATAGCCGAAAAATATACAGAAGTCCAAACAGGTATGTACATGTGCTTCATTGACTATAAGAAGGCTTTTGACAGAGTCCATCATGAGAAAATAATTGAATGCCTGGAAGACATAGGTATTGATGGAAAAGATATAAGAATACTCAGTAACCTTTATTGGGAGCAAACTGCCACAGTAAGAACTGGAAGGAATTATTCACCATACATAGACATAAAAAGAGGTGTCGGACGAGGTTGTGTGCTGTCAGTCTTAATTGACTATTTAATCTATACACCGAACAAATTTTCAAACAGATACAGGAAATACCAGGACTGAACATCAGTGGAAGGTCAATAAACAACCTTAGATATGCAGATGATACCGTGTTGTTAGCTGAAAGCGAACAGGAGTTACAAGAACTAGTGAAGCAAGTGAACAGTATAAGTCATAAATATGGATTGGACATTAATATTGTGAAAACAAAAATTATGATAATTAGCAAAAAAGACAATAAGCCTGTAGTGAAATTGACAGAGATACAACGGCAAAATACTCAAAAGATAACATTTAAGGATAAAAACATAATGCGTAGGCTGCTGATGTACATGATCGCCTAGACCGCGGGTCATCACCCTCCATAAAATTGACTTGCTAGACAGGAGGGGAACGGCGGATCAAAAGAAAAAAAAAAATATGACTGGAAAGGCTAAGGAGACGCAATGGGGGGGAAATGGATGAAAGTAAAAAAAAAATTCAAGTCCCCCAAATTGACACGAGGTACGGAATTGGACGTTTTGCGATACCAAGCGCTTGATTTGAATTTGAGCGGAAGAACGCAGATGTTAGGAATATTACAAAAATTTAAAAAGTAATTTTTTCTTAATATTAATGTTAGGAATATAAAAATTAGCTGGCCGGATGGCCTATTCTGAGCAATGAAATAATATGATCTTAATTTTACAAACGGATAGATAATATTGAAGATAATGACAAAAGACAGTGTAGTTCACATCATCGCTAGACTATATTGAATCTAAAAGTGTCACAATTTGCACACAAAAACACGACCTTGGGAACAGGTGTTCAAAGTTACTTATTATGGAGGAGAGGGTTTTTGAGCGGTAGCTGTGTCTAAATATAACTTTTTACGACAAAATTTTAAGGGGAGAGAAAGGTTGCTTCAAAAATCAAGCACATTTTTTTAGAAAACACAAGTAGAGACGGACAGACTAACAGATAACCATCCATACTTGACTGAAGCATGACTGAAATGACTTTAGTGTAGAAATTTGAAATTTAAAGTACAACTAGGCAGTGATTGGCCACAGACAATCATATCATTAGCGCTCAGACGCGAAAGTGGGGTCATTCTTCAATAATTGTTCAGTGTTAGACACAGATTTTAAAGTGTGGAGTTTTCCCATATGAAAGACAGTGAATAAATTTAGGGACGCCATACTATAGCCAGCAGCTCAGCTGAGTTTTGCTAGCAAATTCTGTGTTATGTATTCATAAATCTGAGCTGTGAGTTTTCTATCGACAACAAAGCAGAGTCTATTCGGTGGGTGACTTTACTCGAGTGTATCTGTGCAGTTCTTGTGACAGAGACCACCATTATTGCCCGCCAGCACGGAGAGGTGGGACCGCAAGTTTTCAGCACCAGAGCTACAAAAAGATGAGTGAGCCTCTGGTCTGCTGGACATTCACCAACTATTGGTAGTGACTAATATCCCCATAAAAATTCCCACCATTTTCTGGACAATGTGTAGTCAATATAGACAGGTGTGATGAGGCCACCCCAACAGCACAAACAGTAACTATCCTCCCAAAGAGATGACTACTCGAACTTTTTTTTTTAATAAAACTAACTAGTCTAGTACTTAAATATGTACACTCCTGCATTTATTATGTAACATTCCATGCATTTTTTTTTCATAAATTTTCAATCCTTCTTTTAAAACAAGTTCTGGTCAAAATAAAACTTGATCCAGAACAAATAAATGTAATATAATTATATCAAAAACTTTATACACGTGAGTTAGTTCAGTGTATTTTAACACTTGTTAATCTTATTAGTCTTCTTAAATGTCTGTGGGTGTATTTATAACTAACACACCACATTACACATCATTACCCTAGACACTTTACGTAGCCACATTCATTAAGAAAAAAAAAATAAAGTGTGAGGTCGTAGTGGTAGCAAGAAAGGCCTTCTGATAATTCTCAACTACATTTTATCTCAGGAGCCTTCACAGCTGGCCTCATACAAGTTACATGTAGTAATAACACCATCATACAATACCATCAATACCACTACATAAATTGGGGTCTTGTCCAGGGATAATTAGCCCAACAGTAAAATTAGGATCTCCTGGTGGGAGAAATAAAAGTAGGGAAATAAATTGTAAAATTTCCTTTAAAATTAAAAGTGTCCCTGCAGATAAAAGTTGGTGAATCTTCACAGCCAGTAATAATTAATTAGTTAACTGGTTAGTTAGAATTAGTTAGACTATAGTCATATAGTAATTAGAAGTACTTAGTGTATTTACTGGTTAGAGATTTATCTTGTATATTATTATATTGTCCAAAAAGTATGGCAGAGCTAGCAAAGTTTAGATCAGCTGCTGTGCTCACTGCGAAGGAGATGGGGATGGATGGTCAAATTTTAATTCAATACGTAACGACTGAATGTGATAAATATATTGAAAGGGAAGATAGAAAGGTAGCTGAAGAGAAGAGGTTACAAATTGAGGCTGATAGAGAAATTAAGAGGCTGCAGATTGAGGCAGAAGAAAAACGACAGCAAAGGGAGGCAGAAGATAAAAAGGCCGAAAGGGAGGCAGAGGAAAAAAGGTTGACTGCCGAAAGGGAGGCAGAAGATAAAAAGGCCGAAAGGGAGGCAGAGGAAAAAAGGTTGACTGCCGAAAGGGAGGCTGAAGATAGAAGGTTGCAGAGGGAGCACGAATTACGACTAAGGGAGCTGGAATTACAAGGCCCGGCCCCTGAAAATGGTGCCAGCCCTTTTGCCTCAGATGCTACGCCCAGTATGGGAGCCTCAAACTCAGCTATGGGGTTTCATTTAGACCATTTTGTTGAGAAAGACGATGACATAGAGGGGTACCTAGGACGTTTTGAGTTATTAGCTACTACATATGGGTTAGAGAGAGAGAGGTGGAGTTTAAAACTATCACAGGGATTGAGGGGTGCTTCTTATGAAGTATTTGCCAAAATGAACAGGGAAGACCAAGACAATTATGACATGTTAAAGCAGGCTTTGTTATTAAGGTACGAGAAGAATGGTGAATTTTATCGTAAGAGATTTAGAAATGCCAAACTGTTGTCTGGGGAGACATACCACCAATTCTCTGCCAGACTAGAAACCTATTTGGAGAAATGGACGGCTCTGGGGAAGACCCAAGATCTTAAAGAAATGATCATGATTGAGCAATTGAGAGAGTCCATGGCTCCAGACATGAGAAAATTTCTCATGGAACAGGGTGCAGAGAAGTTGGGGGAAATTTTAAATGTTGCTGAGAGGTATCAGGCAGCCCAGGCAGAGGTAAGTGGTGCTAAGAAGAAGCACATAGACAATTTTAAAGCTCCACAGCAATTTAATAAATTTGATAATAGAGAGCAGGGAAATAAGGGTAGGACAAACTTTGAGCGGCCAAGAAATGACTATCGCGACAGAAACTCACAGTTCAATGACCAAAAGTTCAATGAAAGAAAACCGTTGAACCAAGGAAAAAGATGGTGTAAATGGTGCAAGAAGGATAACCATAACACCGAATTTTGTAGAAGGAAACCTTCAAACATTGCTGCAATGAAGTCGGGGACGCAAAGAGTAAAGGTTAATCCTAAGGGACAACAGGAACCTTATCACCCCCCAGTTTGTGAGGATGTTATTTGTAATGGGGTCACCATAAGGTGCCTTTATGATACAGGTTTGGATTATGATTCAGTTGTGAAGTCTAGCCTAGTGGACCCAAGTCAGTATACCACAGAAACAGTGGAAATACAAGGGGCGACTAAGGACATACCACTCATGACACTTCCCATCGCAAGGATAACGGTGAAAACTCGCTATGTGGAAGGAGAAATCAGAGCAGCAGTGATAGATGAACCAATCTACCCTCTGATATTGGGGTGTAGATACGTCTTCTTGGGGAATCCCGAGAAACCTGTGATCATGGCGACAGTGCAGACCAGGTCACAGAAGAAGGAGGAAGAAGGTGAACCTATAAATGCTCATCCAGAGGAGATGAGGAAGGCGCAGGCTGAGGATAGGACACTCCAGCCCTGTTTTAAAAAATTGCCCAAATGCCACACACCTCCGAGCAAGGGGGAATATTTCATGAAGAACAAACTATTATACAGGAAGACAGGAACTAGATCCACTGGTCACGGACAGTTAGTTCTTCCCAAGATATATAGGGCAAACTTAATAAGGAGCTTACATGTTGGAAAAGATGGTGACCATGAGAAAGTCGGTACCATCTGCCAAAAGATTGCTCGAAGATACTATTGGCCCGACGTAAATGTCGATGTTGAAAACTTTGTAGAAGCATGTGGCGTATTTCATGAGGGAACACCCACAAAGGGAAAATATGTGCAGGACCTAGAAACGCCACGGGGCAACTTTAGGCCTGAAAGGAAAACTAATTATACTCGGGTAGACAAAGTGGAATGGGAGCCCCCTTTTCACACCCAGTCTTCACTTGAATGGATTAACATGGCCACTATGCGAAGAGTACAAAGAAGAAATTTTACCCAGGATAGGATGACAATCCCTCGGTCAGACTTATATAAACTGGAAGAACAGACAAGAGAGCGAAGATCTCTCAGAAACAATCTCAAGTGGGGAGACAAACCCCAGAGAAAAATTGGTAGTGGTCGATTTGTGAGTGATGATTCTAGGAAGAAAAGTCCTCACTATAGGGCTTCTAATGGACGGGACCTGACGGGTTCGAGGAAAAATACGTATGATAAATTAAAGATCCAGATGTAACCCTATTAAGGACCTGGACAGATGAGAAGGCGGAAGAGACTGTTACCTCATCTTATCAATATGTGAACGAACTGACCACTCGTTTGAAAGCTGGATGGAAACTGGCAAATGATAATTTGAAACAAGCCAGGAAGAAACATGCAGCATATTTTAATAGGAAGGCAAAGGACAGGGAACTGGCAGTCGGAGAGAAGGTGCTGCTTTTACTACCCGGAAGCCAGAATAAATTACAAATTGGTTGGCAAGGTCCATATACGGTTCTAGAGAAGGTGTCTAGAACAAACTATAAAATTGACAAAAAGGGGAAGGAAAAAGTTTATCATGTAAACCTGTTAAAGAAGTATCTGGACAGACCACTCCAGGAAAGCACCCCCTTATTGACCTTAGCTATTGCAACCCAGATGCAAAAGGAACCACTCACCTCACATGAATACCCATTACATCCTTGTGAAACAGCAGCACAGGTAAAAGTCAGTAAGCACCTGACTAAAAACCAGAGGGAGAGAGTTCAAAAGGTTCTGGAGGAACATACAGATGTATTAACAGATAAACCAGGCCATACAAATTTGCTACAGTATGACATGAAACTGGTAGACTCAAACCCAATCTGTATGAGAGCCTATTCTATTCCGTTCGCGAAGGAGAAGGCATTAAAGGAAGAAATAGATTATTTATTGAAGGAGGGGATTATTTCGCACAGTGAATCATCTTTTAGTTCTAGTGTCGTTTTGTTGAGGAAACCGTCTGGGGAACACAGACTGTGCATAGATTACAGGAAACTGAATGCTGTCACAGAAGGACAAGTGGATCCATTACCAGACACAAAACAGCTATTTGCCAGACTGAACAAGGCAAAATACTTTTCAAAGGTGGATCTTAGTAAAGGCTATTACCAGATCCCAGTGAAGCCTGAAGTGAGACCTTATTTGGCTTTTAGCACTTCGGATGGACATTATGAATTCAATATGCTACCATTCGGACTGAAAAATGCTCCGAGTGTGTTTTCAAGGATGATGCGAAAATTGTTGGACCCCCTGAATAACCCATGTATCACAAATTTCATGGATGATATTCTCGTCGCCACCGAGACATTTGAAGAACACATTGAAGCTCTGGAGATGTTGTTTGATAGACTTCGGGAGGCGAACTTAACTGCTAGGCCAACAAAATGTTGTATTGGATGCAAAGAGTTGGAATTCTTGGGGCACACTGTATATCAGGGTAATATGACCCCTGATCCTAAGAACTTGGAAAAACTGCAGAGAGCACCTAGGCCGCAAACAAAAAAAAGACGTGCGATCATTTGTGTCGTTATGCGGATTTTATCAGAAATACATCAAGAATTTTAACGCTATTTGTGCTCCTCTGACTGATCTGACTCGCAAGGGACTTCCAGATAAAATTATTTGGACTGCACAATGTGAACTAGCGTTCCAAGAGTTAAAGGAAAAAACTCACTAGCAAGCCTATTCTCAAACTGCCTGATTTGACACAGGACTTTGTCTTAAGAACCGATGCAAGTAATGTGGGACTCGGAGGGGCTTTGTTGCAAAGATCATCTTCACCTGATGGGGAACTGAAACCAGTCGCTTATGCAAGCCGTAAATTGAATAAGGCGGAACAAGGATACTCCACAAGCGAAAAAGAATGTTTAGCATTAATCTGGGCAATAAAGAAGTTTCAAATCTATCTATATGGTAGGACATTTGTGGTGGAGACGGATCATCAGCCTCTCGTGTTCTTGTCTCAGGCTAAGCATGAAAACGCAAGATTGCTGAGGTGGTCTTTATTGCTTCAACCTTATCAGTTCAGTATCCAATATATCCCAGGCAAATTGAATGTCGGTGCAGATTTCCTCAGTCGGCACCCCTGTGATCAAAATTAGAGTAGTGGCAGACGTGAGGAGTAATTTTACCTATGTGTATCGCTGGTTTTGGAACTTGCCATAGGCATGTTTTCAAGTGGGGAGATGTGTAGTGAAATTGACAGAGATACAACGGCAAAATACTCAAAAGATAACATTTAAGGATAAAAAACATAATGCGTAGGCTGCTGATGTACATGATCGCCTAGACCGCGGGTCATCACCCTCCATAAAATTGACTTGCTAGACAGGAGGGGAACGGCGGATCAAAAGAAAAAAAAAAATATGACTGGAAAGGCTAAGGAGACGCAATGGGGGGGAAATGGATGAAAGTAAAAAAAAAAATTCAAGTCCCCCAAATTGACACGAGGTACGGAATTGGACGTTTTGCGATACCAAGCGCTTGATTTGAATTTGAGCGGAAGAACGCAGATGTTAGGAATATTACAAAAATTTAAAAAAGTAATTTTTTCTTAATATTAATGTTAGGAATATAAAAATTAGCTGGCCGGATGGCCTATTCTGAGCAATGAAATAATATGATCTTAATTTTACAAACGGATAGATAATATTGAAGATAATGACAAAAGACAGTGTAGTTCACATCATCGCTAGACTATATTGAATCTAAAAGTGTCACAATTTGCACACAAAAACACGACCTTGGGAACAGGTGTTCAAAGTTACTTATTATGGAGGAGAGGGTTTTTGAGCGGTAGCTGTGTCTAAATATAACTTTTTTACGACAAAATTTTAAGGGGAGAGAAAGGTTGCTTCAAAAATCAAGCACATTTTTTTAGAAACACAAGTAGAGACGGACAGACTAACAGATAACCATCCATACTTGACTGAAGCATGACTGAAATGACTTTAGTGTAGAAATTTGAAATTTAAAGTACAACTAGGCAGTGATTGGCCACAGACAATCATATCATTAGCGCTCAGACGCGAAAGTGGGGTCATTCTTCAATAATTGTTCAGTGTTAGACACAGATTTTAAAGTGTGGAGTTTTCCCATATGAAAGACAGTGAATAAATTTAGGGACGCCATACTATAGCCAGCAGCTCAGCTGAGTTTTGCTAGCAATTCTGTGTTATGTATTCATAATCTGAGCTGTGAGTTTTCTATCGACAACAAAGCAGAGTCTATTCGGTGGGTGACTTTACTCGAGTGTATCTGTGCAGTTCTTGTGACAGAGACCACCATTATTGCCCGCCAGCACGGAGAGGTGGGACCGCAAGTTTTCAGCACCAGAGCTACAAAAAGATGAGTGAGCCTCTGGTCTGCTGGACATTCACCAACTATTGGTAGTGACTAATATCCCCATAAAAAGTTCCCACCATTTTCTGGACAATGTGTAGTCAATATAGACAGGTGTGATGAGGCCACCCCAACAGCACAAACAGTAACTATCCTCCCAAAGAGATGACTACTCGAACTTTTTTTTTTTTTAATAAAACTAACTAGTCTAGTACTTAAATATGTACACTCCTGCATTTATTATGTAACATTCCATGCATTTTTTTTTCATAAATTTTCAATCCTTCTTTTAAAACAAGTTCTGGTCAAAATAAAACTTGATCCAGAACAAATAAATGTAATATAATTATATCGAAAACTTTATACACGTGAGTTAGTTAGTGTATTTTAACACTTGTTAATCTTATTAGTCTTCTTAAATGTCTGTGGGTGTATTTATAACTAACACACCACATTACACATCATTACCCTAGACACTTTACGTAGCCACATTCATTAAGAAAAAAAAAAATTAAGTGTGAGGTCGTAGTGGTAGCAAGAAAGGCCTTCTGATAATTCTCAACTACATTTTATCTCAGGAGCCTTCACAGCTGGCCTCATACAAGTTACAGGTAGTAATAACACCATCATACAATACCATCAATACCACTACAAAGCCCACATTAAAGATAAGCGTAAATGGGAAAATTCTGGAACAAGTCAAGAGCTACTTATATCTTGGTCATATAATAACAGAAGATGGCAGATGTGAAACAGAATTCAAGAAAAGAATAGGAATGGCAAAATCTACATTCAACCACATGAAACATATACTGACATCTAAACAGTTATCCCACAAATTAAAACTGAGATCCATAAAGTGTTATACATTTTCTGCATTACTGTATGGTGTAAAAACATGAACGATGAATAATCAATTGGAAGAAAGAATTGAGGCTCTTGAAATTTGGATATACAGAAGAATGGGGCGTATCTAATGGAAAGAGAAGAAAACAAATAAGGAGGTCCTATAAAAACAAGGTATTTTTTTTTTTTTTTTTTTGCGTACGCCCGCTAATACTCGAGGCGAAATCTCAGGTTATTATTTTATGTCTAACCTGACATTGATTTTACGTGAGTATACCTTTATTTCTTGTACAGAGACAGGTGTCCCTCGCCATTCAGGCAAATACTCGCCGATTTCGGAGGTACCCATTGCAGCTGGGTCGGCTCAAGAGCCGCCAGTCCCTGGTCGACGACACTCCTTCAAATGTCCTCGCCAGGTCTCGAGTTAATCCAGTCCAAATCCCGGTCGACGAAAAATCCTCAAATGCCGTCGCCCGGGTTTGATCAAACAAGGTATGAAAAGAGAACTAATGAGGGAGATCAAAGTTCGGCAGCTAAAATATTTTGACCTTATAAAAAGGCATAACACCTTGCAGAAGACAATAATAGAAGGGAGAGTTGAAGGCAAACGTTCAAGGGGAAGACAGCGCTATAAGTGGGAAGATAACATCAAGAGATGGACAGGAAAGAGTCTATCAGCGTGCACCACCAAGACAAGAGACAGAAGACGTTGGAGATCCATTACAGCCAACCTTCGTTGTGGAGATGGCAGCTGATGATGATGATGAAACTATAGCTCGAAGTGTATTAAGCGAAGTATGTGGCATTGTATCGTTTAGCCTGTAGCCCAGTGTATCCAGTTTCAGTCGGGTCGTCTTCCTTAGCCTTTGACTTGTCTCCAGCTTACCTGCCATGCAGCAGGTTTTCCTTCTAGATGAACTGCCATCCGATGCTTACGAGCTTCATCTGCCCTGAGCATTCTGGTTTTAGATCGACAGAGACTCGCTCTTCGCCCCTTCTCCTGTTAGTTAAAACAGGGCCACCACGAGAAGGCCAAGAGCTGGACTTTGCTGTCAGATATTATGTATTGCGCATGCCGTAGGAGCATTTAAATTACGTTGAGAGCTCGTTCTCAACTCCCCTCCCGGCTATAACAGCACTTTGGACCCCACCAGGTTTCAAACCCGGCAAGTTTGCCACAAGTAACACGTGCTGTAACCACTCCGCCAATCGACGCTCTTTTTGAACTTATCCTCCAACATGAAAAGTAATCACACTGTTTCATTATCATTGTCAGGAACCACTTACCGTGGAAAACACTCCACTGGTTACACCACTGCAGTGTGGATTTATAACAAATAAAGGCTCGTTCTTCCAAGAGTATCACCACAAAACAATGGCTGACATAAGAAATAAAGGCCTTTAACAGATACCTCCCTTTAATACTTTATACACACAATAAGGCCTCACACGGCGATCAAACGCATCAGATACAATAATATGAAGACCACTGAAAACATGCCTTAGCAGCTTAAACTATCGCCTTCATACATGAAGGTACGAATTATAAAAAATCACTGCAATGAATATCGTTCACCTTAGCGGCAAACTATGAAAATGACACATTCACAAATCATCAATCTTCTATCAAACTACGGCCTGTAGATAATTCAAACTAGACTCTACACTGCTCTAGAATTACAGCGTAATTATCTCCGAGGTCCGAAAATATGACATACAGTGGACAAATATCAACAACACAGCGATCTCGCTGGCAAAAGGGAAAATATACGTCCTCCCTGGACGAAGGCTAGTCTCTCACTCCCTAATGTTACGCCTTTTTCCCCCGACTGCTGGTAGTCACATGACCCACCAGTTTGGCTAACCTCGGCCTTTCCGAGTGACCTATCGCCGACCACAATACATAAGATGCACTGCGAAATAACGCTGTGACAACCTTTATTGGCCAAACAGGCAAATGACTTGGGGACAGATTCAGCCAGCACTTGAATGACATCTCTCAGCAAAAATCCACATCAGTTGCCATACACTTTAATGGTCCTGACCACCATGGTCCCATCGACATCCAGGTCACGGCGATTAGATCCTGCTCCTCTGACACTGCTAGCCGAGAACAGCTTGAGAACCGTCTTATCCACCGCATGGGGTGTCTACAACCAGCTGGTCTTAACACACCTTTGTCTGAGACAACTCTTTCCTCTTGTGGTAAAGTGGGATGTTATAAATACTTATAGGGGACTTAGTGTACTGACTGAGATCAGCTGTGAAGGTATCTGTATCTAATAAGGGTAGTGTATTACAGATGACCTTACTTGCTACCACATATTTATACCTCAGTCAGAATTATTCTGGAATATTGTGATGACTACGTTAAATGTCTAGGGTATGTATATGATGAAGTGTAAGTCACAACAACAACAGACAGATAAACAATTTAATTTATTCCACCACACTTGACAACACTGTGACACTCACACACATGTAACATTCTATAAGACTATCTTAAATGAGTCACTGGTAAATTTTCAAATATCAATATGTATTACGTACTGTCATTAATATATATGTCCTGATTCAACTACAAAGTGAACCAGGAATCACAATCAATTTTAATTACAATTTATATGTACAGGATTTTTCAATATGAATCTTGTAGTGACATATTTTATTAATATTATCCTATGTGTGTCAGTTGTGTAGTAGTAATATGAGGTAATACTGGTTTTGTTTTTTCAAGCTATGTTGTTATTTGTCATCATGACTTCAAGTGTTTGTTTATGTTGGAACTAGTATTGGAGATGTTCTCAGTTCCTTTCAATAAAACAATTAATTTCCCCCTCTTATTTTTATACAATGTCAGTTTAAGATGGAGTTACATAATGTTGAGCTCCGCTGGCCACATAGGCTTATCTTTCGTGATGTCGGCAGGAAAAGACTCCTCTGCTCGATTGCTCCCCTGTGTTCTGGAGACACCTCACTGTTTGCTATATGGACCAAGGAGTATGCTTTCCGCCTCTGGATTCAGCAAAGCTCTGACCAGGTGCTGCTCAATAACTTTAGGACCACAGTCCCTGAAACAAGAAGGTTGTACCTCCTACTTCATAACTAGTTTATAATCTATTTACAGACTGAACACAATACATAACAAACACTGAGTTCAGAGCGGTAGACCAACTGTCAGCTTCATCTGAAATAATTTACACCAGTATATTCCTCCCTAATGGTTACTACGCCTCTGCAATTCCAGCATTATTTCTTTCTAGTCAATAATATAGGTGTCAGTGTACTGTTTGGCAATTCCATGCAGTTTTACTTTCCTCCGACACCTTCTGTTCAGGTTGGAGCACTATATAGGCTTTACCTCATGTTCGCTACTGAACCACACATATATACAGACATAAATTATCAATTTACATTCAATTTTCATTAAAAAGATATTGAATATATCAAGCTTACCACAATTCATGGAATAATACACAGTTTCGTTGACTGGCAATGAATATAGCACAATTTCGATCTGCCGATGTCCCAGGCTTTTATTTAGAAAAAATATGCACTGGTGCTCAACGCACTGGTTCTTTAGTAAGTTTATTTGAAGATGTGGTCCTGACCTGACGCCTCTGATTGACTATATTCGCGGTTCTAACCAATCGTGCCATGATTACACAGCTTTTCAAAAAAAAAGTACCCTTCCTTCCGTCTCCCCTGACAACAAAAGATAGTATTTATAGCCCGACTAATCGTGTTTAGCCTTACATTTGTTGCGCTCCAATCAAATCGGATTTAACATGGAGACCCATTTCCCGTACAATGGTGGGGTGAAAATCTGCCACTGAGCGATTCTGATTCTAGTGTTGTCTGACACCCTCACTATTTTATTTTGGCTATAATTTGGTAATTCCTAGACTATTTGCGTAACGTTTAACATATTCTTTGTCAGCAAGTCCTAAGGGACCCAAATATACAAATTTAATGGAGCTAAGTGGCTGCGTTCAAAATATGCAATTTCTTCTACCTCCTGTTTCGAAGATGTGCTGTCTGGGTACTGTCATGTTTTCAAACGTAAACCAGTATAATGTCATGTTCCTAATAAGCGTTTTTCAGGATTTTAAAACCTAACTCTGGTATGGGTAGTGTTTTTTATCACTGTCGATTTGAAAAAGTTAGTGCTAGTGGCCTTACACGCGTGTTAGTAGTGGCATTAAGTGTGTATCGCGATACGCGTGTTTAGTGTTGCATGCGTTCCTGCTTCCAGCCTCTCCCTTTTTTTCTATCTTTAGTCCATCTGTCTTTCGTTTATTTTTTGTAACGTAGTGTATAAAATGACATGAATGGAATTTTAAATCTAGGTCATCTTGCGTATCTCAAGGTTTTTCTTAGAAAGGCAGTACACGTTTTATCGTAGAAAGCGGGTATTGCAGCAGTAGGCTTTTACTATCAACGTGAAACATTACAATTTGCAGACAAAGTAGAAAACAAGGGGGATTTCGAGTACAGTCATTGTGACAGCACTGTTCTTTACCATTCTTCTTTCCTTTTATTGAATTTATGTGTTAGGCTTTACATTTACGTTTTAATTTATATATGTGGATTAGAATATTTCACGACATCTCCCCTCTTAAAACAGACATCTTATGTCAGTCTTTTATTCTATATACACATAGATAAATGTAAGTCAACTTGACTTTACTCTGCTGTTGTGCTATCATGGTTTTATATAGTTGGGTCCATTCAGAGTATGCACTGCTCATGAAATCTGCCTCAGACCTCTACAACCAATAATATTTTTCGGTTATGTTACTGAACAGCCGCAAGTGTGACTGCTTGTCTTAATGCTGCTTCACAACCCGTATTCACCATTTCTCTTCTCTGAGTCTGCGCAATGACATGTCCAGAGAACATTAGATTTTCCTCAAAATGTACGTTATGAGGAGATAACATATACCTGGTGATAGCAGAGTTTTCGTAGTGGATCCCATAATCTTCTTATTAGCCTGTATGAAACATTCGGAATATCCTCAATCAAAGAGGCAACTCAGGGATTCATTACGTTCCTCCGAACTGTTTACATCCAACAATTTTGTCTGATCTCAGGTTTTACTGGAATCTGATAGTAGCCTTTACTCAGATCCACCCTTGAGAAATATTTAGCTTTATTTAGTCTGGCAAACAGCTGATTTGTATCCGGCAATGGATCCACCTGTCCTTCTGTAATAGCATTCAGTCTCCTGTAATCTATACAGAGTCTATGTTCTCCCGAGGGTTTCCTTAAGAGTACAACACCGGAACTATACGAAGATTCACTGTGTGAAATAATTCCTTCCTTCAACAAATAGTCTATCTCTTCCTTCAAAGCTTTCTCCTTAGCAAAAGGAATCGAATAGGGTTTCATACAGACAGGTGTGGGGTCTATCAGTTTCATATCATATTCCAATAAGTCTGTATGCCCTGGTCGGTCTGTTAACACATCTGCATGATTATCTAGAACCTGTTGCACTCTCTCTTTCTGAGTTTTCGTTAAATGTGTACTGATTTTCACCTGTGCCGCTGTCTCACAGGGATGTAATGGATATTCAAATGATGAAAGTGGTTCCTTTTTCATCTCCATGGCAATAGACAAGGTCAACAAGTGTGTCTCTTCCTGATGTTCTCTTTCCAAATATTTCTTCAGGAGATTCACATGATAGATTTTTTTCTTTCCCCTTCTTATCTATCTTATAATTTGTTCTAGACACCTTCTCTAGAACTGTATATGGACCTTGCCATCCAATTTGTAACTTATTCTGACTACCGGGCAGAAGAAGCAGTACCTTCTCTCCCACAGCCAAATTTCTGTCTTTAGCTTTCCTGTTATAATAGGCAGCATGTTTCTTCCTGGCTTGTTTCAAATTTTCATTGGCAAGTTTCCAGCCAGTTTTTAAACGAGTGGTCAGCTCATTCACATATTGGTATGAGGATGTAATATTTTCCTCTGCCTTTTCGTCAGTCCACGTTCTTAACAGAGTTACATATGAACCTTTAAATTCGGAAACTTATTTCTCCTGGCACATGCCAGGTCCTTTCCACCCGAAGCTCTGTAGTGATGATTTTTCTTCCCAGAATTATCATGCACAAAACGACCGCTACCAACTTTCCTCTTGGGGCTGTCTCCCCACTTAAAATTCTTGATGAGAGATTTCCTCTCTACATCTTCTTCCTCCAGTTTGTTTAAGTCCGATTGAGGGATTTTCGGCTTATCCTGGGGTAAGACATCTTTTTGCACTCTCTGCATAGTGGCCATTGTAAAACAGTTAATTGAAGCTTGTCCGTGAAAAGGGGCTTCCCATTCCCTTTGGTCCACTTTATCAAATTTATGTCTCTTTGTATTTTCAGGCCTAATTCTGCCCCTTGGCGTGTCCAGGTCCTGATCAATGTTCCCAATTGTGGGTGTTCCCTCATGTGCTATGCTACACCTTTCTACAAAATTCTCAATGTCCCATCTTGCTTTGGGCCAATAATAATTGTGAGCCACCTTTTGGATGATGGTACCTATTTTCTCATGGTCCCCATCTGGTTTCACATGTAGGCTCCTTATTAATTCTGCCCTATATCTTTTAGGAAGTACCAGCTGTCCCTGACCTTTGGATCTAGCTCCAGTCTTCCTATACATCAACTTGTTTTTCATGTAAAAATCTCCCTTGCCTGGAGTAGTATGACAAGTTGACATTTTCCTGAAACAAGGCTTGAGGGTCTTATCCCCAGCCTGTGCCTTCCTCATCTCTTCTGGAGTGGTATCTAACAGAATATCCTCCTCCTTTCTTGAGGTCGACCTGACCTGAAGGGTGGCCATATACACAGGTTTCCTTCTACAATGGTCAGTGTCATGATTGTTCATCTGACAATTCTTACACCACCTTTTTCCTTGGTTGAAAGATTTTCTTTCATCATATTTCCTTTCATCGAATTGTGGGATTTTATTTTTATTGTCATACCGTGGCCTATCAATTTGGTGCTTACCTTTGTTTTGATCTCTAGGATCAAATTGATTAAAGTTTTGTGGTGCCTCAAAATTTTCTACCTGTTTCTTTTTATTACCTGATACTTCTGCCTGAGCTGCTTGATACCTTTCAGCAACATTTAGCAACTCACCCAGCCTCTCTGCACCTTGTTCCATGAGAAACTTTCTCATGTCTGGAGCCATGGACTCTCTTAATTGTTCTATAAGGACCATTTCCTTAAGATCTTGGGTTTTCCCCAAAGA
This sequence comes from Oreohelix idahoensis, assembly GCA_024509875.1. Classification (NCBI taxonomy): domain Eukaryota; kingdom Metazoa; phylum Mollusca; class Gastropoda; order Stylommatophora; family Oreohelicidae; genus Oreohelix; species Oreohelix idahoensis. The sequence continues at coordinate 343,678 of JAMPIV010013775.1, forward strand.
AGTCCATTTCTCCAAGTATGTCTCTATTCGTGCAGAGAACTGGTGATAGGTTTCACCTGACAGTAGTTTAGCATTCCTAAATTTTTTCCTATAAAATTCTGCGTTCTTTTCATATCTTAACAAAAGAGCCTGCTTTAGCATGTCATAATTTTCCTGATCACCTCTGCTCATTTTAGCAAAAACTTCATAAGCTGCCCCACGAAGCCCTTGAGATAACTTTAAGCTCCACCTTTCTCTCTCTAACCCATATGTGGTAGCTAATAGTTCATATCTATTTAGATAGCTCTCAATATCATCGTCTTTCTCAACAAAGTGATCTAAATGAAAATTCATAGCTGAGGTTGAGGCTCCTTGGCTAGCAGTGGCATCAGAGGTAAAGGGACTGGCACCATTTTCAGGAACATGGCCTTGAAACTCAAACTCCCTTAGTCGTAACTCATGTTCCCTTTGTAATCTCTTCTCCTCCTTTTCTGCTTCCCTCTCTGCAGTCAATCTTCTTTCCTCGGCTTCCCTTTCTGCAGCTAATCTCTTGTCTTCTCTTTCTGCAGCTAATTTCTTAGCCTCTTTGTCAGCCTCAATCTGCAACCTCTTAGTCTCAGCCTCTAACTTTCTTTCGGCCTCTTTTTCTAATCTTCTTTCTTCCCGTTCAATATATTTGTCACATTCAGCAGTGACATAAGCAATCATAATTTGCCCGTCCATTCCTAACTCTTTCGCAGTCTGTACAGCAGCAGATCGAAATTTTGCCAAGTCGGCCATTGTCTAACATGTAAATGTAAACAATTCAATCTATCAATATTTATCTAAGGACACTACAGGCACTGAGAGCTCAACGTTATTTATTTTCACCCAAGGATACTTTTTAATTCTTATTATTCCCTGAAGTGAATTACCCCCAATATTTTTAATAGGGAAAGATTCAAAATCCCGAGAGCGAGACCCCAATATATGTGGTAAAGTGGGATGTTATAAATACTTATAGGGGACTTAGTGTACTGACTGAGATCAGCTGTGAAGGTGTCTGTATCTAATAAGGGTAGTGTATTACAGATGACCTTACTTGCTACCACATATTTATACCTCAGTGTCACGTGGGTTTTGATCATTAAATTACCTACATCTTCTTCCTATTCTCTCACCCGCATCCTTTTATTTTATTACCTTTCCGTACTTGTTTTTTCCTGTATTTTTTTCGCATCACTCGTTGCGAAAAATATATTTCTTTCCCATCATCGTTTTTCTTTCTCATACTGACTAGTAACCTTATTGCATCAGATGTCAGTCGCGCAGATAGCTGTGAATATACGGTTCTCGCCAGACATACGTCTGCAGTTTCCCCGGCCAAGAGCGCGACCCGACCAGATTTCTGGGCCTGGGGTGTGAGAAATTCGTTTCGCTGGACATAGAGCAGACTTTTGGTCTACCATTTTGTTCACCTGTCACTAGCTTAAGGTGTCAAACCCGGCATCTGTACGACGCAGTTGTAGATGGTTGTCTGAGATTTGCAACTGTCACGCGCATTTCTCGGTCACTGGTGGCAGTTACGTCACGCGTTAAGCTGACGTAAATGTTGGGAGTAGGGGAGATAATTTCGCTTGGCGAAATAAGTTTGGGCCCTTTGTCTGATTTTAAGATATTGGCCCGAGTTTGAAACTTTAATTTCATTCTCGCTCCTATATTCGCAGTAGACAGGTTGTTCGAAACAGAATAGCTGTTAGCGAAGTTTCTCAGTTTGTTTCGGCAATTTGTCGAACTTCTAGACTTCCTTAAATATTCAGCATATAATTCTTAAGTTGTGCGACTACCTGTAGTTCTGTGTGAGGTAATATATATTATATCTAGTATTTTGTGAAATGATAAAGTGTTAAGTCGCTTATTTCATATTTCACTAGTTAGATTTTGCGCAGAGTGCCAAATTTATATAGTCTGTATTATTTTCTAGTGACGTGTTTCAGTGGATAGCAGAATAAATTATATCTTAGCTTACTAAACAATAATGTAGCTATAATGAAGTTAATTTTACTGCTAAGAAATCAGACGAGATCATATTTTTCTAAACTAACTTACAAATGCTAGAAACCTCATGAGATGTTGACGGAACACGCACGTGTTCCTAAATTCATGGGGATTGATGATTTTTTTTAAATATAACTTATTTTACGGGAAGTTTTAAATATAAGTCAAGCTGTAGGCTTGCTATTAAAATGTAAGTTATATTGAGTACATATATGTAAATTATATGATATGTGTTCTTTCTTTTATATAGTGAAACGGTGGTACCCAACTTTACCAGCGTTCTAGTACGTGAACTTTATTTGGGAAGAAACAAATCACTTTCATTACCTGAACTGTAACAGTTAAATGAAGTAAGAGGCCTTCGCGCCAGAATTAATTCTTCCAGAATAACTCTTCAGTACAATTCAGCCCGTTGTGGCAAGCAAAGATCAGAAACATTCCGACAGAGTTTTGACTAGTACTGTGGTGACCAAATATAGTAACTTCCTGAAAGTAGACACCGATCTGACATTCCTTAAATTCTAGAAACCAAAGCTAATGACATTGTGCTCTGCTAACTTTCGTGCCTGGACAATATTTTATGTGACTTAATCAGACATTCGAAAAATTAGAACACCCAAGGAATCGTTCCCTGAGAGTTTAGTACGTCTTTTGGAACTGGGGATTTCTTGGTCAAGGACTGCATTTTCGGGTCTGTGTGAAGGTCCTAGAATTTATTATGTTCCCAGAGGCAGCGAGCAAAGTTGTGAGTATAACTGTCTACCCATGGCCATGGCTGAATGAATGAGTGTACGCAGATCAGAGTGTTATTTTACAGTTGTAATATTGTCATCCATTTACTGTCTTAATTCCTTTTATTTAACCTGCAGAATTTGTTACTATTTGCTAGAGTTTCTTTACTTCTTAGGCTAAATCAGATTATTCAACTCTGTGCATACATTTACGAGAAAAGAAGAAAAACTCTTAGCCTAAACCCTACGTATCTATAACTCTTTGGGCCATCATCTGTTCTCTTAACGGGGCTGTGGGCTAAACCTAGAGCTAAGATTCTAACGGGCTATCATCCTTGTAGCATTTTCTTAAATTTTATGACTATTTGTATATGTTTTTCCTTGATGTAATTTTTGGTGTTGTGAGAAATTTTGATGTGATAATTAAAATATCTCTCTTGAACAAAAAAATCAGTGCGTTGGTCAGCTCGATCCCAATTATCTGTATAAGCACTGTTATAGTTTTCCCACGTCTGTGTGTTTACCTGTCGTCACGTGTATGTGCGTGCCCGTGAGTAGATAGAGATTTATGTAATATATATCTGTGATTTAGACTGTCAGACACTTTAAAAGCGGTCGTAGATGATAGGTGAGAGAGAGGAGATTATCTCGATTCTCAAAGACAGCCTCTATATCACATTCTATCATCTCACGTGTGGAAATTCTATTGCTCTTCTCCAGCTCTCACGGTGACTATCACTCGTTCCAACCTATTCAGTAGGGACCACACCCAAGTCTTAATACTCCTATCTAAAATCCACGACAAATGGTCGCTCGTTACCGGGAATTGAACCCAAAATCCTAAGACGATACGACAAATGGGTTCTCATCCGTAGGATTTTTGAACTTAGAATAGGAAGACGAGTACGACAAAATGGTTGCGCGTTTCCGGTTTTTGAACTTTGAATAGGAAGACGAGACGACAAATATCAGCTCGTCTTTAAGATTCTTTATTCTGATATAGAGTAAGAGTGTGATGTCATGTGAGTTTTGTATCTTTTAAAATAATTTATCCCCTAGACTAACGATCTGTTTACGGGCGTGCTGACCACACAAACTGATAAGTTTTTTTCCACAGCATTAAGAAGCATTATACATTTGGTTTACAGGTTGATTTTGTCGGAATACATGATAATTAATGATTTTGTAATACTAAACGCTGGTAAAGTTTTGTGAGTGTATAACATTCACAAGGGTTCTGAAGCAGGAAGGTGTTTGAACTAAAGTTAAGGAGTGCGTTTCGGACTATTTGTCCAGATTAATTGCCTCCCTCACCCTAACTGTCTTCAGGGGTGAACTATAGTGGATTTTATAATTAAGGGATTATTTTTCTCTTTAATTTTTGCAATAATTATTTTGCTTTTCCACTGTAGCAACTTATTTTTCAGAAGTAATCTTAACTACCATTTAGTTGGCGTAGTCGTGTTTTGCATTAAGTGCTTTATTGCCGATAATAGCAGCGATAGTTAGATTTTACTTTGGAGGAGGTATCCCAGGGTTAAGGATATCATCTTTCGGATTTTTGGAAATTTTTTCTCCTAAGTGGTAGGAACCAGGTTATTCTTTTTCCTATTTGCTATCTCAACGTGTCTCAGTCACTGACATAATATGGCCGAGAGGGCAAAGCTTAGACAACTCCTCAGGGACGAAGCGAGAGAGGAGGGACTGGAAGGCGAAGAAGCGAAAGCTTTTGTCAGAGACGAACTTGAGAGATACGATGCGGAGAGGAAAGAAGAAGAAGCTAGGAAGAAAGAAGCGGAAGACCGGCTATTACAGCAGAGGAAGATGGATGAGGAAATGGAAATCCGCAGGGAGAGAGAAAGAGAGAAGGAGAGACAGCATGAGGAAAGAGAGAAGGAGAGATAGCATGAGGAAAGAGAGAAGGAGAGACAACATGAGTTGGCTCTTAAAGCTCTAGATTTTCAAAGTCGTGGTGCTGCCTCTACCTCCAGCAATGGAGAGTCTTCTCCTCATTCTTCCTTAACTGATCCTTCTAACACTCAATCTACCCATCTCACTGCTATGTCTTTTCCGCTAGAATCTTTCCCTTGTCCAAATGAGAAGATTGACACTTGGCTAGAAAAATTTGAGAAAATTGCAACTCTGTACGGTTTAGAGAGGTCGCGTTGGAACATGAAGCTTTCCCAGGCTTTGAAAAGTTCTGCGTATGATGTTTACGCCAAACTGGAAAGCAGCCAACAAGACAACGATGATCTGTTGAAGAAAGCGTTACTGGAGCGCTTTGAAATGAACGCTCGCAAATTTTTGCAACTGTTTCGCAACAGCCGGAAAGAGAATTCTGAAACTTTTCAGCAGTTCTCGTCTCGTTTGAAGGGTTATCTGACAAAGTGCCTAGAGCTCTCACAGCTCCCCTCTACCTATGAAGGTCTTGAGGAATTTGTTTTAACAGAACAAATAAAGAACACATTGTCTGCTGATACCCGGAGATTTCTCGCTGAGCAGGGGGCAGAAAAACTTGAAGACATCCTAGAGAAGTCTGAGCGTTACCATAATGCGCTGGCTGAACTACCGGCCACAGAGCGGAAACCGACAGAGGAGCATTTTCGAAAACATAACCTAGAGCAATCTTCTCAGGCTTCTAACCAAAATACCCACAGAGAAACTGGACCTCAAAACCCCCCTCCTGAAAAATCCAAGTTCTACAAGAACAAGTACCCCAACCACCCCAAACAGTCTGATCAACCCGACCGTCCTACATGGCAGCGTGGCCAGAAAGGTCAAGGTGGCAAAGGGAGAACCCCTGAGCACGGGACATATGATCAGACCGAGCACACCGAGCCGAAACGCATCGGATGCTTATTAACAGTCTCGCAAGGTGGAATTATTGACAGTGATTCCCAACCTGTTGGGGATAGACCCTCAACGCGAGGTATTGTTACTTTGAACGGTTCTCAAACTTCTTGCTTATTTGACACGGGGCGTTCTTACGATTGCATTGTTGCCAGAAAGCTGGTTAAACCCGGTCAAGAGACAGGAGAGACCGTCAAACTTTGTGGAGTTCGTAAGAGTGATGCACCTACAGCGCTTCCCATCGCATTGGTGGAGATACACTCTGACTTTGTCAGAGGTGTGATCAAAGCAGCTGTTATGGATGATCCCATCTACCCAGTCATACTTGGCGGGAGATACGTGTCTATTGGGAAACCGGAAGAGCCGATAGTGGCAGCAGTAACTACAAGAGGGCAAACCAAGAAGGAACGGGAGCCTGCGCCTAATTTGTTACCCATGGAACTTAAAGAAGCGCAATACAAGGACCCTACTTTGGCACCCTGCTTTAGGAAACTGCCCATGGCTAAGGAACCCAAACAGCACGGGGACATTTTTTCTAAGGATGGCGTACTTTATCGGAGAACGGGCAAGCCTGACCAAGGTTACAACCAGCTCCTAGTACCGAAACAGTACAGAAGCCAAATCCTAGAAATGGGGCCCTCTCTTCCCTTCAGCGGACACATGGGACAGAACGCCACAAACCAACGTATAACCACTCATTATTGGTGGCCATGAGTAAACACTGATATTATCAGGTACGTGAAATCCTGTGCCCAGTGCCAACGTGTACCACCCAAGCAACGGACGCCCCCAGTCCACATGGGTGAAATGCCAATAGTGGGAACACCATTCGAACGGGTTGTGATCGACATTTTAGGGCCTTTCGAAAGGACTAAAAGAAGGAACAGGTTCATCCTGACTTTAGTCGATACATGCACTTTATGGGCAGAAGCTATCCCGCTAACATGCGCAGATGCCAAGCATGTCGCAGAAGCCCTCGTGCAGATTTTCACTCGGTTGGGATTCCCGCAGCAAGTGTTGACGGATAACGGATCTCCATACCGAAACCTGTTGATGGATGAGATCGTTAAGATCTTGAGGACCCAACACATCCACACTAAGCCATATACTCCGACCGGAAAGGGGCTCGTGGAACGTGCTAATGGAAACCTCACCATGATGCTAAGTAAGCTGGCACAAGTGAAACCTGAAGATTGGGATCTCTGTATTCCTGCAGCATTATTTGGCTACAGAGAATCTCCTCATACTTCCACAGGATTTCCGCCAGCTACACTCTTATTCGGCAGACCCATTAAGGGCCCGCTTGAAGCCTTACTTCAGTCTCTGACAGACGAGAAGGCGGATGAGACAGTTGTCTCAGCCAGTAAATTTGTGTCGGTTTTAAAGGAAAGGTCGAAACTAGGGTGGGACCTAGCAACGACTAACTTTAAGCGAGCACGCACAAAGCACGCTAACCGATACAGGAAAGTCGCGAAAGAGAGAGAACTGGAAGCAGGAGAGAAAGTTTTGGTGTTACTCCCTACCGAGAACAACCAACTGAAGATCGGATGGCAAGGGCCGTTTACCGTCCTGAAAAAGATTTCTAAGGCTAACTACCAGATCTCTATTGAAGGAAAGGAGAAGGTTTTCCATTTAAATCTCTTAAAGAGATACTTGGAAAAACCAGTGCCAACCTCCGACCATCTCCTGACAATCGCCAAAACTGACGAAGATGACGATAGTGGCAGGGATATTCCACCGCTATCACAGGAAATCTTTCAAAAATGTCAGAAGCGGCGACGCTCTTTCAAGCGCGCATGGGAAACATTCCAGAGAAAGAAAACTTTGGGAGTAGACTTGAGTAGGAATTGGAGAGAGATGGAGGGGGAAGATCAGATGGAAGAAGACAGACACCCTGAAGCTACGGTTATAGGAAATTTAATTCCATAACGTAGACATGGAGTGCTTCCATATCTTAAGGGGGGACGTCCTGTCACGTGGGTTTTGATCATTAAATTACCTACATCTTCTTCCTATTCTCTCACCCGCATCCTTTTATTTTATTATCTTTCCGTACTTGTTTTTTCCTGTATTTTTTTCGCATCACTCGTTGCGAAAAATATATTTCTTTCCCATCATCGTTTTTCTTTCTCATACTGACTAGTAACCTTATTGCATCAGATGTCAGTCGCGCAGATAGCTGTGAATATACGGTTCTCGCCAGACATACGTCTGCAGTTTCCCCGGCCAAGAGCGCGACCCGACCAGATTTCTGGGCCTGGGGTGTGAGAAATTCGTTTCGCTGGACATAGAGCAGACTTTTGGTCTACCATTTTGTTCACCTGTCACTAGCTTAAGGTGTCAAACCCGGCATCTGTACGACGCAGTTGTAGATGGTTGTCTGAGATTTGCAACTGTCACGCGCATTTCTCGGTCACTGGTGGCAGTTACGTCACGCGTTAAGCTGACGTAAATGTTGGGAGTAGGGGAGATAATTTCGCTTGGCGAAATAAGTTTGGGCCCTTTGTCTGATTTTAAGATATTGGCCCGAGTTTGAAACTTTAATTTCATTCTCGCTCCTATATTCGCAGTAGACAGGTTGTTCGAAACAGAATAGCTGTTAGCGAAGTTTCTCAGTTTGTTTCGGCAATTTGTCGAACTTCTAGACTTCCTTAAATATTCAGCATATAATTCTTAAGTTGTGCGACTACCTGTAGTTCTGTGTGAGGTAATATATATTATATCTAGTATTTTGTGAAATGATAAAGTGTTAAGTCGCTTATTTCATATTTCACTAGTTAGATTTTGCGCAGAGTGCCAAATTTATATAGTCTGTATTATTTTCTAGTGACGTGTTTCAGTGGATAGCAGAATAAATTATATCTTAGCTTACTAAACAATAATGTAGCTATAATGAAGTTAATTTTACTGCTAAGAAATCAGACGAGATCATATTTTTCTAAACTAACTTACAAATGCTAGAAACCTCATGAGATGTTGACGGAACACGCACGTGTTCCTAAATTCATGGGGATTGATGATTTTTTTTAAATATAACTTATTTTACGGGAAGTTTTAAATATAAGTCAAGCTGTAGGCTTGCTATTAAAATGTAAGTTATATTGAGTACATATATGTAAATTATTTGATATGTGTTCTTTCTTTTATATAGTGAAACGGTGGTACCCAACTTTACCAGCGTTCTAGTACGTGAACTTTATTTGGGAAGAAACAAATCACTTTCATTACCTGAACTGTAACAGTTAAATGGAGTAAGAGGCCTTCGCGTCAGAATTAATTCTTCCAGAATAACTCTTCAGTACAATTCAGCCCGTTGTGGCAAGCAAAGATCAGAAACATTCCGACAGAGTTTTGACTAGTACTGTGGTGACCAAATATAGTAACTTCCTGAAAGTAGACACCGATCTGACATTCCTTAAATTCTAGAAACCAAAGCTAATGATATTGTGCTCTGCTAACTTTCGTGCCTGGACAATATTTTATGTGACTTAATCAGACATTCGAAAAATTAGAACACCCAAGGAATCGTTCCCTGAGAGTTTAGTACGTCTTTTGGAACTGGGGATTTCTTGGTCAAGGACTGCATTTTCGGGTCTGTGTGAAGGTCCTAGAATTTATTATGTTCCCAGAGGCAGCGAGCAAAGTTGTGAGTATAACTATCTACCCATGGCCATGGCTGAATGAATGAGTGTACGCAGATCAGAGTGTTATTTTACAGTTGTAATATTGTCATCCATTTACTGTCTTAATTCCTTTTGTTTAACCTGCAGAATTTGTTACTATTTGCTAGAGTTTCTTTACTTCTTAGGCTAAATCAGATTATTCAACTCTGTGCATACATTTACGAGAAAAGAAGAAAAACTCTTAGCCTAAACCCTACGTATCTATAACTCTTTGGGCCATCATCTGTTCTCTTAACGGGGCTGTGGGCTAAACCTAGAGCTAAGATTCTAACGGGCTATCATCCTTGTAGCATTTTCTTAAATTTTATGACTATTTGTATATGTTTTTCCTTGATGTAATTTTTGGTGTTGTGAGAAATTTTGATGTGATAATTAAAATATCTCTCTTGAACAAAAAAATCAGTGCGTTGGTCAGCTCGATCCCAATTATCTGTATAAGCATTGTTATAGTTTTCCCACGTCTGTGTGTTTACCTGTCGTCACGTGTATGTGCGTGCCCGTGAGTAGATAGAGATTTATGTAATATATATCTGTGATTTAGACTGTCAGACACTTTAAAAGCGGTCGTAGATGATAGGTGAGAGAGAGGAGATTATCTCGATTCTCAAAGACAGCCTCTATATCACATTCTATCATCTCACGTGTGGAAATTCTATTGCTCTTCTCCAGCTCTCACGGTGACTATCACTCGTTCCAACCTATTCAGTAGGGACCACACCCAAGTCTTAATACTCCTATCTAAAATCTACGACACTCAGTCAGAATTATTCTGGAATATTGTGATGACTACGTTAAATGTCTAGGGTATGTATATGATGAAGTGTAAGTCACAACAACAACAGACAGATAAACAATTTAATTTATTCCACCACACTTGACAACACTGTGACACTCACACACATGTAACATTCTATAAGACTATCTTAAATGAGTCACTGGTAAATTTTCAAATATCAATATGTATTACGTACTGTCATTAATATATATGTCCTGATTCAACTACAAAGTGAACCAGGAATCACAATCAATTTTAATTACAATTTATATGTACAGGATTTTTCAATATGAATCTTGTAGTGACATATTTTATTAATATTATCCTATGTGTGTCAGTTGTGTAGTAGTAATATGAGGTAATACTGGTTTTGTTTTTTCAAGCTATGTTGTTATTTGTCATCATGACTTCAAGTGTTTGTTTATGTTGGAACTAGTATTGGAGATGTTCTCAGTTCCTTTCAATAAAACAATTAATTTCCCCCTCTTATTTTTATACAATGTCAGTTTAAGATGGAGTTACATAATGTTGAGCTCCGCTGGCCACATAGGCTTATCTTTCGTGATGTCGGCAGGAAAAGACTCCTCTGCTCGATTGCTCCCCTGTGTTCTGGAGACACCTCACTGTTTGCTATATGGACCAAGGAGTATGCTTTCCGCCTCTGGATTCAGCAAAGCTCTGACCAGGTGCTGCTCAATAACTTTAGGACCACAGTCCCTGAAACAAGAAGGTTGTACCTCCTACTTCATAACTAGTTTATAATCTATTTACAGACTGAACACAATACATAACAAACACTGAGTTCAGAGCGGTAGACCAACTGTCAGCTTCATCTGAAATAATTTACACCAGTATATTCCTCCCTAATGGTTACTACGCCTCTGCAATTCCAGCATTATTTCTTTCTAGTCAATAATATAGGTGTCAGTGTACTGTTTGGCAATTCCATGCAGTTTTACTTTCCTCCGACACCTTCTGTTCAGGTTGGAGCACTATATAGGCTTTACCTCATGTTCGCTACTGAACCACACATATATACAGACATAAATTATCAATTTACATTCAATTTTCATTAAAAAGATATTGAATATATCAAGCTTACCACAATTCATGGAATAATACACAGTTTCGTTGACTGGCAATGAATATAGCACAATTTCGATCTGCCGATGTCCCAGGCTTTTATTTAGAAAAATATGCACTGGTGCTCAACGCACTGGTTCTTTAGTAAGTTTATTTGAAGATGTGGTCCTGACCTGACGCCTCTGATTGACTATATTCGCGGTTCTAACCAATCGTGCCATGATTACACAGCTTTTCAAAAAAAAAGTACCCTTCCTTCCGTCTCCCCTGACAACAAAAGATAGTATTTATAGCCCGACTAATCGTGTTTAGCCTTACATTTGTTGCGCTCCAATCAAATCGGATTTAACATGGAGACCCATTTCCCGTACAATGGTGGGGTGAAAATCTGCCACTGAGCGATTCTGATTCTAGTGTTGTCTGACACCCTCACTATTTTATTTTGGCTATAATTTGGTAATTCCTAGACTATTTGCGTAACGTTTAACATATTCTTTGTCAGCAAGTCCTAAGGGACCCAAATATACAAATTTAATGGAGCTAAGTGGCTGCGTTCAAAATATGCAATTTCTTCTACCTCCTGTTTACTTCGAATACGATGTGGTGTCTGGGTACTGTAATGTTTTCAAACGTAAACCAGTATAATGTCATGTTTCCCAATAAGCGTTTTTCAGGTTTTAAAACCCAACTCTCGTATAAGTAGTGTTTTTTTTTCACTGTCGATTTGAAAAAAGTTTGTGCTAGTGGCCTTACACGCGTGTTAGTAGTGGCATTAATTGTGTATCGCGATACGCGTGTTTAGTGTTGCATGCGTTCCTGCTTCCAGCCTCTCCTTTTTTTTCTATCTTTAGTCCATCTGTCTTTTGTTTTTTTGGTAACGTAGTGTATAAAATGACATGAATGGAATTTTAAATCTAGGTCAGATTGCGTATCTCAAGGTTTTTCTTAGAAAGGCAGTACACGTTTTATCGTAGAAAGCGGGTATTGCAGCAGTAGGCTTTTACTATCAACGTGAAACATTACAATTTGCAGACGAAATAGAAAACAAGGGGGATTTCGAGTACAGTCATTGTGACAGCACTGTTCTTTACCATTCTTCTTTCCTTTTATTGAATTAATGTGTTAGGCTTTACATTTACTTTTTAATTTATATATGTGGATTAGAATATTTCACGACACCTCTCTTGTTCTATTTTGACTCTTTCCACTCTATCCTATTTTTCTATTTTTCTGCCGCCTTCTTATAATAGGTATGAATATATAATACACTGTTTTTAATATGTCTTGATTTTTTATCTCATACTTCTTCTTCTTCTTCTTTGATCCTTAGCCGCCGACCGTCAAAGCAGTCAGTGGCCATCACGCCTAGTGGCGTCTTGTAGGGCAACAACAAATTGATTCCACTTTGCTCGGTCGGTGGCCAACCTTCGTACAGTGCCCCAACTCTGGTTCATTCCCTGCATCTCAGCCTCCACAGTCCTCCGCCAGGTTGTTTTTGGTCGGCCTCTCTTTCGTTTTCCTTCCGGGGTCCAAAGCATAGCTGTTCTTGTGATGGCATCGGGGTCTCTTCTGAGGACATGACCAACCCAGCTCCAGCGTCTGCCAGCTATGATGGTGTGCATGTCCTCTTGCTTGCTACGAGTAAGCAGATCTTGGTTAGTGATGGTATTCGGCCAAAAGATTCGGTGAATTTTTCTTAGGCATGTTGTGTGAAAGGAGGACAATTTCGACATTTCCTTCTCTGTTACTCTCCAGCATTCCGCACCATAGAGAAGCACATAAAGCACACAGCTCTGATATAATCTTAATTTTGTGCTTGTGCTGTATTGGGAGGACTTCCAGATGTTGTTTAGGCTAAAGAAGGCTGTTCTTGCCTTATTCATTCTGATGTTGATGTCTTTGCCTGCCCCGCCGTCTGGTGTTACTATGCTTCCTAGGTAAGTGAAGGTATCTGTATGTACCAGTTGCTGATTCCTTACTGATATGGGCTCAGGGTTCCTCACATTGAGCGTCATGACCTCTGACTTCTTTAAATTGATGTTCAAGCCCACCTGCTGGCTAAACTTATTAAGTCTATCCCTTTTTTCTTGGATGTGTTGATGTGAATTTCATATTTATTTATCTCCAACTCATTCTGTCCTCTTCTATTTTATGTTCCCACTAATATTACGTTTCTGTAGTTTATTGTTTAGTTTCGTTTTTTAATTTCTTAGAATGTATTGTGTACATTCGGTGGTGGCAGTCATTTCCTTTTCCGGGCAAGCTCGTCCGTTCGCTTGAAGCAAAAGTGGTAGGACTTGTCTTAAGGGAAGTACCTAGGTTTAATTTTTATATTTATTTAGGTTCTTATGTGTCCTATCTAGCCTTCACTTTCTTTCCTTTCCATGACGAAGGCCTTGTGGCCGTAACGTTGGCTATTTTCTTTTTCTTTTGTCCTCGTAAGACGAATCACCTTTTTTCGTTTTTTTCACACCCATCCATTGTGACAATCATCATGTTCCTTTGCATTCCTTACTGACCATAGATCCACCACTGCAGCTAGTCACCTATGGCAGGATACCTGTACCCAACAGTCATATTATCTTGCTGTGGTGATTTATGTGGCAATTTGTTTTACATGATAAGGTAACCAGCTCAATACACAACCTTATGTTAGTCGCCCTGTACGACATGCATGAGTGTGCAGTAGTCCTATTTGTCGCGAGAGGTTCAGATGTTATTAAAATTAAAGATATCTTGGACAATTAGATGTATCAGATGATACCAGGATAGTGCCAGATAAGAGACTGGTCTTATAAGAAATACCCCCTTCTCTGAAAAGAGTAAGGGTGTATCGACATCAAAGTGGGGTCAAGCTATGTAAATCTTCAAGTATGATGATAGTGTTGGGTACTGAAGATCTAACTGCTACCTCTCCAGATCCCACAATGATTAATGGTTATATATTTGTTTGTGTGGCTAATTATCTAGGGGAATTTAATTATTAACGTGGAATATCTATCAAAACAGAACATTAACTTAAATTGCAATAAGCAAGACTGAATGATAGTATTTACAATTTATTATTCCTATACCGGTTCTCTTTTGGCTAGGAAGAAATCATAAAGAATTCAAATTTTTTTTTAAACAAAATTGAAATAAATAATATGGAATGTACTTTTCCATAATAGTCAATTATATATATGTATAATATTAATTTCACTCATACACACTCTTAATCTTAATGTCAGTGGCTTGTAAAGTCTTAGTAGTTGAAAATATTGTCCTTATTGAGTCATCATTTTTATATTTGTAGTTCATATAAAGTCTTTAATAGGAGATTTATGACTGTTTGTCTTTATTATCTTTGTTTTATTTCTTTTATTGGTTTGTGGCTGAATGCTCTGAACAGTGGATCTATGTATCCACTCATCTTTTGTGATCACTGAGATTCATCCCTTCATTGCCGGGTTCGCACAGACGCTGAGAACTCCAGGCTTGGAAACGTGGTTGTGGCTCTAGTTATAGCAAGAACTGTACACCATCAGAATTCCTCTCAAGTGGATGTCTCAGGACTTTATGTTAATACCAGGACAAAACCTGGAAATAAAAGACAGTCACAAACCTTGTAGGGTCCAGCATTTTTCCGCTACAGACATACAACATCACGTACAAACACTAAATCAGACACAGGACAGTTTACTACAATACGCTACAGCCAGTTCAATCTGAATAAGTTTAAATATTTTGTATCCATCTTCTTACTGGGCCGATTTTAAATATTTAAAGTTCTAATTATTCTTGGGATTTATCTCTATCGTTCTTTCTATATATATATTCTGGCTAGCCAAGTGCATTTAAATTTGTGCAGACTTTAACTGACTAAATTGGGGACTACTCTGATGTTTAAATGTCACTCAAACTAGTTTTTCTATTACAATAAAATGTTATTATGAGGAAGTCTTTACACTAACCTCTTAAGTAATATCCCCGCTATAAATTGAGCTATACCTTTCTGTTTACAAATCTTTAGTTATTACGAAATAAAATATCTTCGTTCTGTCAAATGCACAAAATAGGCCCTATTATCAAGCATAAAAAAGGTGTCCTATACATAACAGAAAAAGGAGCGATTCTATTGGCTGTTATAATTGTACTGTTTATCTTCGATATTTTCGAGCGGTAAATTTGACGTGTTGTAATACAGACCAAAATACGACACTATTCTTTGTTTGTATATTCATAGACCCCCGGGAACTATACGGGGCAATCACTTTGTTTCCGCACGCACGAGATATTTAAGATGTTTACAGCGTTCCCAAATATCCCTCTTACATGGCAGTGACACTACAACTAAACGCTAGTAATTGCCTATGCGAATGGTAATGTTACCTCTCAGCTATGAAAAACTAGCCACACTACAGTGGTATATTGCCATCGCAGGCACAGGTGGGAGATGCCAGATTTAGTCAATTCACCTAGCACAATGTTTCAGCTATCGGTTAACATATTTCAAAGCTTTTCTCAATTTGTAGGAAAAATCCTTCTTGGCTCTCGATAGGCATTATTTTTATTTTATACAAGTTGTAAGGACCCGGTTTTTCCCTGTTCCTCGAAAAACTGTTTATGATACTTCATAAAATTTTAAAATCAAACTGACAATTTGATAAATTTATATTCTGTCTTCTTTTAAGTCACATAAGTTACAATTAAATTAATTGATTGCATCGTGTCATATTTACACGATTTTATATTATTATATACGAGCAGGTTAGTTATTATTTTTAATTATCAAATGTACTTGTTTGGCTTGTTTCCTCGAGGCACGCAATTTTCATCAGACAAATTTTCGCTATTCTGGCTAGTTGTTGAACTAATGTGTGTTCATAATTTTATTTGTTTAATTTATAACTAGTTTCCACTAATGTTTCCACATGGCTTTCATGGTTCCTACGTTGCATTACTTGAAATTAATTTGTAAAATGCATGTAAGAATAAATGAATTCAGTATAAAAGAAGTGAGAAAGGAAGGGCAGAACAACCGGCTAGCATCGAAGAAACTAAACGCACAATATACCCCAATTATAACCAATTTTCAGGTTGAACAGGGTATAACAGCAACATAGTCGACAAACGAACGAACGGGCAGAATGTCAGACGGGTCTGCGTGCTCAATTCTCAACGATTTAAAAGTAAAGTTCGTTCGTTTGTTTCTTTCGTTCGTTCGTTTGTTTCTTTCGTTCGTTCGTTCCTTGAAGAAGTTAAGATTGATAGACCGTGTGTCAGTTCTGTGTTTTCTTCTGCAGATATATAATCTTCAAGATAATGCCTTCTCCTTGCCTCTCTATGGCCCCCCCCCCCCCCCTCCCCATGGAGTTTTATTACAGTCGTAATCTTAGTATGAGTAGCATTGTTTGTGCTGCTCCTTAACATTCATTTTTTGTTGTGGTCTTAACGTTACATTTGTTTATTGTTATCAAGACTCATTTTTTTTTTTTTTTTTTAGTAAACCGAGAAAGGCAATCAGAGTCAGTATAAAAACTTCAATCTTCAAGTCAGTGTCATGGCAATCATAGAGCCATCTGTTCAGTATCCCACAGGAGCCAACTAAAATCAACTGCTTAAAAAGATTACCAATAAAGTCCCCGAAAATCCCCATCAGACTTTCCTAATCAAGTTGCTGCTTTAAACAAGGTCACATCTATCCCCTCACTTCCATCAGGCTGGTTGTGAAAAGCTACTAAGATGTATTATGCAATGGTCGGGCTACCGAATTAAGTAAAAACTTTATAGCACGGGTGGCCATCTAGGCGGAAGTTTGGGTGCGACAATACTGGATGACATTTGTAAAGAGCTATCGTCATTATTTTCAACAACAACACACAAATAATGTATAAAGGATTATGTGTGAAACCTTTTTATGTTTTATGTTCTTTTAAAATTGAATGCCACTGGTTCTCAACGTAATGTTTTTATAGCATCTGAAAAGTAAAATTAAAAAAGAACCTATTTCAAGCATTATTAAGCGTCCTTCAGCAAAATTGTTTATACAATTTCGGGTAGGTAATGAGAGTCGCGACACTGTCTCACGCGAGAGTAAAGATAGCAGGGGTAAAAAAAAAAAAACTCTTCCTATTGACTTGAACGCCTTTGAGACATCTATAGATTAGCATTGGAACGCAGACTTTGTTCTCACACTCCAGCTAGATAAAAGAGACAAATACCCTATAATTCCAGGAGACGAAAATGTAAGATAAAAAGTTAGGAAAAAGAATACAGGAGTTCTAATTATAACCAAATATTAGTTTGAACAGCGTAGACTCTTTGTGGAGATGGTGGATGAACGGAGGCCAATGACGCTCATCCGATGCTATTCCGCTCTCCTGCAATTTAATTATATTTAAAAAATACAACCATTATTCCAATGGGAGCTGAACATTAAAGAAAAGAAAGAAGTAAAACATTATGATGATGACCATATCGGCTTGATATTGATGAGTTGCTCTCGACATCTTCTGTTCAATCCCCTGCATGATCCCATCGTGTCTGCATTTGTATCAACAGGTCATTCATACTTACTTACTTAGTCGTTCCCCTTCTACCGTGAGGTGTAGAGGTCAGGTCATTCATACTATAAATAAAGTGTGCTATTATTGTCTTATTTCCCGAGTAAGTATCGGGGATTTCTGATGAGGCAAACAAAGAATAGGTCCTTCAGGCATGTTGTGAAATGTGACTGATACAAAGTTGTGCATAAGGCTAGAAACTTTATCATATGAACATATGGCTACAGATACCACCACTGCAAGAGCATATGAACGCTTGGTGCAGGTTTCCTGTAGCGAGGACCAGCTACAGTGGTGGCTTCATGCTTCATAATTAGCAAACAGAAAAATGATGATGATTAATGTCTTATAATGACAGCCAGCAGTACTTGATTGGAATATATTTTGCAGTAATAATTCAAGGACATGGTAGTAAGTAAACAACAAGCAATGAGATTTATTATATGAATTGGAAATTGTGGGAATTAAAAAAAAAAAAAACAGAAAAATATTACTTATTCATAATATCTTAGTCTGATTTTTACACTGTCAGAAATCGTGATGCTTGAAGTATCTCTGAACCTTTATTTTTAAAACCGGGCAACGCCGGGTACTTTAAGATAGTCCTTAAAAGGACAGCCAGCAGTACCAGATAGGATTGTTTTGTTGCTAAAGTAAGAAAGTAGCGTTTAGTTCTGTGGGGTGACAAAAAAATAATATTGCATTAACAATCAAATGTAGAGTTGGGGCACTGTACGAAGGATGGCCGCCGACCGAGCAAAGTGGAATCAATTTGTTGTTGCCCTACAAGACGCCACTAGGCGTGATGGCCACTGACTGCTTTGACGGTCGGCGGCTAAGGATCAAAGAAGAAGAAGAAGAATCAAATGTGCTCTGAAAAAAAAAGTTACTATCAGCATCATCCCCGTTCAGCTCTCCTTGGAGCACAGGTCATCAACAACAGCATGCCACACCTTTCTGTCCTGTGCCAACCGTCAACGTTCTTTCCATGTTTTTTAATCCTTTTCGTGTATGTCACCAGTTCCCTTCTCAGTGCATTTATCTCTCTTACACAGTGGATTTCAGAAATGAGACTGCCTTCTAACTGTTTCAACTTCTTTCTTGCACGTTGAGAAAACCAGTTTATTAACTAGCACTTGGAGGATAGGCCGCAGTAGCACATTGGTTAGTGCACTGGCTTCTTAGCTCGGTGGTCCATGGTTCGATCCCCAGTTGAGGTGGGATATTTTAGACCACAAACGAATTCGAGGTCGACCCAACCATATATTGGGTACCAGAGCAACTCTGGGAAGGTTAAGGCGGCTGGCATAATGCTGACCACATCACCCCTAGTGTGCAGATGGTCAAGAAAATATGGGCCTAACACCATATTCCCAATATGCCTCAATGGGCGTGTAACGGGATCCTTTACCTTGACTTTACTTGGAGGGTAACAGGTAACTAAAGAGTGATAGTATCATTAATTTTCTTTGTTCTCCGTTTGGAGCGCACGAAACAAAACTATTTCTTTTCGACATGGCCTTTTTTTTGCTCTAAATAGCCCTAGTCATTCCAATTCTTCGTCCCTGCTCTCTTCTCCAATATCCTCAGCGTCTTCATTTTTACCTTTTTTTTGTTGGAATTCATGATTCTGACGATATTGTCTCACCTGCTCCGCAGTGGTGGCCAAACTTAGAGTATAATGATGAGGGTCTTCACAGGTATCAACCTTTGCTCAAGATTACTCTTAGCAGAGATAAAAATAGACGAATGCTGCTACTACTTAATGGAGCCTCGCATAATTTTAAAGAAAAGGAAGTATAACAATAGAGATCATCTAAACTGTCATGTACTTATTATTCTCTCGCCCCATCTGTGAAGTAATATATTTTCACTCGTACTTCGGAGCACACAGCTGAAGGTGATTCAACAAAATCTTAATCTAATAGCTCTAAATCGTTACGTATTTAGAACAGTATGAGATATACGGGTGCATACACAGTTCAAAGTCCCTCGGGTTCTTATCACTTTTGTAGGATTCCGTAATACTGTTCGTTGGTATCGATAATGTCTGCTTTAACCCTTGTGATACATTATGTGCTGAACATGTTTCATATTAAATATTCGACCCTTGACTGACCTGTATTAGTCTCTTGTCTTATTGATTATATTGGCAGTGTGAGATGCAGCGTGTTAAGACATTAATCATCACTGGTCATGATCAGTTGAATATTAACAGCATTTAACTCAACTCCGAATACGACAGTTGATAAGACCGTGATTTTGACGACTCAAAATATTTAATTAGTAATTTCATACCATGAGCAGACACCAACTACATGGGAACAAAAGTCACATCACATTCATGTACGATCTGTAAGAGTTCTCATTATTTCATAAACACATGTTCACAATCTCTATCTAGAGTTCTGGTTCAAGGTCAGTTCCTTTTAACGGCCAATGTCCTTTGGCATAAATTCAGAGGCTAACTAGACTTACTCCCGTCGCTAGTTTATACAATAGCCTTTTGCACTAGACTTAACTATCCTGCTAGTTCTGCAATACACTTATTATGCTAGGCTTACGTCTACTGCTAGTCGTCTAATATCCGTTACACTAGGCTTACGCTTGCCGCTAGCTGTACAATATCCATCTATACTAGTCTTACACTATTGCTAGTACCATAATGTTCCTTTGGCATACCACGCCAGGCTAATCTGCCATAATTATGCAAACTGCGTTATTCATACGACGACTTACGTTTGGTTCAAGAAATACACTGCTCAATTGGCTTCCCAGCCACACAATTAATAAGTGGTTATACCACACAATATAAGTGGCAATGGCCACACTTCTGAAACACACTGCCGTTCGGGTCAAAACCCACAAGTCGAATGACGTTACAAAGACATACGCGTCATGCATAGTGATATGCATACTACGTCGTTAATATATATTCAATTGCGATGTTCCATGGTGCAGCAATCCGAGTTGGCCAAACTCAAATGCTTGCACACATGCAACAATCATCGACATCGGTCGATGAGATATATCTCTATTCGTTTGAGGTGTTCCATGATACAGCCATTCGGATCGTGCACAAATCCAAATGTCTGTAAGCATGAAACAATCATCGACATCAGTCGCGGAGATATAATCATTTGAGGAATGCGCCATGCTGCAGACATGAAGCAATCCTCAACATCATCCCCCTCACTTCCAAACGTGACACTTGTGGCACGGATGATAGTGATGGAGAAGACGCTCGTCTCCCGAATATATTAATATTAGTACTACCTACTTATAACTATCATAATCATTAAGTAGACACATTAAATTTTATAACATTAATAATAGCACTTGTCAACATGGTGACTAAAGAGTTAATTCAATTTCTTCTCAGAGAAGTTGCGCGATAAAAGATCTGCCAAGTTATTGTCTGATCCAGCAATAGGCAGAATCGTAAATGAAAATTCTTGAATCAACAAGTACCATCGGTGTATTCTAGCGTTACGCATTGTTCTAGCTGTTATGTAAGTAAGAGGACTATGGTCTGTCATAATGTAAAAGTGCGTGCCGATGAGATATCTTGACAGCTTCTCCAGGCACCAGACCATCGACAGGAGCTCACGTTCACCTGTCGCATACTTCTGTTCAGCCGGAGTCAGTTTCCTCGACACATAGAAACATGGATGGAGTGTTTCCTTGTAACATTGCAGCAAACAGCCACCCATGGAGTAACTCGAGGCATCTGATTGAAGTATGAATGGAATACGTATATTCGGTAATAACAAAATAGGTGCATTACTAAATAATTTCTTAATTGTTACCAAAGCGCTTTCGCAATCTTTGTCCCAACGTACCTTATTAGGACTACCTTTGGTCAACAGTGCGGACAAAGGTGTAGATAGTTGTGCGAAATGCGGGATGAACTTATGGTAATAGTTTATCAAGCCTAAAAGGCTTCTAACTTGTTTCTTAGTTGAAGGGGTAGAAATCTCTAGAATTCTTTTGACTGTATTGTCGTCAGGATACAGTTTGTGGTTACCTATGCGGTGACCAAGAAAAGAAATTTCCTGACAACCTATTTGGACCTTTGAAGGTCGCACAGTCAAACCATGCATACGTAACGTATGTAGAAGAGAAGTTAAACCATCAATATGGTCTTCCCACGAGTCATGAAATAGGCAGATGTCATCGATGTACGTGATGACATCTTTACGATCGCCAAGAAGGCGGCGCATCATGCGCACAAACGTCGCGGCGCGCATTCACTAACCCAAAACACATATAATTCCATTGGTAGAGCCCAAATGGAGTTGTGAAAGCTGTGTAAGGTTTGGCATTTTCGGCAAGAGGAATTTGCCAGTAGCCTTTAGAGAGATCTAGTTTGCTAAAGAAAGTAGCATTAGATAATTCTGACAAAAGATCATCTAAAAGAGGCATAGGCTCACCGTCTGTGATTGTAATTTTGTTCAATCGCCTAAAATCAATACAAATACGTAAAGAATCATCCTTCTTTTTAACTATCACCATTGGGAATGCATATGGTGATTCCGAAGGAGATATCACACCTAAACGTATCATCTCTTTTAACTCTTTCTCTACCCTATCTTTGTGGTGTAAAGATATAGGATAGGGTCTAAGTTTGATAGGTTTATAATCAGTAAGAGTAATATCATGGGATATAAGCGATGTCTGACCTGGAAGGTCGGTGAGAACATCATTGAAAGAAATAAGAATATCCCGAACTTGATCTTGTTGTGACGAAGATAGTGAAGAAGAAATAGTCACGTCTTTCCAAGATTCCGATGATTGCAAAGAAGGTAGTTGGAATTGTAAAGGGATAGACGAAGTGGTATCTTCTTCATGAACAACTGCAAAAGAAGCAGTATGATGTGAAGAATCATCAATAGAGTTAATGACAGGAATTAATTCCTGTGGTCTTTCAACTGCTAATTTTAGCATGTTGACATGGAAGGTTTTGATTTTACCTCTAACGTTTACCGAGTAGTCAACATCTGTGACTTGTTTGATAACATCAAATGGACCTTGCCATGATATCAGTAATTTGTTATCGTTATGAGGTAGCAACAACCAAACTTTTTCCCCTGGTTTGAAGGATCTTAATATTCTCTTTTGATTATGTAATAATCTTGATCGTTGAGTGGCTGATTTTATACTCTGGGATGCATAAGTGCACGCATCGATGATTCGTTGTCGGAGATCAATAACTAACTCGTAGCTGTTTCGAGTGGCTGATCAATTGATGCTCCAATCAACAAATCCTTGAGTATCATCATTGGTCCGCGAGGATTCGAACCATAAACCAATTCGAACGGAGACCACCCCGTGCTTTCGTGAGGCACTTCACGAAAAGCGAACAGGGCCGCCGGCAGAAGCCTGTCCCATTCACGAGGGCATTCTTCAGTTATCTTAGATAACATCTGTTTTAGAGTGCTATTGTAGCGCTCGCACACACCGTTTGATTGGGGCCTATACGCACTACAAAACGAGTGGTGAACAGATAACATGGATTCTAAATCCCTCATGATGTTGGAAGTAAATTGTGATCCTTGATCTGACAATATATCCTCCGGAAAACCGATTCGACAAAATATCGAAAATAATGCATCAGACACAGATGCAGTTGTGATGGTTTTCAATGGTATGGCTTCTGGCCAACGCGTGCAAAGATCTACGCAAGTTAAAATATAACGAAATCCATTATTTGAAACAATTGATAACGGACCCACTATATCTACTGCAATCTTTTTGAAAGGTCTCTCAGGCACGTCTGTAATCTGTAAGGGTGCCGTATGGAACCTGCCCTTACGTGCTATACCTTGGCATGTTGTACATGATTTGCAGTATAACTTTGTATCTTTATTAACCCCAGGCCAATAAAATTGTGACGTAACACGAAACAATGTTCTTTTGATCCCCATATGCCCTGCCATAGGGGAGTCATGACCTGTTTGTAGGACCAATGGTCTGTATTCCTTAGGTACTATCACTTGATGTATAATTGTTTTGCCATCATCATAATATCTAGTGAGTATTGATTTCTTTATCTTGAACCATTGTTTAGCCCCTCTTGTGTATTTAATCGTTTTTTTTTTCCGCTCGGCTAAACAATCCTTGTAAAGTTGGGTCACTCTTCTGTTTTTCTGCAAAAACAGAAGGTGTAACAGTGCCAACTTGAGACATAATTGTATCTATTATAGGAAGAGGTGGTGTAGCCATGTCCGTAGCTAATTGTTGTGCTCTCGTTACAACAGCATTTGCCACCTGTGGGTGAGATTCAACCCACATTGCAATCTCCTCAGGAGTGCAATCTTTAACTCCTGGTATGTTTCCTATTATAATTTCAGTTATGGGTGCTCTCAAGCCGCAGGCATAGACAGTGCCTGTGTAAAAAGGAGTATCAATGTATACTCGTGCCACAGGGAAAGTTTCTATATTCCCACCAAATGTGACACACTTAACTGATTTGCCTGTAAAAGCAGAGGGCTCGATAAGCGAGTGCTTTATGCCTATCGTTGAGGACCCAGTGTCACGCAAAACTCTCACTACCTTACCATCCAATATTCCGGGATGAAATGTAAGATAACCGACATTTACACATGCCGACATTGTAGGCATACAATGACCACAATCAAGTGTAATTGTAGACTTTAATCTGTTTTTCGACTGACACTCATAACATGTATCATTCATTACCATACATGCGTTCGCATGATCATTATCATCATTACTTTTCTCCTTTTTGACACTGCAATTATTTGCATGTCTATGTTTATTTTTGTCTCTCGACGGAGATCTGGCATTACCTTTGTTATTATTGACTGACTTTTTATTGCTATAATAAAAATCAGTAGAGTCATCCTTCCTGGCATCTCTACCATAAGATGATCTCTGTTTATAGTATCCTTTTTGATGTGAACCATCATAATCCCTGCCTCTGTGATACCCACGATCATGAGGTGAATATCCTCTATAACCTCGTCGATATGAATTCGAAGGAGAGCGATGACGACGGAAGTTATAAAAACCTCTGTCGGATTGATAATAATCTGAACGACAACGTCCATCAAAGCTCTTCGATCGAGGTCTCTGATCATGGTGTGCCGCGCACACAGGCATAGGATCTCGAATAGTCGATCTATGAAGATCTTTATTCTGATGTGCGGTCTGATACTGTCTTCCGAGTTTTTCATACTCATCGATAGAATTAGGATGTCTTTCTTGTAAAAATGCTTCTAATTCAGTGCTGCATGCGGATAAAACTTTATCTCGCAGCATGAGATCTATAACACCTTCATATGTTTTATTTATACCAGATAGATCAATCCATCTGCTAAGGAAATGTTTAATAGATGCAATGAATTCACCAAAATCTGCATCCTTGCTTGGCTTAGCCGCATGAAAACGATCTCTGAATCCAGACTCAGTTAACTGGAAACGTCTTAGTAATACCTCTTTTACGACATCGAAATCGCTTCTGCTCTTTTCATCAAGACTCATGAAACATTTAAGTGAGTCACCAGTCAAAAAATCAAGTAAAAGACTGCTCCATCTTTCCTTGGGTATGTTCAGAGCTGTGACCTTGATGATGAATCTAGATATGAAAGAGTCAACACAATCGCGAGTTTGGTCAAAATGTGGCATTTTTAACTTAGGATAGAAAAATATTTGTACCAGCCGCAGTCTTAGTCTGTTCAGACTGCACTTTAGCTAATTCTAAAGCTTTTTCTTTTTCTGCATGAAGTTTTAATGTTTCCATTTCCATGGCATTTTTATGGGCTTGATCCAGTTGCATAAGTTCCATTCTCCTTAATTCCATTTCATTTTTTCTTTTCTCGTTCTCTTCTTTTTCTTGTTGAGCTAATTCTTTATCTCGTTGATTCATTTTTTTTCCCTTGTCGAATTCTCTGTCTTTTTCTTGTTGAGCTAATTCTTTATCACGTTGAGCTATAGTCAATCGTTCTAATTCCAATTTCATGGATATTTCTTTTTCCTTCAATTCCCTCTCTTGGGTTAATTCAAACCTCCTAAGCTCATCAGCTCGTTTAGTCATTTCGCGCTGTTCCATTCTTTCCAGACGCGATAAATATTCATCATATTTCGTATCTGCAAAACTTTGTAGTTCCGCTCCTGATTTTCCATAACTTTTTCCAATATCAATGAATTCCTGTAGTGTAGACATGATAATAGGTTTCTGAGTACCTTCAATAGTCTATAATATACACCAGGTTTATAGAACTCACTATAATATGTACATGAATATATTAATCAATAACAAACAAGTTCCAAGAACATGTGACAAAGACAGTGAAAACAATCAAATGAGTTACAATGAAATGATTTTTCAGTTATACGACAACACTTTACACTTATAAAGTAAATAAAGGAGACTTATACTCAGTAATCAGTAAAAGAAAGAAAAGAATTTACATCACAAAAATATAACAAGACAAGTCGTCTTAAACGAACGTGTAGACAAAGAAGTTTTAGATCACACACACGACAACAATTGTCAACAGTACTGAAATTAGGTTACGTAAATAAAGAGGACGTAATTCACTTGACGAAACTGCTAAGTACACAAAATATGGTTATATTGCGAACTGAGGAAACATTTATATCCTGACTCGAAAGAAAAAATATAATCAGTCAGATCCTCAGTCAGCGAATATAAGCATGCAAATCTAATAGAAGTTAACATTCACTGAAGTTTTCCTGGGAAAATTCCAGTCAATATTAAACACGACGAATATACAAATATACGAATAAACATGAATGGGGAACACAGATGATGAGTAGAAAAGTAAGTAAAGTGACGATGAACTGTAGACCAAAGCTAATGCAAGGACAATATGATAATGTTCAAGCGCCCAAGTAAAATCAAGAACTTATCTGTTTAGCTGTCCCTCTGAGAAATACATGAGTGCATGTAATTCTAATCCTAGTTCCGAACCGTGTCTTCAACAGCTGTAGTCCATTGATTGAAGACCTTGACCTTCGCAGTAGGGCAACCGTTTGAAAGTATTGCTTCGGTCTTCGAACGTAGTTTCTTCAATCGATCTGCGTCGCAGCCTCAGATGAATTTGATGAAGAGATACATTCTCCACTGGTTCAGGTTCTCGAGTGGAAGATTACCGTTCTATCTGCGTGAATCAGTCTCTTGTGGTGGAAGAAAAATTCGGATTCTCTCAGGCAATGTTGTCTGCTAGCGGTGACGGCATCGATGTAGTGACGTCACTTTCTGTCCTGCGCATTTCAGTTGCCAGTTAGGCTTGAATGAATGATTTTGCCTTTAAAACGTTCATCATCAGTTTAACTTTCTTCGATACTTGAAGGGGGGAATCCAGTATTCACGAAATCCAGACACTTTCTGACACCAGTATGTTACGGGCCTCGGGACCCCAGTATGTTCTGGGTGCTTCGATGACTTCTAGTATTTGAGGATGACCAAGTTATTATATGCGTATTCAGTTTATAGAGTCAAAGTCCCTCGGGTTCTTATCACTTTTGTAGGATTCCGTAATACTGTTCGTTGGTATCGATAATGTCTGCTTTAACCCTTGTGATACATTATGTGCTGAACATGTTTCATATTAAATATTCGACCCTTGACTGACCTGTATTAGTCTCTTGTCTTATTGATTATATTGGCAGTGTGAGATGCAGCGTGTTAAGACATTAATCATCACTGGTCATGATCAGTTGAATATTAACAGCATTTAACTCAACTCCGAATACGACAGTTGATAAGACCGTGATTTTGACGACTCAAAATATTTAATTAGTAATTTCATACCATGAGCAGACACCAACTACATGGGAACAAAAGTCACATCACATTCATGTACGATCTGTAAGAGTTCTCATTATTTCATAAACACATGTTCACAATCTCTATCTAGAGTTCTGGTTCAAGGTCAGTTCCTTTTAACGGCCAATGTCCTTTGGCATAAATTCAGAGGCTAACTAGACTTACTCCCGTCGCTAGTTTATACAATAGCCTTTTGCACTAGACTTAACTATCCTGCTAGTTCTGCAATACACTTATTATGCTAGGCTTACGTCTACTGCTAGTCGTCTAATATCCGTTACACTAGGCTTACGCTTGCCGCTAGCTGTACAATATCCATCTATACTAGTCTTACACTATTGCTAGTACCGTAATGTTCCTTTGGCATACCACGCCAGGCTAATCTGCCATAATTATGCAAACTGCGTTATTCATACGACGACTTACGTTTGGTTCAAGAAATACACTGCTCAATTGGCTTCCCAGCCACACAATTAATAAGTGGTTATACCACACAATATAAGTGGCAATGGCCACACTTCTGAAACACACTGCCGTTCGGGTCAAAACCCACAAGTCGAATGACGTTACAAAGACATACGCGTCATGCATAGTGATATGCATACTACGTCGTTAATATATATTCAATTGCGATGTTCCATGGTGCAGCAATCCGAGTTGGCCAAACTCAAATGCTTGCACACATGCAACAATCATCGACATCGGTCGATGAGATATATATATAACAACCTAGCACTGGTCTTTTGCGGCAAAGGTACCGGGTTCGATTCACGTTATGGTACTTAGCTGCCGGTGTGGCGTCTGCGTAAGACGCTGTTGGTTCCCACAGGTGCTTTGAACTGGTCCTTATCTTCAATAGTCAAATCTGGTGGATGTAGCACGTCCCATGCAGTAAGGTTGGGATAACTATAAAGTTTGTCAAGCATCTTCAAGACCCGTCTGATGTTGGTGCCTAGCGTCGACTGCTGGCAACTTGTACCAAAAACTAAGAGAGAAACAAATGCCTCTTTTGAGTATTGGGTCTCCTGATATGGACATCACGCGACCTCCGCTTCCATCCACCACGTCATATTCTTCGGAATTTTTACCCTCCCTGAGCGTTTATTTTAACCCCAGTGAGTCATATGAAAGTGTTTTTTATAGCGGAAGACGGCAATTGAAATTATATATATATGTGTGTGTGTGTGTGTGTGTGTGCGTGCGTGTGCGTGCGTGCGTGCGTGCGTGCGTGTGTGTGTGTAATGTGTGTAATGTGTGTAATGTATGTATACAGTATTTTGCAGAAAAAATGGCAGTCATATTGCTCAGCTAAATATGCTGAAATCTAATTAAATATGTATGTTCTGCCCCAAATTTGCACTCCACTTAAGTGAGCAAACACTACCAAAAGTAAAAAAAACAAATTGGCGGAGAGTAAAGTCCCTTGATAATAGAGCAGACGATAATTTCTAATGCTAGTGGCAGAAAATGGATACAAAGACAAAGTGTATGTTAATTTCACAGCTTTGGAATGAAGGAAATCAAACATGTTCCAACATTTCTAAAACCTTGAACATTCCTGAGCAGACTATCTACAGAGTTGTGAGTAAATTAAAAGCAGGTAATGGAATCGAGCGAAAAGAAGGTAGTGGGAGGCCAAGAATTTTGGACACAAATGACCATCGGCGTCTCGCCCAAATCGTTCGGGCTGGGCCAATGAAGAGTGTAGAAAACATACGGCAGCGCATGATCGAGTTGGGAAGCCCAGAGGTATCTAATGCTACTGTCAACCGGGAGCTACACAGGATGCATTACACAAAAAGCGGGTAATTTCGTCACCATTGCTCACAGAGACTCACAAACAGATGCGCTTGAACTGGTGCCACGAACACCAAAATTTGTCATGGGACAATGTGATTTTTTTCAGATGAATGTTCTGTTTGGTCTTATCCTGCCCAAATAAATATTTGGACGAAAGACTCTATAACGCCTGTGTACCAGCGACCGAAACATACCCAGAAATTCCATCTTTGGGGAGGGGTGTCAGCAAGAGGTGCCACCCCACTGTGTGTTTTCACAGGAATTCTCACGAAAGAAAGGTACATCGACATACTAGAGGGACACCTTCTGCCATTTATGCAGATCATGTACCCCGATGGGTGCACATTTCAACATGGCAATGACCCAAAGCATACAGCTTATACCACCAAAGCATGGCTGCAAGAGAAGAATGTGATAGTGCTGAAGTGGCCCAGCAACAGTCCCGACCTAAACCCAATTGAAAACGTTTGGGCACTACTCAAGAATCATTTAAAAAAGAGTGGACTCAGAGACGTTGAACAATTGCAGAAGGAAGCGGAAAAATACTGGGACAGTCTGACTCACAATTACCTACAAACACTTGTGGGAAGTATGCCTCGCCGCATCCAGGCTTGCCTTCCTGGAGAAGGCAACATTATATTGTACTGAAACCACTGTTAATAGATAGGGGAGATACCAATCTTCCTCTGGACACACAATTTTTATTATTATTTGCTTCTATGAGTGTGCTGCGTTGCGAAAATATGACTGCCATTTTTTTTTTTTTCAAAGTACTGTATATATATATATATATATATATATATATATATATATATATATATATATATATATATATATGCAACAATTTAAAAAAAAAAACTGATTAATAGCTAGTTAGTAGCATTAATAGTTCCAAGATATTTGCCCTATGTGTTGTAACGCTGTATAATTAATAAAAATGTGATTAGACCTATTGAACACAACTTTGTATGCCCAACATTCACTCACTATTCGTATTCGTATTCGGCTGAATAGTTAAAGGCCTCTATTCGCATTCAGCCAAATAGTAAAAACCACACGTACCCACAAGTGGCACGAGAAGCTTGTCAAGGGTGTACAGGAACATTTGGTAAATAACTAACTTTTTTTATTATGACATTTTTATTAATTATATATATACGTATCCGATTGACAGAGTGATTAGAGCGCTTCTCTCACGGCAAAGGTACCGCGCTCGATTCACAGTATCGACACGCTCCAGCCTACCTAGCTGTAAATGGGTACCCGACTTTGCTTTTGACTTAGGGAAGGAAAAGACAGCAAAGAATAAACTGGTCACCCCTTCTCCTGATGCTGCACCTATCTTAGTGAAGTCTCAATCTAACACTTCTCTCCCTTAAGGTAGTATGTGCTATGGAACCACCTTTATCTTATCAATATCAGGAATTTAGGATAAATACTTCGTACTTTTTGGAAATTACTCCTCAAATACATGAACTGTTGTGAAGTAGGCATTATGGTCTGAAAGCTGTTTATTGAATATGATCACATCAATTATTAATTACATGAAATATTTGATGTTTCATGCAGTGGTTATTAACTAGGACTGCAACAACTTAATGATTCGCCATGATATGATTCTCTTGTGTTGCTTAATGTTTAATGTTATCTATCTATCTGTTTGCCTGCCTGCCAGCCAGCCAGCCTGCCTTTATGTCTGTCTGTCTCTCTGCCTCCCTGCCTGCTTGCAGGTCTGTCTGTCTGTCTGTCTGTCTGTCTGTCTGTCTGTCTGTCTGTCTGTCTGTCTCTCTCTCTCTCTCTCTCTCTCTCTCTCTCTCTCTCTATCTTACTCTCTTCTTGTCATTCTACTTTTGGATGTCTTTAATTTGCTGTAGAGATGTGATTTTGTCGCGCCATTTTACATGCTGACAGCAAGAGATTACTGTCTATCTTTTGAGAAAGATTTAACGTGTCATCATTTCTTTTTGTCTGTCAGGCACACGCACACACACGCACGCGCACACACACACCCACACTTACACCCACACCCACTCTCACACTCACACTCACACCAACCCACACTCACACCAACCCACACTCACACCCACCCACACTCCCACACACACATACACACACACTCACACTCACAAATACACTCACACACATACTCACACACGCATACACTCACAAACACTCTCACACACTCTCGCACACACACTCTCACACACACTAACACACACACTCTCACACACACACACTCTCACACTCACATACCCTATCACACACACACTCTCACACACTCACACACACTCTCTCACACACCCTCTCACACACATACACTCTCATACAGTCACACACACCCACTCACACCCTCTCACACACACTCACACACACTCTCACACACACTCACACACACACACTCACACATACACTCTCGCGCCCACACTCACACAGACACTCTCACACACTCTCACACACTCACACACTCTCATACACTCACACACACTCACACACTCACACACACACACTCACACACACACACTCACGCACACACACACACACACACACACACACACACTCACATACACACACTTACACACACACTGCTGTGTTATATGTCTATAAGCTCCACTATGTGTCCTGTGTAGTTGCCGGGGGTATCAGAAAAGACAAAGACAGAATAGGCCTAGTGCACACGCAAGCATGTCGTAGAAGGCCACTAAGATGAGGTTCAGCATGGAGCTGGCAACCTCATTATGTCAAACAAATTGCCAGAGAAACCACCGCTGCACGATCACGTGATTGCTTGGTTCAGGCTTCTTGCAACAGGATTACCTGGAGCGGTGGTGGGTTCATGATCCATAAGGATCGCAAAGGAAAATAGTTATGATGATGATGATAACGATAAAGCTACACTACTTACAGATGGTGATAACAGGAACGACGAAGAAGCCCAGGTCACTTCTCATAAAATATGTTAGGGCATCTTGCTCTTTTACATTCTTAACCTTTGACATTTCAAGATTTGACATTACACGGTATGACGTTTGACATTTTGTCAAATGTCTGGAGATCGTGTTCTGATTTTAAAATTATCAACGATTTCTTTGTTTATCCTTCTCTTTGTTAATAGATATCAGAGTCATTAACTCTCATTATCAATTCTTCGTGAAAGTTATCACACACACATACGCACACACACACACGCACCCACACACACACACTCTCTCTCTCTCTCTCTCTCTCTCTCTCTCTCTCACTGTTTCACATTTACACTCACACGCGGCTGTGAAAGCAATGTTGTTATGAAATAATCCCTAATTAATCGTCAACAAATTATTTTTCCGGAAAACTTTGTCAAATTAAATCCCGCTTATTTCTTTCGTCTCGCTGTTTCTTGTATATATTTGTCTTCGTCTGCCACTGTTTTTCGTTATTGATATCTCATATTCCATGTTTTTCGCTTAGCTGCACAGCCAAACAGCCATATTAAATGAACCCTACTTAGGGAGAAATAATCGCATGTTCGCGTCTGCCTAAAAGTGCCCCCGTATTCTCCTTTTTCGTTGGCTCTCAAACAACAGCATCATTTTCTCACATACAACTAGAGGTCTATCTCAGAATTCCTTCATCGCTATAAAACATTCTTTCCCCATCAGGCATTTGTTGTCAATGTGGAGTCGATACTTAGTGGACAATGTTTGATAGCGATTTTCTTCAATTGCAGTTTTAAGGTAATCAGTCTCCGTTGTGTTTTAAATAATTACTTTGTTCATGACATTTATTTACTGTTAACTCCCCGACTATTTCTGTGTCTCACTAATATTATCATTATCACCATGATCATCAGCATCATCATCATTCTTACCATCATCATCATTATCACTGTGGTGGATTTAGATGTTGTGAAATGTTGTTGTTATGTATTTAATATTGTACTGAATGAGGTCAGCTGTGAAGGCCCCTGAATATAATTATTAGGGTGAGTTTTCAGGGTGCCTTTCTGCTACCACCTTATGATCTCATTCAGACTTATTCTTGACTAGTATGTATGATAACTACGTCTAGTGTCTAGGGTTATGAACATATGGTGTGATGGTAATGTAATACTAACACACACACATAAACAAATGTTAATGTCTATGATCAAAGGAACTAACACCGTGTGGTAAAGTTTTGGTATTTAACTAATTTTTTACAATTTTATTTTGTCCTGAACCTAGTATTCTTGTGGTCAGAACTTTCAACTCAAATAAAATCAATTTATATATATATATATATATATATATATATATATATATAATATATATATATAAATATATATATATATATATATATATATATAATATATATATATTATATATATATAAATATATATATATATATATATATATATATATATATATATATATATATATATAATGAAAATACACAAAAGGGACAATCTGTCCAAACACGTATTTTAAAATCTAAATATGGTGTTAAATATTTCTATTACTACTGTTAAACTGGCCCTGGATGGTGGGTCGGGATTCTGTAATCACTCCCATGTCTTTATTTCACAACTTTTAATGTTAAGTTCTGGGGTGGAAATAGTTTTATTAATTTCAATCAGGGAAACACTACTCTGCGTTGATAAAAAGTCATGTGCCAGAATATATATTCATCTAGCACATGAAGTCGCTGTCAGTTGTCACTCCGGCCAACGGCCACTGTTGTACTTGTCCAAAAGTAATAGGGTAGGCAGCGTATACTTCTATCACTACTGGAATACAAAGTCTTCTCAAATTCACCACTCAGAAATCTGGCACTGGGCTAGTGCCAGACAAAAAACCCACGATTTCAACGAATAAACACAGGAACGATGACCATGGCACAGATTCAGCTTTGCTGCCGGCTGTACTGTGAATTTGTATGTATTTACTTTAATTTTTAGTTACTATTCACACTTTAGTACATCGTCCTGGCTGAGGGACAGAATTTCTACAAATGGCGACAAGCCTTCTAAGTTTTCAGTAATATAAAATGTGTTGGCCAATGAGATTGGACGACCTTCAATTTTGGTTTGAATTTTAAAAATAAAGCCAAAATTACAGCCCATTTTCGGGGTACATCAGTCTGTCGGTCCGTCCGATCTTGGCATTAGTTAAAAAAAGACTTGCTTTTTGGCCTAATACAATTGCCTCTCCCTCCTAACGTTCCCCACTTCGGACTTTGACCTTCCCTCTTCTGCCTCTTTTCAACAACGCGTGCAAAAATTTGTCACCGTTAGTGAATGCAAGAACGAGAGTCTGTCCGACTGTCCGTATGAACCTATACAGTATTTTGTCAATATCTTTATTATTATCTGGAGGAATTTGTATTTTAAAACATATTATTACTCAGGAGAAGATATTCTATATAACTAACCAAGTTTTATGGTCATATCCCTTTTAATAAAGAAGTCCATATATTTTCCAGAATATTCGTAAATTTCTACTTTTCTATAAATACTCCATCTTTCCCCCTCTGTTCCACTAAAACCACAAGTCGTTACGTCAGAAAAATTTCGCCACTTGGCAGACACTGCGCTGTGTGTGTGGTTATATATGTCAAACTGCGTGCCTATGAAACGCACAAGTATTGGCTTTTTCGTTACATTTTCAAATATAGTAGCAGAAATGACCCGCCTTTCTCGAAGTGGCGGAGGCTAAAACCCGCTCTCGCTTGTCAATAGTAGCATTTTTGCGTCTGGAACCAAAATTACTGTTGCTGTCATTTTCGACGGAGTCATCTGTCAAGTTATTTGCTTATGTTTGTATCATAAGTATAATTGTGTCTTTACCTGCGATGTCAGGTTGATTAGGGGTTGTCTTCCCTTGTTTATTCATTCATTGTGTTTGACCTTTAGGGTCAGAGGTTGACAGTTCGGCGTGGGCCTATGGGAAGGTTTTTTAAGCGGGAGTGAGATATACTTCCGGGAAGCCGGGAGGTCCTGTTTTTCTGAAGGGACCAAGAGTCCATTGTTTTTCGGGGAGAATCTTCGAAGTAACTGCTATGGCAGTTTTCCCCAGTGAATCTCTGTGCGTCGGGATGACGACAGAATTCCTTGTGTAGTTCTGAGGATTCATTTACCAGGTAATACCGACCTTTATGCATTATTACGCTTTTCGGTGGCAGAACATGTAAAGGATTACCTAGGGTGAACAGCAGTTCACGGATCCGCCATTTCAGAACTTATATATTTTGTGCTCGAGGTAGCCATCCAAGACTGTTAGTCTTATATTGTCCAGAAATCCAGTGACGAGGATATATTGTGGGAGCCGCAGATTGGCGGAACTTCTATCTACAATAAGTATTACTGCAGGGTTGTGATAACCTATTTAACAGAAGTACACGGCCGACGTTAGGACGAGGCCTGTGCTTCCGGCTATTATACTACAGCCTGATATGTGCAATTGGCAGGGAGTGCCAAGTTGCACCTGTGTGTCAAGGTAACTAAGGCATCTGACGCGTTTAGTCAGAGACGCCAAGGGCGACGCTACGAACTGTCATTATTGAAGAACTTTGCTATTGACCATGCACGTCTATTCTGATGTTTACCTTTTTGAATGCCAAATGTATACCTATCGATGTCAGGTCAGCATGACCTTGTTACACTGACTGTTCCTGTTGATATTATGTGTGTTCCCGTCAATAAATGTCTTGAAACATGCCTGCAGTGTCAAAGCATCCTTGATTACTGCATGTGAGAGTATGGGTTGCAGGATCTACATCTATACGAGCCTAAACACATTCGCGTCTTCATTCGCACCCACACTCAACTCATCATACGCTCGCACTACACATCTAACAACATGTAAACTGTCTTGGGCCAGTGATCACCTCAACAAGAAAAAAAAGACAGTTACATTTCTGGTGGACCAGTTACGTGGGCTCTTATGATACATTTCTTGTCGCCAATGTGGCCTAGAAACTTACATTTCTGATGGACCAGATCTGTGGGTTTTAAAAAGAACAGAGCGAGCATTTGACATTATTGTTGACATTTATGGATCCAGAAATTTACATTCCTGGTTGGCTGTTACATGTATGATGTCTCCAGTTTTGTCGAGAAAGTTACAAGAAGGACAAGTACACATTACACTTCTGATCTGTGGGTCTAAGCTACACACGGGACAGCCGTAACACACAACGCTAATTCTACACTTGCAAGTTTTGGCTACAACAGGACAGATATAGGTCATCAACGGTTGACACAAATAAACAGTACGAGCATTTATATTATAATGCTACATAAAGCATAACAAGACAAGTACTGAAGTGAACTACTAGGCATTTGCTACGTGGACCATAACTGCATAGAAGGCGGGTTCCTATTGTAAACAGTACTGCGGGTTGTTACACGTTTCATTCAACAACAGACTTTTCTAGGTCAGAGCATTCAAGCTACATTGTTGGAGGTCAAGTGTCTGTAAACAGTACGTGAAATTGTAAACATTCAATGTGCAAGCCCTAATTTGAGAAGGTCATAGTAACTTTGGTTCGTGAATACCACTTTATGTTACAGTGGATTTGACGTTCAGTGCGCGTTTGACATTTCGTTTCTGTGTTCGCAAGGAGCAAGAAATTTATTTTAGTTTCAGCTGTGACTGAACTTGTTCTGCAACACATTGAAATTGATTGCTATATGTTTATGTCACTTCTACTGTTTTGTGTATTTTTCTGCGGGTTTTTCGGTTGGTGGGTCTTACGGTAAATATGCCACTTGATCGAGGCTTACTGTAAGCGGTCTGTAGGTGCAAATTTTCTTAATTTGGAAATTTGCTAGTGACAATTGGTCGCTATTGATGTTAGCTGTGATGTAATTGTACTTAACGTTGTTTTTGTAATATTTTGTCTGTTTTTCAGTTTTGATTGTCGATTTGTTTTGTTTGTATTCTGTAGGTCTCTCCTTTCTTGTGTATTTCTCTACACATTTTTGGTTAAAACAGTGTTGCCATTTGTATTGTTTTGTATTTTTGTCTTTGTATTTTTTTTTTTTGGTTGTACTACATTACTGTCATGCACAGTCTACATACACATACTTGGTCATGTTTTGATATTATTGATAAGGTAGACTCTTCATATAGAGATTGTTAAATAATATTATATAAGATATTTATACAAGTTCTTTGATAAAAGACTTGTTATCTACAAAGATTGAGACAGTAAAATAAAGTGAAGTGAGTATACAAGTCTAGCATTTCAGACTTGTCTCCCATTGAAGTGGGATAAGGTAATTTATTTAATTTTTTTTTCAGGTTTCTGATCTCATTAGACAGAATGTCTACATTGGATTTCTTCATCCAGCAAGGGTTGACCCTTGGTAAGTCTGGTAAAGAATTGGAAGAATATTCATCTGCTCAATTCGCCATTGCATTAAAGTCAGAAGAAAAGAAACAAAAAGAGGAAATTAAATTGAAAGCAGAAGCTGAACTAAAGAAGCTAGAAGCTGAGAATAGAAGATTAGAACTTGAAGAAAGAAGGTATCAAAGAGAGGCTGAGGAGAGAAAAGCTCAAGCTGCTGCTGAGGAGAGGAAAGCTCAAGCTGCAGCTGATGAAAGAAAATTCCAGATGGAAATGGAAGACAAAAAACTTCAAGCTGCTGCAGAGGAAAAAAAACTTCAAGCTGCTGCAGAGGAAAAAAAACTTCAAGCTGCTGCTGAGGCTGAAATTAGAAAAATGGAACATGAGGAAAGAAAACAGAAGATGGAACTTGATGAAAAACTCGCAATTTTGGAGTTAGAGAAATTGAAATTGGCGAGTACGGGTGCTCAGCAAACAACTTCGAGTACGACAAAGGAGTTTGTTAGTAGGATTAAATTGCCTCATTTCAATCCTTTAAAGGATGACGTAGCAGATTATCTAGATAGATTCCAATTTTTTGTGCGATACGCATAACATAAAAAAGGAAAAATATGTTGAACAACTGATGCCATTTTTTACAGGTGACACAGTGACTACTCTTATGACAATAGACGAACATGAGAGGACTAATTATGATGTTGTCAGGGCAGCATTACTAAAGAAATACCAATTAAAACAAGAAGACTATCGTCTTCGTTTTAGGACAATGTTGCCAGAAAATGGAGTAGATTTCTCTGATTTTGTTACAAAGATACGTCGTACATTTACACGATGGGTTGAGTTGTCTCAGATTGAGAAAACATATGAAGGTCTAATGGACTTATTATTGCGAGATAAGGTTTTGTCATCTGTTAATGATTCTTTTCTTGCATTCCTTCATGAGCGTAAGCCTAAAAACTTAAAAGAAATGGAGGAATACTGTTGTCAGTATGCCACAGCACATCCCCATGCTACAGTTAGCAATTCTAAAGTGAAAGAAGGGTTGCCAGCTGCTTCGGCAACACCATATGGCCCTAATTTCAGAAAAAAAAATTTCAGGGTGCTCAACAAAATTGGAATAGGGGAAGTAATCAAAATTACACTCAGAAGCGGAGTAATCCAACACATGATGGTTCTTCGTCTATGCAGTGGAGACAAGATGGTAGTTCTCGTAATTTTAGTGGTAATAATTTGAGACACTTTCGTAAAGGCTATCCAAATAATAACTATTCAAATTTTCGAGGTAATCATTCTCGACGTCAAGATTATGACGATGGTGAATTTAGAAACCGGGATTCAAACCGGAATGATGATTACAATAGGCAATATGATAACAATTACAGGGGAAATGATACTCGAAATAATTACAGGGGAAATGATAGTCAAAATAATTACAGGGGAAATGATAATCGAGGTAGACCTAGGTTTAACAAGAAAAGACCTTACCAACAGGCAAACTCTGCGCAACAAGAGTTTGATGGAGCCTGTAATACAGTAAATGATAGTGGTAACTCTAGGGCTATCACTGGTTGTGCTTTCGATTTTGGGAGAGCAACTGAATGCCCCCAATGCTTAACATTGTTTGACTCATCAACTGTATCTACGCTAAGTTGTGGTCACCCTCTTCCTGCTCTACCTGCTACAGTTGCGCATGATGGGAGAGGATCTCTCATCTTACATAAAGGTCTAATAAATGATAGGCTAGTCTCAGTACTTTTCGATTCGGGATGTACTACCGTCGGGGTTAAGGAGTCTCTGATAGATCCTTGCTGTGCCACGGGAAAAACAATCAAATGTGTTACATTTGGTGGTACTATGGAAAGCTATCCTACTGCTATTATTAGGATTGACACTCCTTTCTTCACAGGAGATGTCCATGCATGTCTTCTTCCTAATCCTATTGCGGATCTTATAATCGGTCGTATTCATGGGGTTAAGGAATGCACCCCGCAACAAATTTCTAGTTGGGAAGAAAAAAACATTCAAACGGTCAATGCAGTGGTGACAAGAGCTCAAGCTCTTAATCCCCCAACTTCATCTGATAATAGTAATGAAGTTGATAGCCAAGACGAGCACTTGGTGATTTCCCATGACTCGTTTGTTAAACGTCAAGAAGAGGATCCTTCTTTGAAGAAATACTTCCTTCTTGCAAAGAAAGGGGATCCCAATCAAAATACGAATCACAAATCGTATATCACTATGAAGAATGGTATATTGGTACGAATGGTACAACACTCGGACAAGTCTATGCACTCGCAAATTCTTGTGCCTAAGTGTATGAGAGCCTTAATTCTTCGGCATGCACACGATTCTCAGTGTGCGGGACACATGGGTTTTTCCAGAACTAAAACTAGAGTCCTTGCGTCATTCTTTTGGCCATTCGTGAATAAAGACATCCGAATTTATTGCCGATCTTGCAAAATTTGTCAAGAGGTCAAGTCTAGGGGTCCGAGACATGCTGCTCCTATTCAGGCTGCAGATATTCCGATTCGGCCGTTTCAGAAAATGGCTATAGACATCATTGGTCCGTTCAAAATTAAGTCAGCCAGAGGACACCAATTTATCCTCACTTGCGTGGACATGTGCACGCGTTGGCCAGAGGCTATTCCTCTGAAGAGCATATCAACTGTCGATATCGCTGATGCTCTTTGGCTCGTATTTTCTCGTCTGGGATTCCCCGGAGAAATACTGTCGGATCACGGCACTCAGTTAATTTCGGACGTTATGTCTCAGGTAATGGCTACGCTAGACATTAAAAGGTCTCTCAGTAGTATTTATCATCCAATGTCCAATGGATTGGTAGAACGTCTTAACAGGACACTAAAGAACTTACTTGGCAAGATAACGGAGGATCATCCTGAAGATTGGGACAGGGTTTTACCTGCAGTCCTCTTTGCCTATAGAGAGGTTCCCAACGAGCATACAGGGTTTTCTCCTTTCGAACTTGTCTTTGGCGCGCAACCGCGCGGGCCAATGTCCTTGTTACACGATTTGATAACTTCCGATAATATTGACGATGATACACAATCGTCATATGAATATGTTATAGCTCTTAGAGAAAAGATTATCGAATCGTGCAGGTTAGCAACTTCATCTTCCGAATTTGCGAAAGAAAAAGCTAGGCGATTTGCTAATAAGAAAAGACGCCTACGTCAACTTTGTCCTGGAGACAAAGCATATGTCTTACTGCCCTCAAGAGAGAATAGACTTCTCATTTCTTGGAAGGGTCCATACACTATAGTCTCGAAAATTTCTGATGTCGACTATATTGTCGATGTGGATGGAAGGCATAAAACCTTCCATATAAATATGTTAACAGAGTTTATTGAACGTCCAGACTATTTACAGCCTATTTTCCAGGCGACGGACGACTCTCCAGTTCAACATGGTCACATCTCATCCCTGTCCGTTATACAGGATGAGGAAACTATTTTTTCTGACGTGAACTTACCTCTTCCTACGATTCCACTTATTTCAACGGAATCGTGGAGAGACGTTACAGTCTCTTCTAACTTGTCTTTTGAGGAACAACGTCAAGTATCCTCTACGTTACAATCATATCAGGATGTCCTTACCGACATTCCTGGACACACAGATGTCATAGAACATGACATCATACTTACTGATCGTAATCCGATCAGAGTAAGACCATACCCAATACCTATTCATTTTCAAGCACAAGTCGAGAAAGAATTGGATGAAATGATTCAACTACAAATAATTGAACCATCCACTTCAGCTTATTCTTCGTCGATAGTTATTGTTCGAAAGAAAGACAATAACATACGTCTTTGCGTTGATTATCGCAAATTAAATCAAGTTACGAAGTTCGATGCTGAACCTATGCCGTTATTAGATGATCTACTTATTAGACTTTCTAAAGCTAAATTCTTTACTAAACTAGACTTGTCGAAAGGTTATTGGCAAGTCCCATTGACGGAACACGCCAAACCTCTCACTGCTTTTTCGACACCTAGGGGTCTGTTTCAATGGAATTTTATGCCTTTCGGGCTTATGAACGCCCCAGCGACTTTCGTGCGCATGATGCGACGAATTCTATCAGATCGTGCAGATGTCATTGCATATTTAACGACATCTGTCTTTTCAGCGATACTTGGGAAGAACACTATGTGGGTCTGAAGGAATTGCTATCTACTCTACGTGAGCATAGTTTGACTGCTAAACCCTCTAAAGCTTTTGTTGGGTTTAGTGAAATTTCCTTCCTAGGTCATCGAGTTGGTCATGGTCTGTTGAAGACAGAGGACCAAAACATTTCAAAGATATTAAATATCTCGGTTCCGAAGACAAAAAAGCAAGTGCGTAGTCTCTTGGGATTGATACAATTCTATGGAAGATTCATTGAGAATCTGTCCTCCATTATGGCACCACTTTCAACGTTATTGAAAAAAGGTTCTCCTAATATGGTGCGTTGGTCCCAAGAATGCCAATCTTCATTGGATCAGGTTAAGAATTTGTTCTCATCTCATCCTATCTTAAGACTACCGACGATTGATAAGACTTTTGTCCTTCGTAGTGATGCCTCTTCCACTGGCATTGGAGCGGCACTAATGCAGGAATATTCAGGAACTCTGCATCCTGTAATGTATATTTCTAGGAAGCTGAATGCGGCAGAAAGGAATTACTCGGTTTTGGACCGTGAATTGTTAGCTATGGTTTGGTCCATTCTTAAGCTACAAAGGTTCCTTCTGGGCGCGCATTTCTTTATGGAAACCGACCAAAAAGCTCTTACGGCTATGCAAAGTAAGGATTTGAAGAGCTCGAGATCTACTCGTTATGCTATTGCTCTTCAGCCTTTCCATTTCACGGTGCGAGCTATCCGTGGTTCGGATAATGTGATGGCGGACATATTGTCTAGATGCC
The DNA here is from genome assembly GCA_024509875.1 of Oreohelix idahoensis. NCBI lineage: Eukaryota > Metazoa > Mollusca > Gastropoda > Stylommatophora > Oreohelicidae > Oreohelix > Oreohelix idahoensis. The sequence continues at coordinate 386,205 of JAMPIV010013775.1, forward strand.
CACATGATTCCAGTTAAATCTTGTGTCCTAGTTTTTCCTGATATATTTTCAGACTTAGGTCTGTCCTTAATATCATAATATGTTGTAATACAAATGTATTTGGATGATGTTTAGATAATTTAACAAATTTCATTTTGTCCATCCATCAGTGATATGTTGCTAAAATAGCATTGACATTTGTATATTGCTATGATTATATTATTTAGTAATGTTTGATATATGATTGGTATTGCCAGCAACTTAGGTTTCTTGAATGGTATCCCTTAGTTTGTTTGGCTTAAAGGAAATATTTTCTCCTATGTTGGGAGATGATTTGTACCCTCTTCTATTGTACCTGATATTAGGTTCATTGTTTGCATGAGCACAGAAGTGATACTGGTGCTATCTTGCTCATGAACATATTAAAAAAAAAAAAATTGCAATTTTTTTTTTTTTTACAGGGGGGTGGTAGTAATGTTGCTGTCATTTTCGACGGAGTCATCTGTCAAGTTATTTGCTTATGTTTGTATCATAAGTATAATTGTGTCTTTACCTGCGATGTCAGGTTGATTAGGGGTTGTCTTCCCTTGTTTATTCATTCATTGTGTTTGACCTTTAGGGTCAGAGGTTGACAGTTCGGCGTGGGCCTATGGGAAGGTTTTTTAAGCGGGAGTGAGATATACTTCCGGGAAGCCGGGAGGTCCTGTTTTTCTGAAGGGACCAAGAGTCCATTGTTTTTCGGGGAGAATCTTCGAAGTAACTGCTATGGCAGTTTTCCCCAGTGAATCTCTGTGCGTCGGGATGACGACAGAATTCCTTGTGTAGTTCTGAGGATTCATTTACCAGGTAATACCGACCTTTATGCATTATTACGCTTTTCGGTGGCAGAACATGTAAAGGATTACCTAGGGTGAACAGCAGTTCACGGATCCGCCATTTCAGAACTTATATATTTGTGCTCGAGGTAGCCATCCAAGACTGTTAGTCTTATATTGTCCAGAAATCCAGTGACGAAGATATATTGTGGGAGCCGCAGATTGGCGGAACTTCTATCTACAATAAGTATTACTGCAGGGTTGGTGATAACCTATTTAACAGAAGTACACGGCCGACGTTAGGACGAGGCCTGTGCTTCCGGCTATTATACTACAGCCTGATATGTGCAATTGGCAGGGAGTGCCAAGTTGCACCTGTGTGTCAAGGTAACCAAGGCATCTGACGCGTTTAGTCAGAGACGCCAAGGGCGACGCTACGAACTGTCATTATTGAAGAACTTTGCTATTGACCATGCACGTCTATTCTGATGTTTACCTTTTTGAATGCCAAATGTATACCTATCGATGTCAGGTCAGCATGACCTTGTTACACTGACTGTTCCTGTTGATATTATGTGTGTTCCCGTCAATAAATGTCTTGAAACATGCCTGCAGTGTCAAAGCATCATCATCATTATCACCATCATCATCGTTCTTACCATCATCATCATTATTATCATCATTTTCACCATCGTCATAATTATTACCATCATCATCATTATCACCGGCATCATCGTTATCACTTACATAATGATCACAATCGTTGTGATAACCATTATCTTCATTACCGCCACCATCCTTATTATCACCATCATCATCATTATCACCATCATCATCATTATCACAATCATCATCATTATCATCATCATTATCACCATCATCATCATTATCACCATTATCATCATTATTATCATCATCATCATTATCACCATTATCATCATTATCATTATCATCATCATCATTATCACCATCATCATCATTATCACCCTTATCATCATTATCACCATCATCATCATTATCACCATTATCACCATCATCATCACCATCACCATTATCATCATTATCACCATTATCATCATTATCACCATTATCATAATTATCATCATTATCACCATTATCATCACTATCATCGTTCTTACCATAATCATCATTATTATCATCATTTTCACCATCGTCATAACTATCACAATCATCATCATTATCACCAGCATCATCGTTATCACCTACATAATCATCACCATCGTTGTGATAACCATCATTCTCATTACCGCCACCATCTTTATTATCACCATCATCATCATTTTCACCATCATCATCATTTTCAATTGCTCCCCTTACGGAGCAAGGAGTCACCACTGCACCTTGTCACCTTGTAGGAACCCTGCGTCCAGCATTTCCACGCTTTTGTAGCGGTGATTTATAGAGCAGGATGATTGACATAATGAGGTGGTCAGCCCCACACCCAACCTCATATTAGTCACCTTGTACGACATGCCTGATGGTGCAGTAGTCACATTCTTTCTTTTGTCTCTTCAGAGATCCCCCCCCCCCCCTTTCCGGGAACTAGTGCATGTGTCACGTCTCTATACCACTTAATTTTCCATCATCTCATTTACTAATTTAAAAAACAATGTTTAAGAAAGAATAGAGCGACTGCCTTCTCGAGCACGAGATTATTTCTACAGAGACCATAACTGCAAAGGCATATCTATGCTTTGATGCAGGCTTCCTGCGAGGTGACCAGAAGCAGTGGAAGCTTCATGTTCAATAAGGTGCTAACAGGGAAATTGATTAATGAATTAATTAATTAAATTTAGACGTCTCCTACGCAAGTTCAAAACAACCACAGGCGAGAGTTTCATAAGTGTCAACTCTGTGGTTCCTTTACCAAGCTGTTTTTGACTTATTCTACAGGGGATTGAAAAGTTACCTCATATTTTTAAATGTTTATATCCTCAAATTTATCTATTGGATGTACCTGAAACAATCGTCAACGTTATGTATTGGATGTACCTGACACAAACCTCAATTTTATATATTGGATGTACATGAAACAATCCTCAACTTTATCTATTGGATGTACATGAAACAATCCTCAACTTTATCTATTGGATGTACATGAAACAATCCTCAACTTTATCTATTGGATGTACCTGAAACAATCCTCAACTTTATCTCTGAAACAATCCTCAACTTTATCGATTATTGGATGTACTATTGGATGTACATGAAACAATCCTCAACTTTATCTATTGGATGTACCTGAAACAATCCTCAACTTTATCTATTGGATGTACCTGCAACAACCCTAAACTTTATCTATTGGACACACCTGAAACAATCCTCAACTTTATCTATTGGATGTACATGAAATAATCCTCATCTTTATGTATTGGATGTGCATGAAACAATCCTGAACTTTATCTAGTGGATGTACCTGAAACAAACCTCAACTTTATCTTTTGGATGTACATGAAACAATCCTCCACTTCATCTATTGGATGTACCTGAAACAATCCTCATCTTTATTTTCTGGATGTGCATGAAACAGTCTGTGGTGGATTTAGATGTTATGAATTGTTGTTAGTATTATTATATTTGTATTAAATGAGATTAGCTATGAAGGTCCCTGAATTTACCCAATAGTATTGTGAACTTTTCAGGGTACCTTTCCGCTACCACCTCTTTTATCTCATTCAAAATGTATTTATATTATTATATTAAATGACTTCGTGTAGTGTCTAGGGTTATGAATGTAGAGTGTAATGTACAAAAATCAACAAACATACAAACAAATAGTTTATTATTCACAACAGCACACAGTACTACCACAATAACATACAAACGACACTTTAAAAGGCTATCTTATTTAAGACTGAGGTTGAAATTTGTGTAAATATGATTTTTACAATTTTATTATCCTGATTCTAATTTAGGTTGAATCAGGACTGACAATTTAAAAGTGAAATCAAAATAATCATTTACATCAGTCAAATAGCACAATAGATCCTCTGTCCATACATAAAATATTTTTCTAATATACGTCTGTAGTGTTCTCCTACTTTAAGGTAATACTGGTAGTACCACTAGGTTGTTGTTTGAAATCATACCCTTTTAGGAATGTTTGTTTCTATATGTCACTTGTGGAACTATTACATATTTGTCCCAGTTTTATTCACTGTCATTTTTTATATTTCTTTAATTCTGTAGTTGAGCTCTCAGGTGCCGAACGAGAACTTATCTTGGCAGTAGAATACAGGTTGAACCTTTCCTCTGCTCGCTAGACAATCTGTTCCCTGTTTGATAGGCAATGGCCACTAGCATGGGCTCGCAGTAAACAGGCAGAGTCCTGAATCAATCAGTTTTCAAGCGTTTGGTACCACATTAACGTCAGTACCCAGGACCTCACAATTTGTTCAATGAAATACACAGAGACGATGACTGACACAGTTTCGATCTGTTTTGTTGTCCAGGCTGCCCAGAAATTATATTTGAAAGCACAGCCTGATCTCATCTATCGCTGGTGAAAATTTTTCTAGTAATGGCGTCCCCCCTACCGCTTATTCTGACAATATCGATTCAGTTGGCCAATCGCTCTTAATATTACAAGGGTAAACAGTCTTTCAAAAAATATCATTCAAACCTTTCTACGTTACTAGGCTATTTATGTTTATTCAAAGGTCAGCCAATAATATTTCGTCTCACTTCAAATGCCACCCAATCGGATTCACTGTACTATCCTAGCCTATCTGTCACCTACATTTCCCCCAAAAATATGCGATCCAATCTAAGCAGATATGACTTGACCTGACAGTATCTCTGATCTCTATGTATGGTTTTATCAATAGTTGATTAGTTAAGGGACTATTTATATAACTAAAACCATATTCTTGGTCAGCAAGTCTTCAGGTACACGAATCTGCGATTTTTAAGGGGCTATGTGGTTTGGTTCAAAATTCTATCTTTTTTTCTATGTTAGTTGTTTATTTTTAAATTACCTCTCGTTCACTCTTTTTCCATGTAATATCAAGCGAAATACGAGAGCTTAGGTCATTCATAATAAGAGCTTAACATGTTTCCATGACCGTAGTGTATACATTTCTACCTTTTTCATTGTATTTGGGGAAACCCCTAAGGCATGGCTTGCCACTGTGCTACAGTTGGCTTTTAGTTTAAAATCAATGCGAAATGAATTAGCATTTCATCTATCCTTGCCCCTCCTCGTTCCACAATGCATTTTAGGCAAATATTTTCTTAGAACTAGGAAAAGTGGTTGTTTATGTCAAGGACGAATTTGAAAAATTGGGTACCGTTTTGTTCGGCTATTCGTTAGTAAATAATAATCTGAAGGCGTAGGCGACACCAACCGTCCTAGCAGAAAATTCTTTTGTACTTTCTTATCTTTGCCTTTATGCCCTATACTGTTATATATTAATTTAGATATTGTATTTAGAAATCACTACACATCTCCCCCCCTTTAGAACAGACGATCATATGTCAGTTCCTACTTCTAAATACACATAGATGAATTTACTATCTATGCCTGGTGACTACTCTGATGTTCGTCATACGGATGTCTGCTTAAAAAATCAGCGCCGACATTGGTTTTTCCGGGAATGTACTCTATGGTAAACTGGAATGGCTGTAGGAGCAAAGACCAGCGTAATAATCTAGCATTTTCATGCCTTGCTTGTGACAGACACACGAGTGTTTATGATCTGTTTGAATCTTAAATGATTTTCCATAAAGATAAATCTGGAACTTTTTTATAACCCATATGACTGCCAGACATTCTTTTTCACTTGTTGAATATTTTTGTTCTGCTGTGTTCAACTTACGGCTAGCATAAGCTACTGGGGTTAATTCCCCATCAAGTGAATTTGACCGTTGTAATAGAGCTGCACCCAAACCGATATTACTAGCATCCGTTCTCACTATGAATTCTTGACTCAAGTCAGGTAATTTCAAAATAGGCCTGCTTGTGGGCTTTTCTTTCAATTCTTGGTATGCTAATTCACATTGCGCGATCCAAATAATTCTATCAGGATTTCCTTTGCGCGTTAAATCAGTCAATGGAGCACATATGGAGTTAAAGTTTTTAATATACTTTTGGTAGAAACCACATCATGAGACAAAAGATCGCACATCTTTTTTTGTTTGTGTTCTTGGTGCTTTTTTTAACTTCTTCAGGATCTTGGGGTCAGGGGTCATGTTTCCCTGATGTACTGTGTGTCCCAAGAATTCCAGCTCTTTACATCCAACACAGCATTTCGTCGGTCTAGCTTTCAAATTGATCTCTCTCAGTCGATCAAACAACATATTCAGAGAGTTAATGTGTTCCTCAAATGTTTCTGTTGCTATGAGAATATCATCCATGAAGTTGGTGGTGCATGGATTCTTCAGGGGATCCAGTAACTTTCTCATCATCCTCGAAAACACACTCGGTGCATTTTTCAGCCCACATGGCAACATATTAAATTCGTAATGTCCTTCGGAGGTGCTAAAGGCTAAATAAGGTTTGACTTCCGGCTTTACTGGAATCTGATAGTAGCCTTTGCTCAGATCCACTTTAGAGAAATATTTAGCTCTATTCAGCCTGGCAAACAGCTAATTTGTATCAGAAAATGGATCCACCTGACCTTCTGTGACAGCATTCAGTTTCCTGTAATCTATACACAGCCTGTGTTCTCCAGAGGGTTTTCTTAACAGAACCACACTGGAGCTGTAGGGAGATTCACTGTGCGAGATAATCCCTTCTCTCAACAGATAATCTATCTCCTCCCTTAAAGCTTTTTCCTTAGCGAACGGAATCGAATAGGCTTTCATACAGATTGGTGTTGGGTCTATGAGTTTCATATCATACTCCAATAAATTTGTATGCCCCGGACGGTCCGTTAACACATCTGTATGATTATTCAGAACCTGTTGAACCCTCTCCCTCTGATTTTCCGTTAAGTGTGTGCTGATTTTTACCTGTGCAGCGGTTTCACAGAGATGTAAAGGATATTCATGAGAAGTGAGTGGTTCCTTTTTCATCTCTATTGCAACAGACAAGGTCAGTAGGTGTGTCTCTTCCTGGTTTTCTCTGTCCAGATATTTCTTCAGGAGATTCACATGATAGATTTTCTCTTTCCCTTTCTTATATATCTTATAATTTGTTCTAGACACCTTCTCTAGAACTGTATATGGACCTTGCCATCCAATTTGCAATTTATTCTGGCTGCCGGGCAGTAGAAGGAGCACCTTCTCTCCCACAGCTAATTCTCGATCCTTCGCTTTCTTATTGTAATAGGCAGCATGCTTTTTCTTGGCTTGTCTTAAATTTTCATTGGCAAGTTTCCAGCCAGTTTTAAGACGAGTGGTCAGCTCGTTCACATATTGATATGATGAGGTAATATTTTATTCTGCCTTTTCATCGGTCCATGTCCTTAACAATGCTACATATGGACTTTTAAATTTGTTGACCTATTTTTCCATGCACCGGTGTGGTCTCTTCCATTGGAAGCATTATAGTGAGGACTTTTCTTCCTAGAATCATCATTCACAAATCGACCGCTACCAATTTTTTTCTTGGGGTTGTCTCCCCACTTTAAATTCCTGGTGAGAGATCTTCTCTCTCTTTTATTTTCACCCAGTTCACATGATTTCGACCGAGGGATTGTCGACTTATTCTGGGGTAAAACATTTCTTTGTACTCGTTGCATCGTGGCCATTGTAAAACATCCAAGTGAAGACTGTCTGTGAAAAGGGGGCTCCCATTCCACTTTGTCTACATTATTAATTTTATTTTTCTTTACATTTTCAGGCCTAACTTTGCCCCGTGGCGTTTCTAGGTCCTGATCAATTTTCCCACTTGTGGGTGTTCTCTCATGTAATATGCCACATGCTTCTACAAAATACTCAATGTCAATCATTTCCTTGGGCCAATAATATTTTTGAGCAATCTTTTGGATGATGGTACCTATTTTCTCGTGGTCCCCATCTTTCCCAACATGTAAGCTCCTTATTACCTCTGCCCTATACTTTTTAGGAAGTACCAGCTGTCCCTGACAATTGGATCCAGTTCCAGCCTTCCTATATATCAGGTTGTTCTTCATATAGAAGTCTCCGTTGCCTGGAGGTGTATGACATTTGGACAATTTCTTAAAACAAGGCTTGAGGGTCTTATCCCCAGCCTGCGCCTTCCTCATCTCATCTGGAGGGGTATTTATCAGATTATCCTCCTCCTGTTTAGACTGTGATCTGGTCTGAAGCGTGGCCATGAACACATGTCTCTTTTTACACACTTCGGTGTTATGGTTGTCCATCCGACACCAACTACAATACTTATTTCCTTGGTTAAAAGGTTTTCTTTCATCATTTTTCCTTTCATTGAATTGTGAGGTTTTATGTTTATAGTCATTGCGTGGCCTATCAAACTATTGCTTACCTTTGTTCTGGTCTCTATGGTCAAACTTATTAAAGTTTTGAGGTGCCTTAAAATTGTCTACCTGTTTCTTTTTATTTCCAACTACCTCTGCCTGGGCTGCCTGATACCTCTCAGCGACATTGAGTAACTCACCCAGCCTCTCTGCACCTTGTTCCATGAGAAACTTTCTCAGGTCTGGAGCCATGGACTCTCTTAGCTGCTCATTAAAGATCATCTCCTTAAGATCTTGGGTTTTCCCCAGAGCAGTCCATTTCTCCAAGTAGGTCTCTAACCGTGCAGAGAACTGGTGATAAGTCTCACCCGACAGTAGTTTGGCATTCCTAAATTTTTTTCTATAAAATTCTCCGTTCTTTTCGTATCTTAATAAAAGAGCCTGCTTTAGCATGTCATAATTGTCTTGGTCATTGATGCGTGCACCATAGGATGAGTGATGGTGCCCGTGGTCTGGTTTGTGTAGTGTGCAGATGATGTACAGTCAAACAATGATCATACAAAACAGGGCAATCCACACAAGGACGTCAGTTAACTCACGACGTATAAAGTCAATGATGCTTGTAACAGCTGGTGACGTTTTTCTGTATCATTTATTGTGGACGCCACAGTGACAAAAATGTATACGCGAATATGCAGGTACATCAGACAGTCATTATCACAGCAACATAGTCAGTACAGCAATGGACGGTAGACGGCATCATAATAAAGATGAATCATATGCATGTTATACATCATAGTACTGTAAATGTAGTCAGGTGGAAATCTCCATCCTTTTCTATAACAGCCAGGAGATAACAAGATGTATGATATCAGTTCACTCTCCTTAATCTGACTTCAGCAAGACAGACACGTCTTCTGAAGTATAAATAATGTCCTCAAAAAAATCCTCTAGATAACAAAAGGTTTCAAACCTAGTTCATGTAGCGAAGTAGCAAGTAATGGTCCTTGGGACATGCATCAACCCGATGCGGTACAATGTAGCAATATGTGAGCTGAGAAAACATCTCGTGATGACGACTTTCAAAGACAGGCTACGAATCAAATGTCACTCACGAACAGAAATCGATAAAGTTAATGTAAATGTAATTTACCTTGCCTTCAGGAAATAACCACAGAAATAATACGCCTTCCGGCGTGTGGAAATACACTGGAGGTATCATCTCGAATAAACGAAATATCCATAAGAGGACTTCACATTCCTGAAGAACAAGAAAAGCACAGACGCTCACAAAGACGTCTTGCTCGCTATCCAAAATCTTCGCTCACTGACTGCTGGGCGGAAATCGTTCGACAAAGACCCAAGACTTAGACATGCGCAGTCCAGCGCGAATCGACCACAGCTCAGATAACTTAAGACACAAGGACCTTTACTAAGAACCAGCTTAAGAATGATTACCTTATAAGGATAACCCAACAGGTTGCCAACCGCTTTCTGAGAAAAGCGGCCTAGCAAGTCCATACATGGACACGATTCAAGAACGCATAACAAACTTAACTGCCATCGACACCAACGCGAGGAGACAACTGCTTACAATGAAAAGTGACTATAAATTTCATACAATTGTTCCCCTTGCATTACAAAATATATATTGTACACAAAACGATGTTGCGAGAATTTCTCACGCAACATATCACCACCACCTCCCGATTAAAAAAAAATGTGGAACATATTTTTTTTTTTAAATATCCAAGAGTATGCGATAAGCGGCTCAAAACGCACGAATTATGCGCGGATAATTAATTAAATTGCCTAACATGAGGCTAAATATAGAGTGTCTGGTGAGAATATACCTCAACAGAAAAATAAATATGTCTCAAAAAATATTCATATCGGGGAGGTGTCACCAACACACATCACGCTAGCATGTAAACACAATATACGTATGCAAGTTACCATAGTCATCATTAAATAGCATACTCTAATATTGTCTTAAAAAATGGATGTACAAATCTGATAGAAAAATTTAAATAGTACATTATTTGACATGTAATGTCATTAGTACATGACGATCCAGGACACATCCTCTGGCATTCCGAGGGTAAGTACACAATCTAGAGCTCGTCATGCTTGATAATAGTAAGGTAAGTCCTCAGCTCATCAATGAAATTCTGAGAAAGTACAAGCAATATAACGCTGATTAACAACTAATATGCTTCATAAGGTACAATACATTATTAATAATTGTGGCTGTTTAGTAAACTTACGGCCCTTATATTAACTACCCAGTCTTCCTCTATCATCTTAAAAAACGAAACAGAAGAAGATGATAACAAAGCACGATAGTGTGTACATATAAAGTGAGTACAGATGTGCTTATCTATTGTAGTAATATAGGTGTGTTATGACTCTGTAATATATAGAAATATAGGACAGAATTATTAGTTGGAATCATGTGGGCATCTAGACAAAATGTCAGCCATCACATTATCCGCACCACGGATAGCTCGTACCGTGAAGTGAAAAGGTTGAAGAGCAATAGCATATCGAGTGGATCTCGAACTCTTCAAATTCTTAGTCTGAATAGCTGTAAGAGCTTTTTGATCAGTCTCTAGAATGAAATGTGCGCCCAGGAGGAATCTTTGTAGTTTGAGAATTGACCAAACCATAGCTAACAACTCACGGTCTAAAACCGAGTAGTTCCTCTCTGCCGCATTTAGTTTTCTAGAAATGTACATAACAGGATGCAGAGTATTTGCATATTCTTGCATAAGTGCTGCTCCAATCCCAGTGGATGAAGCATCACTCCGAAGAACAAAAGTCCTATCAAGAGTAGGTAATCTTAGGATGGGAGGAGAAGAAAATATATTCTTGATTTGGTCTAGGGAAGATTGGCATTCTTCAGACCAACGGACCAGATTAGGCGAACCTTTCTTCAACAATGTTGAGAGAGGTGCCATGATCGAAGATAAATTTGGAATAAATCTCCCATAAAATTGAATTAAACCTAAGAGACTCCTAACTTGTTTCTTCGTTTTAGGAACAGAGATGTTCAGTATTTTGGAAGTATTGTGGTCCTCTGTCTTCAAGAGACCATGACCAACACGATGACCCAGGAAAGAGATTTCACCAAAACCAACAAAAGCTTTAGAAGGTTTTGCTGTCAAATTATTCTCACGTAGAGTGGACAGTAAGTCATATAACCCTAAATAGTGATCTTCCCAGGTATCACTGAAGAGACAGATATCATCTAAGTATGCGATGACATCCGAACGATGTGAAAGAATTCGACGCATCATGCGAACGAAAGTAGCAGGGGCGTTCATAAGACCGAAAGGCATAACATTCCATTGAAATAGATCCCTAGGTGTAGAAAAAGCAGTAAGAGGTTTGGCATGCTCTGCTAAAGGCACTTGCCAATAACCTTTAGACAAGTCAAGTTTAGTGAAGAATCTAGAATTAGAAAGTTTAATCAGTAGATCTTCTAACAAAGGCATCGGTTCAGCATCGAACTTTGTGACCTGATTCAATTTGCGATAATCAACGCAAATTCGTATGTTCTTATCTTTCTTCCGGACAATAACCATGGAAGAAGAATATGGTGAAGTCGATGGTTCAATTATATTTAATTGAATCATTTCATCCAATTCCTTTTCCACTTGCGACTGAAAGTGTATAGGGATAGGATAAGGCCTAACCCTAATAGGATTAATGTCGGTAAGAATTATGTCATGTTCTATGACATCTGTGTGTCCAGGAATGTCAGTGAGAACATCCTGAAATGTTTGTAACATCGACGAGACTTGTCGATGTTCGTCACCAGAAAGATTAGGAGAAACAGAAACGTTTTTCCAAGATTCCGTGGAATGTAGTGGAACCACTGGAAGGGGAAGATTGACATCAGAGAAAGTAGATTCCTCATCCTGTATGACAGACAGGGATGAGTAATGACCATGAGGTGCAGGAGAATCATCCGTTGCCTGGAAAATAGGCAGCAAATAGTCCGGACGTTCGTGAAATTCCGAAAGCATGTTTATGTGGAAAGTTTTATGCTTTCCATCAATATCGACCACATAGTCAACATCGGAAATCCGAGAGACTATTGCATACGGACCTTTCCATGCAATAAGAAGTCTATTTTCCCTACTGGGGAGTAGGACGAATGCTTTGTCACCTGGACAAAGTTGTCGTAGACATCTATTCTTGTTAGCAAACTGCCTTGCCTTCTCTTTAGCAATTTCTGATGAAGCAGTTGCTAGTTTACATGCCTCAATGATCTTTTGCCTCAGAGCAATGACATACTCATATGAGGATTGAGTTTCATCGCTAATATCATCGGCAGTGATGAGATCGTGTAATAAAGACATAGGGCCGCGCGGACGCGCGCCAAAGACAAGTTCGAAGGGAGAAAACCCTGTGTGTTCATTTGGGACTTCTCTATAGGCAAAGAGAGCCGCGGGTAAAACCCTGTCCCAATCTTGAGGATGATCTTCAGTTATCTTACCAAGCAAAGTCTTGAGCGTTCTATTCAGACGCTCAACTAACCCATTAGACATAGGATGATAGATACTACTGAGAGATCGTTCAATATGTAAGGTAGACATTACCTGCGACATAGTGTCAGATATGAGTTGAGTGCCATGGTCTGACAATATTTCTCTGGGGAACCCCAAGCGAGAAAATATCAGCCAAAGAGCATCTGCGATATCTGTAGTAGATATGCTCTTAAGAGGAATAGCCTCTGGCCAACGTGTGCACATATCGACACATGTAAGGATAAACTGATGTCCTCTGGCCGACTTGACCTTAAAAGGGCCAATAATATCTATGGCCATTTTCTGAAACGGCCGAATAGGGATGTCAGCAGCCTGGAAAGGCGCAGCATGTCGTGGTCCTCTAGATTTGACCTCCTGACATACCTTGCATGATCGGCAGTAAATACGAATGTCCTTGTTGACAAAAGGCCAAAAGAAAGCCGCAAGGACTCTCGACTTCGTACGGGAAAAACCCATATGTCCAGCACATTGCGAGTCATGAGCATGTTGCAATATTTGCACTCTCATGCTCTTGGGAACAAGAATTTGCGAATGTGCTGACGTAGTCGAATCTTGTACCATACGTACAAGTACGCCATTTCTCATTGCAATCCAAGATTTTCTATTTGTATCCTGATTCGGATCACCTTTCTTCGCAAGAATGAAGAATTTTTTTAAAGAAGGATCTTCTTCTTGCAATTTTATGAAAGAGTCACGAGTGATGACTAAGTGACTATCTTGGCTATCAACTTCATTATCACCATTCAGTGAAGTTTCGGGTGTTTGTAGAGCTTGTGCTCTTGTAACCACTGCATTTGTAGCTTGCATGTTATTATCTTCCCAAGCAGCAATCTGCTGTGGGGTACACTCCCTAACTCCGTGAATACGACTAATAATAAGGTCCGCAATAGGATTAGGTAAGAGACAAGCATGCACATCTCCAGTAAAGAAAGGAGTGGCAATGCGAATTACAGCAGTAGGATATTTTTCTAGAGTGCCGCCAAATGTGACACATTTAATAACCTTTCCTGTAGCACAAGATGGATCTACAAGCGATTGTCTATTACCAATAGTGGTGCATCCGGAATCGAAAAGTAGTGAGACCGGAGTATCATTAACAAGACCCTTATGTAGGATTAAAGAACCCCTCCCGTCATGCGCAACAGCAGCAGGAAGAGCGGGAAGAGGGTGACCACAACTCAAAGTAGTTATGGTACCCGGTTCGAATAAAGTACTGCATTGGGGCATTTGTTTGCTCTCTCAAAGTCAAAAGCAGAACCAGTGACAGCGTCAAAGTTTTTATTATCAACAACCTGATTACAGGCTCCCTGAGTTTCCTGTTGTACAGAATTAGCCTGCTGATATCTCTTTTTTTTTGTGTTGAGATCTACCGCGACTATTATTACCTCTGAAGTTATCAGAGTTATTATTATCTCTGAAGTTATTGTTGTCTCTATTGTAATTGTTATCCTGGTTCGAATTCCAGTTTCCACGATTACTATCATGTCCACATTGATGCGAACATCTATTTGTTTGGTTTTGAGGTCTTCGGGAGGAATAACCTCTATTACCATATCCTCTTTTGAAATGCCTATAATTATTAGGGTGATAGTAACGAGCACTATCAGGTTGTCTCCAATTCTTCGAAGAAGAATCACCATGAAATTGATTTCCATGATTTTGAAAGTAATTACCGTTACCCTTTCTATCAAAATTTTGTTGGGATCTACGAGCAAAGTTTTGACCATACGGTGCTGCCGAAGTAACTGGTAAACCTTCTTTCACCTTAGAGTTACCCATGGTTATGTGTGGGTGCGCAGTTACATACTGGCAACAGAAATCTTCCATTTCTTTTATTGTTTTAGGTTTACGTTCATGAAGGAAAGCAAGGAAAGACTCATTGACAGAAGACATGACTTTGTCTCTAAGTATTAAGTCCGTAAGTGCTTCATAAGTTTTTTCCGTCTTAGATAGTTCAACCCATCGTGAAAAAGTAATGCGTATTCTTGTAATAAACTCGGAGAATTCAACTCCAGTTTCAGGCAACATGTTTTTAAATTGTAGACGATAGCCGTCTTCGTTAAGCTGATATTTCTTTAACAAAGTGGCCCTGACAACCTCATAATTGTTCTTGTCAGGTTCATCCACCATATTTAACATACTTAGAGCTTTACCTGTCAGTATCCCTGACAACTGATAAACATATTTTGCTTTGTCTATGTTATGAGCTTTACATGCTTGTTCAAATCTGTCCAGATAGAACATTATGTCATCACTGGAAGGACTAAATGTTGGTAACTTAATCTTAAAGGTATCATTATTAGCCTTATCAGAAGATGAACCCTTGTTTGCATCATTAGCATTACTCATGCTTGTCAATTTCCACTTCTCCAACTCTAAAGCTAAGAGTTTTTCTTTATGTTCCATTTTTGCTTTTTCTTTCCTCTATAAAGATGAATCATATGCATGTTATACATCATAGTACTGTAAATGTAGTCAGGTGGAAATCTCCATCCTTTTCTATAACAGCCAGGAGATAACAAGATGTATGAGATCAGTTCACTCTCCTTAATCTGACTTCAGCAAGACAGACACGTCTTCTGAAGTATAAATAATGTCCTCAAAAAAATCCTCTAGATAACAAAAGGTTTCAAACCTAGTTCATGTAGCGAAGTAGCAAGTAATGGTCCTTGGGACATGCATCAACCCGATGCGGTACAATGTAGCAATATGTGAGCTGAGAAAACATCTCGTGATGACGACTTTCAAAGACAGGCTACGAATCAAATGTCACTCACGAACAGAAATCGATAAAGTTAATGTAAATGTAATTTACCTTGCCTTCAGGAAATAACCACAGAAATAATACGCCTTCCGGCGTGTGGAAATACACTGGAGGTATCATCTCGAATAAACGAAATATCCATAAGAGGACTTCACATTCCTGAAGAACAAGAAAAGCACAGACGCTCACAAAGACGTCTTGCTCGCTATCCAAAATCTTCGCTCACTGACTGCTGGGCGGAAATCGTTCGACAAAGACCCAAGACTTAGACATGCGCAGTCCAGCGCGAATCGACCACAGCTCAGATAACTTAAGACACAAGGACCTTTACTAAGAACCAGCTTAAGAATGATTACCTTATAAGGATAACCCAACAGGTTGCCAACCGCTTTCTGAGAAAAGCGGCCTAGCAAGTCCATACATGGACACGATTCAAGAACGCATAACAAACTTAACTGCCATCGACACCAACGCGAGGAGACAACTGCTTACAATGAAAAGTGACTATAAATTTCATACAATTGTTCCTCTTGCATTACAAAATATATATTGTACACAAAACGATGTTGCGAGAATTTCTCACGCAACAGTCATCTCTGCTCATCTTGGCAAAAACTTCATAAGCCGTTCCTCTAAGCCCTTGTGATAACTTGAGGCTCAACCTCTCTCTCTCTCTCTCTCTCTCTCTCTCTCTCTCTAACCCATATGTAGTAGCTAAAAGCTCAAATCTACTTAAATACCTTTCGATGTCATCTTCTTTCTCAACTAAATGATCTACATGAAAACCCATAGCTGAGGTTGAGGCTCCCTGACTGGCAGTGGCATCTGAGGCAAAGGAACTAGCACCATTTTCAGGAGCATGGCCTTGAATTTCCAACTCCCTTAGTCGTAACTCGTGCTCCTTCTGCAATCTTCTATCTTCTGCTTCCCTCTCGGCAATCAATCTTTTTTCTTCTCTTTCTGCAGCCAATCTCCTTTCTTCTGCCTCCCTTTCGGCAGTCAATTTCTTTTCTTCTGCCTCCCTTTCGGCAGTCACTCTTTTCTTCTCTTTCTTCAGCCAACTTCTTTTCTTCTGCCTCCAATGCCCTAGCTTCCTTGTCAGCCTCAATCAGCAACCTCTTAATTTCTTTGTCAGCCTCAATTTGTAACTGTACTTTTCTTTCTTCTGCTATCTTCCTATCCTCCCTTTCAATATACTTGTCGCATTCTGAAGTTACATACTGGATCAAAGCTTGACCCTCCATGTTCATTTCTTTCGCAGTCTGCACAGCAGCAGATCGAAACTTTGCCAGATCAGCCATTTGTACTATGCAACCTTTAAAATTTCCAACTATACAAATCTCTAATTATGGCTAATAATTTCTAATGATAACCAAGAACAACCACAGGCACTGATAGCTCAACTACTATTCAATTTCTCCAAAAGGAATGCTTTTAGTTTTATCTATCTGAGATTCCCAATATACTTGATAATAATTTAAGAATTTAAAATCCCAGAAGCAAACTACCCAATATAGCTGGTGGTATGAGAAATTCAATCCCCAGGAGCGAGACCCCAATATATGTGGTGGATTTAGATGTTATGAATAGTTGTTAGTATTATTATATTTGTATTAAATGAGATTAGCTATGAAGGTCCCTGAATTTACCCAATAGTATTGTGAACTTTTCAGGGTACCTTTCCGCTATCACCTCTTTTATCTCATTCAAAATGTATTTATATTATTATATTAAATGACTTCGTGTAGTGTCTAGGGTTATGAATGTAGAGTGTAATGTACAAAAATCAACAAACATACAAACAAATAGTTTATTATTCACAACAGCACACAGTACTACCACAATAACATACAAACGACACTTTAAAAGGCTATCTTATTTAAGACTGAGGTTGAAATTTGTGTAAATATGATTTTTACAATTTTATTATCCTGATTCTATTTTAGGTTGAATCAGGACTGACAATTTAAAAGTGAAATCAAAATAATCATTTACATCAGTCAAATAGCACAATAGATCCTCTGTCCATACATAAAATATTTTTCTAATATACGTCTGTAGTGTTCTCCTACTTTAAGGTAATACTGGTAGTACCACTAGGTTGTTGTTTGAAATCATACCCTTTTAGGAATGTTTGTTTCTATTTGTCACTTGTGGAACTATTAAATATTTGTCCCAGTTTTATTCACTGTCACTTTTTATATTTCTTCTTTAATTCTGTAGTTGAGCTCTCAGGTGCCGAACGAGAACTTATCTTGGCAGTAGAATACAGGTTGAACCTTTCCTCTGCTCGCTAGACAATCTGTTCCCTGTTTGATAGGCAATGGCCACTAGCATGGGCTCGCAGTAAACAGGCAGAGTCCTGAATCAATCAGTTTTCAAGCGTTTGGTACCACATTAACGTCAGTACCCAGGACCTCACAATTTGTTCAATGAAATACACAGAGACGATGACTGACACAGTTTTGATCTGTTTTGTTGTCCAGGCTGCCCAGAAATTATATTTGAAAGCACAGCCTGATCTCATCTATCGCTGGTGAAAATTTTTCTAGTAATGGCGTCCCCCCTAACGCTTATTCTGACAATATCGATTCAGTTGGCCAATCGCTCTTAATATTACAAGGGTAAACAGTCTTTCAAAAAATATCATTCAAACCTTTCTACGTTACTAGGCTATTTATGTTTATTCAAAGGTCAGCCAATAATATTTCGTCTCACTTCAAATGCCACCCAGTCGGATTCACTGTACTATCTGTCGTAGATTTTTCGATAGGAGTATTAAGACTTGAGTTAGGTCCCTTCTGAATAGGTTGGAATGAGTGATAGATACAGTGAGAGCTGGTGAAAAACAATAGAATTTCCACATGTGAGATGATAGAATGTGATATAGAGGCTGTCTTTGAGAATCGAGATAATCTTCTCTCTCTCACCTATCTTCTACGACCGTTTTTAAAGGCGTCAGACAGTCTAACCACAGATATATATTACATAAATCTCTATCTACTCACGGGCACGCACATACACGTGACGACAGTCAAACACACAGACGTGGGAAATCTATAACCACGAATATATATATATATTATTTGAACGAGCTGACCAACGCACTGATTTAGTTCAAGAGAGATTTTTATTATTATCATCAAAAAAAAAAAATCTTCTCACAACACCAAAAATTTCATCAAGGAAAAACATATACAAATAGTCATAAATTTAAGAAAATGCTACAAGGATGATAGCCCATTAGAATCTTACTCTAGGTTTAGCCCACAGCCCCGTTAAGAGAACAGATGATGGCCCAAAGAGTTATAGATACGTAAGGTTGAGTCTAAGAGGTTTCTTATTTCTCGTAAATGTATGAACAGAGTTGGATAAATCTGATTTAGCCTAAGAAAAAAAGAAACTCTAGCATTTTGTAACAAATCCTGCAGAATAAAAAAAGTTAAGACAGCAAATGGGTGACAATAATACCCCGGTATAATAACACTCTGACCTGTGTTCTCTCATTCATTCAGCCATGGCATTTCTCACACATATATACTCATAACTTTGCTCGCTGCCTCTGGGAACATAAAAATTCTAGGACCTTCACACAGACCAGAAAATGCAGTCCACGACCAAGGAATCCCCAGTTCCAAAAGACGTACTGAACTCTCTGTCTCAGGGAACGATTTCCTTGGGTGTTCTTATTTTTTTCAAATGTCTGATTAAGTCGCATAAAATTTGTCCAGGCACGAAAGTTAGCAGAGCACAATGTCATTAGCTTTGGATTCTAGGATTTAATGAATGTCAGATCGGTGTCTTCTTTCAGGCTGGTACTATATTTGGTCACCACAATACTAGTCACAATCTCTGTCGGAATGTTAATCTTGTAATATTCTCTCGCCGCCAGGCCGCATGTACATTTAAATTTGTGGAGCAATATGAACTGGCTCAAAAGCCCAATATATATTTCTAGTCTTTAGAAACCGTTAGTGGGATTGCTATTACTGTCTCTCTCTGATGGCTTATGCACTGTCAGACCCGTGTAACTTGAAACAAAAAAAAAACCCCACGTGGTTAAAGATAGGAAATGTCTATGCTTCTCACAAATATGTCTCTCAGGCTACTAAACGCTGGCAAGTTGGGTACCACCGTTTCACTATATAAAAGAAAGAACACATATCAAATAATTTACATATATGTACTCATTATAACTTACATTTTAAATAGCAAGCCTACAGCTTAACTTATTATTTAAACTTCCGGTGAAATAAGTTATATAAAATCGATCATCAGGAAATAGGAATATGGTGCGTATTCCGTCACTATTCACTGATGTCGCATCTAGCATTTTATAAGTTTGATATAAAATATTCTCGACTGAGTATTAGCCGTTAAATTAAATTCCTTATAGCTACTAGTTTGTTAAGCTTAGAAATATTATTTATTCTGCTTTCCACTGTATGCGTCACTAGAAAATAATACAGACTTATAAATTATGCACTCAGTTCAAAAGAAACTAGTTAAAATGAAATGAGCGATTTAACGCTTTAAACACTTTAAACCCTACACACAATACTAGATATATAATATTAATATACCTCAAACACAGCACTACGATGTCACAACGAAACTAAGAGATATCACTTATAAATTTAAGTATTCTAGAACGAAGTGCCCACGTCTACTGTAACATGTAGAATGAGTGAAGTGAGTTACAAACTCGGGCCAATATCTTAAAATTAGACAAAGGGCCCCAACTCTTTCGCCAAGCGAAATTATCTCCCCTTCTCTAACACCCTGCGTCAGCTTCCCTCATGTCGTAACAGCCATCAGTGACCGAGAGTACGAGTGAGTTTCAAATCCCAGACAGCCTGTCTCCAGTGCGGAGCGATTTTTCACACTACGCCGGGTTTTCCTAACGAAAAACCTCATGCGTTTCTGCAAACTGTAGACAGCTGTCTGTCTGCCATGCCCCGATGGAGCGAATTCCCCCCCCCCCCCCCCCCCCCGCCCGGGGACACTGGTCAGTCAGCGCTCTGACCGGGGAAACTGCAGACGTATGTCTGGCGAGAACTGTATATTCACAGCTATGGTTCGACCGGCAGAGACTAACATCTATGTAATCGAGTTTCAGTCAGCATGAGAAAGAAAGACGGTAAAATATCGAATGGGAAAAGAAAATATTATTCGCACTAACGAATGCGAAAAAAATATATATGAAAAAGGGTAAAGAGTGAAAGAAAAAATTAGAGGACCCGAGTGGAAGAAAGAGGAAAATGTAGACAATTTATAGAACATAACTTTCTATGTGACAGGACGTCCCCCCTTAAGATATGGAAGCACTCCATGTCTACGTTATGGAAATAAATTTCCTATATCCGTAGCTTCGGGGTGTCTGTCTTCTTCCCTCTCATCTTCCCCCTCCATCTCTGTCCAATTCCTACTCAAGTCTCTTCCCCAAAGTTTTCTTCCTCTGGAATGTCTCCCATGCGCGCTTGAAAGAGCGTCGCCGCTTCTGGCATTTTTGAAAGATTTCCTGTGATAGCGGTGGAATATCCCTGCCACTATCATCATCTTCGTCAGCTCTGGCGATCGTCAGGAGATGGTCGGAGGTTGGCACTGGTCTTTCCAAGTATCTCTTTAAGAGTTTTAAATGGAAAACCTTCTCCTTTCCTTGAATAGAGATCTGGTAGTTAGCCTTAGAAATCTTTTTCAGGACGGTGAACGGCCCTTGCCATCCGATCTTCAGTTGGTTGTTCTCGGTAGGGAGTAACACCAAAACTTTCTCTCCTGCTTCCAGTTCTCTCTCTTTCGCGACTTTCCTGTATCGGTTAGCGTGCTTGGTGCGTGCTCGCTTAAAGTTAGTCGTTGCTAGGTCCCACCCTAGTTTCAACCTTTCCTTTAAAACCGACACATATTTACTTGCTGAGACGACTGTCTCATCCGCCTTCTCGTCTGTCAGAGACTGAAGTAAGGCTTCAAGCGGGCCCTTAATGGGTCTGCCGAATAAGAGTGTAGCTGGCGGAAATCCTGTGGAAGTATGAGGAGATTCTCTGTAGCCAAATAATGCTGCAGGAATACAAAGATCCCAATCTTCAGGTTTCACTTGTGCCAGTTTACTTAGCATCATGTTGAGGTTTCCATTAGCACGTTCCACGAGCCCATTTCCGGCCGGAGTATATGGCTTAGTGTGGATGTGTTGGGTCCTCAAGTTCTTAACGATCTCATCCATCAACAGGTTTCGGTATGGAGATCCGTTATCCGTCAACACTTTCTGAGGGAATCCCAACCGAGTGAAAATCTGCACGAGGGCTTCTGCGACATGCTTGGCATCTGCGCATGTTAGCGGTATAGCTTCTGCCCATAAAGTGCATGTATCGACTAAGGTCAGGATAAACCTGTTCCTTCTTTTGGTCCTTTCGAAAGGCCCTAAAATGTCGATCACAACCCGTTCGAATGGTGTTCCCACTATTGGCATTTCACCCAAAGAGACTGGGGGTGCCCGTTGCTTGGGTGGCACACGTTGGCACTGGGCACAGGATTTAACATATCTGATAATATCAGTATTTACTCCTGGCCACCAATAATGAGTGGTTATACGTTGGTTTGTGGCGTTCTGTCCCATGTGTCCGCTGAAGGGAAGAGAGTGCCCCATTTCTAGGATTTGGCTTCTGTACTGTTTCGGTACTAGGAGCTGGTTGTAACCTTGGTCAGGCTTGCCCGTTCTCCGATAAAGTACGCCATCCTCAGAAAAAATGTCCCCGTGCTGTTTGGGTTCCTTAGCCCTGGGCAGTTTCCTAAAGCAGGGTGCCAAAGTAGGGTCCTTGTATTGCGCTTCTTTAAGTTCCCTGGGTAACAAATTAGGCGCAGGCTCCCGTTCCTTCTTGGTTTGCCCTCTTGTAGTTACTGCTGCCACAATCGGCTCTTCTGGTTTCCCAATAGACACGTATCTCCCGCCAAGTATGACTGGGTAGATGGGATCATCCATTACAGCTGCTTTGATCACACCTCTGACAAAGTCAGAGTGTATCTCCACCAATGCGATGGGAAGCGCTGTAGGTGCATCACTCTTACGAACTCCACAAAATTGGACGGTCTCTGCTGTCTCTTGACCGGGTTTGACCAGGTTTCTGGCGACAATGCAATCATAAGAAAGCCTCGTGTCAAATAGGCAAGAAGTTTGAGAACCGTTCAAAGTAACAGTACCTCGCGTTGAGGGTCCATCCCCAACAGGTTGGGAATCACTGTCAATAATTCCACCTTGCGAGACTGTTAATAAGCATCCTATGCGTTTCGGCTCGGTATGCTCGCTCTGATCATATGTCCCGTGCTCAGGGGTTCTCCCTTTGCCACCTTGTCCTTTCTGGCTACGCTGCCATGTAGGGCGGTCGGGTTGATCAGACTGTTTGGGGTGGTTGGGGTACTTGTTCTTGTAGAACTTGGATTTTTCAGGAGGGGGGTTTTGAGGTCTAGTTTCTCTGTGGGTCTTTTGGTTAGAAGCCTGAGAAGATTGCTCTAGGTTATGTTTTCGAAAATGCTCCTCTGTCGGTTTCCCCTTTGTGGCCGGTAGTTCAGCCAGCGCATTGTGATAACGCTCAGACTTTTCCAAAATGTCTTCAAGTTTTTCTGCCCCCTGCTCAGCGAGAAATCTCCGGGTATCAGCAGACAATGTGTTCTTTATTTGTTCTGTTAAAACAAATTCCTCAAGACCTTCGTAGGTAGAGGGGAGCTGCGAGAGCTCTAAGCACTTTGTCAGATATCCCTTCAAACGAGACGAGAACTGCTGAAAAGTTTCAGAATTCTCTTTCCGGCTGTTGCGAAACAGTTGCAAAAACTTGCGAGCGTTCATTTCAAAGCGCTCCAGTAACGCTTTCTTCAACAAGTCATAGTCGTCTTGTTGGCTACTTTCCAGCTTAGAATAAACATCATAAGCAGAACCTTTTAGGGCCTGGGAAAGTTTCATATTCCAACGCGACTTCTCTAACCCGTACAGAGTTGCAATTTTCTCAAATTTTTCTAACCATGTGTCAATCTTCTCATTTGGACAAGGGAAAGACTCAAGAGTGAAAGACATAGCGTTGAGTTGAAGAGATTGAGTGTTAGAAGGATCAGTTAAGGAAGAATGAGGAGAAGACTCTCCATTGCTGGAGGTAGAGGCAGCACCACGGCTTTGGAACTCTAGAGTCTTAAGCGACAGCTCATGCTGTCGTCGTTGCTCATTTTCTCTTTCCTCATGCTGTCTCTCCTCCCTCTCCTTCTCATGCTGTCTCTCCTTCTCTTTTTCCTCATGCTGCATCCTGCGAATTTCCATTTCCTCATCCATCTTCTTCTGCTGTAAAAGACGGTCTTCCGCTTCTTTCCTCTCCGCATCATATCTTTCAAGTTCGTCCCTGACAAAAGCTTTCGCTTCTTCTCCTTCCAGTCCCTCCTCTCTCGCTTCGTCCCTGAGGAGTTGTCTAAGCTTTGCCCTCTCGGCCATATTATGTCAGTGACTGAGACACGTGGAGATAGAAATAGGAAAAAGAATAACCTGGTTCCTACCACTAGGAGAAAAAAATACAAAAAATCCGAAAGATGATATCCTTAACCCTGGGATACCTCCTCCAAAGTAAAATCTAACTATCGCTGCTATTATCGGCAATAAAGCACTTAATGCAAAACACGACTACGCCAACTAAATGGTAGTTAAGATTACTTCTGAAAAATAAGTTGCTACAGTGGAAAAGCAAAATAATTATTGCAAAAATTAAAGAGAAAAATAATCCCTTAATTATAAAATCCACTCTAAGTTCGCCCCTGAAGTCAGATAGGGTAAAGGAGGCAATTAATCTGGACAAATAGTCCGAAACGCACTCCTTAGCTTTTGCTCAAACACCTACTTCTTCAAAACCCAGTGAATGTTATACACTCACCATTTTACCAGCGTTTAGTATTACAAAATCAGTAATTAACATATATTCCGACAGTCAACATGTAACTGAAATGTATATTATTTCTTAATGCTGTGGGGAAAAAAACTTATCAGTTTGTGTGGTCAGCACGCCCGTAAACAGATCGTTAGTCTAGGGGATAAATTATTTAAAGATATAACAACTCACAAGACATCACACTCTTACTCTATTACAGAATAAAGAATCTTAAATACAAAATCCAGATAGACGAGTCCACATTTGTCGTACTCGTCTTCCTATTCTAAGTTCAAAGACCGGAAACGAGCAACCATTTGTCGTAGTCGTCTTCCTATTCTGAGTTCAAAAATCCGTCTGACGAGAACCCATTTGTCGTACTCGTCTTCCTATTTTAAGTTCAAAAATCCTACGGACGAGAACCCATTTGTCGTAGATTTTTCGATAGGAGTATTAAGACTTGAGTTAGGTCCCTTCTGAATAGGTTGGAATGAGTGATAGATACAGTGAGAGCTGGTGAAAAACAATAGAATTTCCACACGTGAGATGATAGAATGTGATATAGAGGCTGTCTTTGAGAATCGAGATAATCTTCTCTCTCTCACCTATCTTCTACGACCGTTTTTAAAGGCGTCAGACAGTCTAACCACAGATATATATTACATAAATCTCTATCTACTCACGGGCACGCACATACACGTGACGACAGTCAAACACACAGACGTGGGAAATCTATAACCACGAATATATATATATTATTTGAACGAGCTGACCAACGCACTGATTTAGTTCAAGAGAGATTTTTATTATTATCATCAAAAAAAAAATCTTCTCACAACACCAAAAATTTCATCAAGGAAAAACATATATACAAATAGTCATAAATTTAAGAAAATGCTACAAGGATGATAGCCGATTAGAATCTTACTCTAGGTTTAGCCCACAGCCCCGTTAAGAGAACAGATGATGGCCCAAAGAGTTATAGATACGTAAGGTTGAGTCTAAGAGGTTTCTTATTTCTCGTAAATGTATGAACAGAGTTGGATAAATCTGATTTAGCCTAAGAAAAAAAGAAACTCTAGCATTTTGTAACAAATCCTGCAGAATAAAAAAAGTTAAGACAGCAAATGGGTGACAATAATACCCCGGTATAATAACACTCTACCAACGGGCTGATCACCCGTTTGCCAGTCACTTCGATTACGGAAACAACAGCAAATGGATTGATTTGCCGTTGCCTTAAAGACGCCAATAGGCGTGATGGGAAACAATGGCAAAGAAAACCTATCTGCTGGTGCCCTAAGACGCCACTAGGCGTAATGGCCACTGACTGCTTTGACGGTCGGTGGCTAAGGACGGAAGAAGAAGAAGATAATAACACTCTGACCTGTGTTCTCTCATTCATTCAGCCATGGCCTTTCTCACACATATATACTCACAACTTTGCTCGCTGCCTCTGGGAACATAAAAATTCTAGGACCTTCACACAGACCAGAAAATGCAGTCCACGACCAAGGAATCCCCAGTTCCAAAAGACGTACTGAACTCTCTGTCTCAGGGAACGATTTCCTTGGGTGTTCTTATTTTTTTCAAATGTCTGATTAAGTCGCATAAAATTTGTCCAGGCACGAAAGTTAGCAGAGCACAATGTCATTAGCTTTGGATTCTAGGATTTAATGAATGTCAGATCGGTGTCTTCTTTCAGGCTGGTACTATATTTGGTCACCACAATAATAGTCACAATCTCTGTCGGAATGTTAATCTTGTAATATTCTCTCGCCGCCAGGCCGCATGTACATTTAAATTTGTGGAGCAATATGAACTGGCTCAAAAGCCCAATATATATTTCTAGTCTTTAGAAACCGTTAGTGGGATTGCTATTACTGTCTCTCTCTGATGGCTTATGCACTGTCAGACCCGTGTAACTTGAAACAAAAAAACCCACGTGGTTAAAGATAGGAAATGTCTATGCTTCTCACAAATATGTCTCTCAGGCTACTAAACGCTGGCAAGTTGGGTACCACCGTTTCACTATATAAAAGAAAGAACACATATCAAATAATTTACATATATGTACTCATTATAACTTACATTTTAAATAGCAAGCCTACAGCTTAACTTATTATTTAAACTTCCGGTGAAATAAGTTATATAAAATCGATCATCAGGAATTAGGAATATGGTGCGTATTCCGTCACTATTCACTGATGTCGCATCTAGCATTTTATAAGTTTGATATAAAATATTCTCGACTGAGTATTAGCCGTTAAATTAAATTCCTTATAGCTACTAGTTTGTTAAGCTTAGAAATATTATTTATTCTGCTTTCCACTGTATGCGTCACTAGAAAATAATACAGACTTATAAATTATGCACTCAGTTCAAAAGAAACTAGTTAAAATGAAATGAGCGATTTAACGCTTTAAACACTTTAAACCCTACACACAATACTAGATATATAATATTAATATACCTCAAACACAGCACTACGATGTCACAACGAAACTAAGAGATATCACTTATAAATTTAAGTGTTCTAGAACGAAGTGCCCACGTCTACTGTAACATGTAGAATGAGTGAAGTGAGTTACAAACTCGTGCCAATATCTTAAAATTAGACAAAGGGCCCCAACTCTTTCGCCAAGCGAAATTATCTCCCCTTCTCTAACACCCTGCGTCAGCTTCCCTCATGTCGTAACAGCCATCAGTGACCGAGAGTACGAGTGAGTTTCAAATCCCAGACAGCCTGTCTCCAGTGCGGAGCGATTTTTCACACTACGCCGGGTTTTCCTAACGAAAAACCTCATGCAATTCTGCAAACTGTAGACAGCTGTCTGTCTGCCATGCCCCGATGGAGCGAATTCTCACCCCCCCCCCCCCCCCCGCCCGGGGACACTGGTTAGTCAGCGCTCTGACCGGGGAAACTGCAGACGTATGTCTGGCGAGAACTGTATATTCACAGCTATGGTTCGACCGGCAGAGACTAACATCTATGTAATCGAGTTTCAATCAGCATGAGAAAGAAAGACGGTAAAATATCGAATGGGAAAAGAAAATATTATTCGCACTAACGAATGCGAAAAAAATATATATATGAAAAAGTGTAAAGAGTGACAGAAAAAATTAGAGGACCCGAGTGGAAGAAAGAGGAAAATGTAGACAATTTATAGAACATAACTTTCTATGTGACACTATCCTAGCCTATCTGTCACCTACTTTTTTCCCCAAAAATATGCGATCCAATCTAAGCAGATATGACTTGACCTGACAGTATCTCTGATCTCTATGTATGGTTTTATCAATAGTTGATTAGTTAAGGGACTATTTATATAACTAACACCATATTCTTGGTCAGCTAGTCTTCAGGTACACGAATCTACGATTTTTAAGGGGCTATGTGGTTTGGTTCAAAATTCTATCTTTTTTTCTATGTTAGTTGTTTACTTTTAAACTACCTCTCGTTCACTCTTTTTCCATGTAATATCAAGCGAAATACGAGAGCTTAGGTCATTCATAATAAGAGCTTAACATGTTTCCATGACCGTAGTGTATACATTTCTAACTTTTTCATTGTATTTGAGGAAACGCAAGGCTTGCCACTGTGCTACAGTTGGCTTTTAGTTTAAAATCAATGCGAAACGAATTAGCATTTCATCTATCCTTGCCCCTCCTCGTTCCACAATGCATTTTAGGCAAATATTTTCTTAGAACTAGGAAAAGTGGTTGTTTATGTCAAGGACGAATTTGAAAAATTGGGTACCGTTTTGTTCGGCTATTCGTTAGCAAATAATAATCTGAAGGCGTAGGCGACACCAACCGTCCTAGCAGAAAATTCTTTTGTACTTTCTTATCTTTGCCTTTATGCCCTATACTGTTATATATTAATTTAGATATTGTATTTAGAAATCACTACACAGTCCTCAAATTTATTGGATGTACCTGAAACAATTCTCAACTTTTTCTATTGGATGTACCTGAAAAAATCCTAAACTTTACGTATTAGATGTACCTGAAACAAACCTCAACTTTATCTATTGGATATACCTGAAACAATCCTCAACTTTATCTATTGGATGTACATGAAACAACTCTGCCTATGCCGGTCCCAAGCCCGGATGAAAAAGGAGGAGGGCGGCCTGCATGGAGGCCGTAAGGAGGCAGCCCCTCCACCATGCAAAGGCACAACAGGCCAATCACCTGTTTGTCTTAAACTATGATTACAAGCAATATAAGAGATAAAACCGGACTGATTCTAAAGGCGACGAACTAGAACGGACTACGGACTACGACTTATGGAACATGGAACACAAGAACTATAAATGGGAAAGAAGAGGAGCTGATGGAAGAGATGAGGAAAGCAAAACTAGAAATCCTGGCTATTACCGAAACAAAGAAAAAGGGACAAGGAATCATGGATTTCGATGGCAACACTCTGCTATACAGTGGTGTACCCACATCTGAAAGAGCTAAAGGGGGCGTGGGTTGCATTGTGGCCAAAAACCAGAAAGATAGTATCAAGGGATGGAACTTTGTCTCGGAGCGCATTATGGTTGTAAAACTAAAAGAAGGAGAAACCATAGTCAACCTGGTCATAGTGTATGAGCCAAATGAGGATGAGAGAGCAGAGGTCAAGGAAGAATTCTTCGAGATGCTTCAAAGGACAGTGGATGACTGCCTAGATGAAATTATCATGCTCGGAGATTTCAATGCCAGAGTTGGAAATGACCATGCTAGATGGGGTGGAGTTATCGGAAGATATGGAGAAGATACTCTCAATGACAATGGAAAGCGACTCCTAAGATTCTGCGGTGAGCAGAATCTGATCATTACCAACACAAAGTTCCCCCATAAGCGCATACATGCATACACTAGGTGTGAACCGACAAAGAATGAGAAGTCAGTGATCGACTATGCCATTGTTAGGAGAAGCTCATTCAAATATGTCCGGGATGCTAGAGTCTGGAGGGGGCCAGAGATTGGAAGTGATCACTACCTGCTTACAATCAAAAGAACAACTGAAAGAGTTGCTCAGCCTAGGAACTGTCCAGCACCACGCAAGAAACCAAGTAAACGAACGGAAGAAATGAGCATTAAGACCTACAAGCTGAAAGAGCCAGAAATTAAGACCAGATATCAGGGGCTTATTGCTACAGCGGTGAGAAACACAGAAGAACAACCTGATGACTTGGAAACCCTGTGGCTTAAATTCAAGGACATCATAAAGACAGCTGCTGCAGAAGCATGTGGAGAAGTCCGACTTGGGAACAAGAGAAAGAGGACACCTTGGTGGACAGAGGAAGTCAAAGAGAAAATAAGAGAGAAGAAAATGGCATGGAAACAATATTTAGGAGCTAAAAACACAGCAGGACAAATAGAGAAATATAGAGAATATGTGATACTCAGAACAGAAGCAAAGAACAAGGTGCTAGCAGCAAAACAGAAGTCCTGGGAAGAATTTGGAGAAAAGCTAGAAAAGAATGCGCAAGAAAACCAGAAATTGTTCTATAAGACCCTAAAGAACATGAGGAAGGAAAAACAATGCCCTCTTAAATTTATAAAGGACAAGCAAGGCAAATTGCTTACTGCCCCGAAGGAAGTAATGGAAAGATGGAAAGAATATTTCTCAGAACTCCTTGATGGTGAGCAAGGTAGAGCATCAGAAATGATAACAACTAGCACAGAAGAGGATACAAATGGTGATGAAGATGACATAAATATGGAAGAACTGAAGGCAGCACTGGAGAAAATCAAGATGGGCAAAGCAGCAGGGCATGATGGTATAACACCAGAAATGGTTAAGTACATGGGAGCATCAGGCGACCTATTACTCCTAAGGGTCCTACAGGCAGCATGGTGCAACAAGGCCATACCAAAGGATTGGGAGATTGCCATCATAACACCGATTTTCAAAAAGGGTGACAATCGACAATGTGAAAACCACAGAGGCATATCCCTTCTCAGTGTCCCTGGTAAAATCTACTCTAGAATCCTAGAGCAGAGACTCCGACGCCTAGCTGAGCCACAATTGGATGAAGCCCAGTGCGGATTCAGAGCAAACCGAAGTACTCAAGACCTAATCTTCACACTCAGGCAGCTGAGTGAAAAGGCCCTTGAGTACAAGAGTGAGATCCATCTTTGTTTCATAGATCTGGAAAAGGCGTTTGACAGGGTCCCCTGGAGCAAACTTTGGGACTGTTTGGCAAGGAAGAACATTCCAGCACCTCTGATTCATGCTATACAGAGCTTCTACAAGTCTTGCAGAAATTATGTGAGGACAGCAAACTATAAGTCAGAAGAGTTCAGGACAACCACTGGTGTAAGACAAGGCGATATCCTGTCACCTTACCTTTTCATACTCCTCATGGACGATGTCATCAAGGCATGTAAGGAGAGAACAAGAAAGTATTCAGTGGGGTACTGGAAGATGAGACAGGTCTGTATTTCAGAGCTAGCATTTGCTGATGATGTTGCCCTGATTGCTAAATCAGAGGCACATCTCCAATCCAACCTGCAAGTCTGGAAGGAAGAGCTGGAGAAGAGAGGGATGGTCATAAGCAGCTCTAAAACAAAATCCATGGTGATATCACGAGAAGAAAGAAAACATCAGATTAAGTTGGGAGAACAGGTCCTGGAGCAGGTCGACCACTTTAAATATCTCGGAGCTATTATAGACCGAAAGGGGGGCATCAAAGAAGAGTTGGCCACTCGAAAAGCAGCGGCTGGGAGACTTTATCAGGCCATAAATCGAGGATTCCTCAGCAAGAAAGAGGTTGGTAAGAAAACGAAGATGGCTGTATACCGCTTCACCTATGTCCCAGTCTTGACATATGGATGTGAGTCATGGGCAATGACTACAACCCACAAAAGCCAGATTCAAACCTCAGAAATGAGGTATCTGAGGAAGGTGGTTGAAGTAACAAGAAGAGACATGGTCCGCAACCAGACGATACGTCAAGGCCTAAAATCACACCCACTGCAGACCCAAATAGAACAGTCCCAACTAAGATGGTTTGGCCATGTCTGCAGAATGGGAGAAGATCGGCTACCACGACAAGCATGGGAAACAAAGAGCCAGGGATCCAGACCTCCAGGACGACCCAGAGTCCGCTGGGAGGACAACATTAGACAATCTTTGAAGGACCGAG
The DNA here is from genome assembly GCA_024509875.1 of Oreohelix idahoensis. Classification (NCBI taxonomy): domain Eukaryota; kingdom Metazoa; phylum Mollusca; class Gastropoda; order Stylommatophora; family Oreohelicidae; genus Oreohelix; species Oreohelix idahoensis. The sequence continues at coordinate 417,716 of JAMPIV010013775.1, forward strand.
GACTAGAATGGAACCAGGCCAGGAAGAAGACAGCCGATAGGATAGTCTGGCGCTCTCTCTTCCAAACCTCTACACCTCACGGTAGAAGAGGAACGACTAAGTAAGTAAGTATGTACATGAAACAATCCTCAACTCTATCTATTGGATGTACATGAAACAATCCTCATCTTTATCTGTTGGATGTACCTGAAACAATCCTCAACTTTATCTATTGGATGTACATGTAACAATCATCAACTTTATCTATTGAATGTACCTGAAACAATCCTTAACTTTATCTATTGGATGCACCTGAAACAATCCTCAACTTTATGTATTGGATGTACCTGAAACAATCCTCAACTTTATCTATTGGATGTACCTGAAACAATCATGAACTTTATCTATTGGATGTACATGAAACAATCCTCAACTTTATCTATTGTATGTACCTGAAACAATCATCAACTTTATCTATTGGATGTACCTGAAACAATCCTCAACTTTATCTATTGGATGTACGTGAAACAATCATGAACTTTATCTATTGGATGTACCTGAAACAATCCTCAACTTTATCTATTGGATGTACCTGAAAAAATCCTCAACTTTATGTTTTGGATGTATCTGACACAAACCTCAATTTTATCTATTGGATGTACCTGAAACAATCTCCATGTTTATTTTTTGGATGTGCATGAAACAATCCTGAACTTTATCAATTGGATGTACATGAAACAAATGTCAAAACATTGACAAATAACTGGCATTGTTGTTATTGTTGGTGGTGGTGGTGTTGAACTAGTGCTGCTGAAATTCTCGCTCTTTTGCAGTCAATACCAAGTTGATGAGTTCTTGGTATTATCTACCTGTAGATCTAGGCTTTTCCTGTGGCTTTTCTGCACATTCCGAAATGTGCTGAGTTGAAGTTATGAGCTACAGTTTCTCCAGCTTGGTTTGCATTTAAAGGATCGTTACATCTGATCCCAAGCTGCACAGAGCCACGTCTCAGCTCCTCCTGACTGCCACTGGGTCCATAGCGACATCCCTCTGCATACAGATGATGTCTTTTCCAAAGAGTCAATGGGAATTGTGTAGTATTTAGCCTCTCAGAGAGAGGTTCATTTCCATATATGTTTATTGTAGCACTGTACATAGCTGGTGGTCATATAAGGATGACTCCAGATATGCCTCCATGCATATAACTGACATTCGACAGACATGTTTTACATTTTTTTAACTACCAGAAACAAAATATGTTTAAAAAAAAATTAAAATGGTCAATAAAGTGGCGTTAGAAGACATGGAAAAAATTGCTGTCCGATATGAAAATCATGTTTTGAAGAAACGTAATCTCACGTAAAATTTTAATGTTAACGTGACATACAATTCAAGTAATAAATTGCCAGTTAATTCTCTCTATTTTGAATTTTGATTCATAACAGCTGTTTGATAGGAGTGAAGAAAGAACCCTTTAAAAATAGAAAATAAATTTTCTGTTCACTGTGTATGTCTGTCTCTGATTGCACGCTCATTTGATTGCACGCGTTTTCTCAGTTTATGATTGTAATGACCCCTGACCAATCGTCCTGGAATATCCCAACATGCGAGATGAAATACTGTTTTATTGTTATAGATTGATCCTGGGCCATATTACATTGCTACAGAAACCGCAGCTGCAACAAACGTGTATTATTGGTTGCCAACACAGCAGACAATGTGGTATTAGACCACGAGGAAGACTAAGAGTGAGACTAATAGATAATATTAGAGAAATCCTACATCACCGCGAGCTCACACCAGCCATGGCGAGACACGTGGCTCAAGGATGCAAACTTGACCTCGCCAAAACGCTCCACGACTGAACGCGGACAGAACAACTAAGCTAACTATTCTCATTGTTACGTGGACTGATATGACCGAAGCTGATAATAAATAGTCTATATGGGCGTAGCCTTGCCTGTCTCGTAGGGGTCTATCATTATTAACAAACGGAAACATCAACTCAACTATAATCCACAAATGCCGCAGAACTTCACAGCAAACTTAAATCAGTAACCGCACAATACACCTGAATCACGTTTCATTATTTGTCAATCATCTTCTTAGTCCATATGCCCGTCTTCAAACACATAGCCGTACTTGGGCGGTTAAACGCAGTCCATATATTCATGCACACTGAGTATTATTGAACACATTGCTTTAACACGTGGCTCAAGTCAGCATACTAGCATGTACACGACACTGTCAAATTTCTGGTTCTATATGAACACACTGAGCACGCTTTAGCTAGGCACATTTTCCAAACACACGGCCCGCCCTCAGGCCTCCACGACCGGAACTCCTCTTCCCCGAGACACGTCATCCAACAACATTCATGCGTCTCTTTATTCACTGGTACATTTTAGTGCGCAAAAGACTAATAATAAACACTGTCTCGTTTGCGCAGTAAAATACATAACGTAACACTCATATACCATCCCAACTAACATAATTACCGATGTATGTTACGTCGGTCGGTCTCACTCAAAATAGTAATTCGCGCCAGACAAAAAAGTGCGCAACGCACGGTGTGCAACTTGCGCGGCGTCTGTGTTATATAAAACAAATACTTTGGTTTCTTTTTTTTTATTTTATTCTTTCACGAAATTAGTAGCGCTTGACAAAGAAAAAGTGCGTAAAAATTGGTGTGCATGAGCCCTCATCCGATTTACAAATCATGAAAACTTTAAAGTTTTTGTTCAAAGCACGTATTATCAGAGAACACTCTTTGAAAACAATCCACGTTCTTTCACACAAAATGTTATCAAAGAACTTTTAAATTGAATCTAAAATAACATACTTCTCGCCGTGTGTACGTTGGTCACAGCTGAGAAATGCAACCGTGTTGAAAAATTTTATTGTTTCCATTATATATACTCTCCCGAAAATAGTTACAATCAACAAAGAAAAGCGTTCAAATGACGGTGTTCATGAACAGTTTGATTACACTGTATAATGGAACGAAACCAAAAACACTCTAAGAATGTACTTCTGTCTGCTCATCCGGGAACGGGAAATGCACACTATAACACTGGACAACAGCCAAAATGTATCCGAGACAAAAGTAGCTATTCTGAACTAATTTGGACATGCTGATCACGAATATGAACATAAAAATCGCGAATTAGCTCTAGTTTTCAAGATCCAGGGCGGAAAAGGGGGGGGGGGGGGGGGGGAATCGGTAGGCTGGTCGCTTCACCTTCCCGACGCGAATGACCCAGTCCTTCTATTTTCTATAGTCCTGGCGCGTGATTCCCCACGAGACAGATAGCCTTCATTGCCAATGGGATGACGCAATCTGTAGCAGTCATTGCAACCACATTTCCTCCTTGTCATCATTTGTGTTGTGGATTCTTTGAGTGCAGACGTGTCGTTCAAGGTGCCTCGCGATTGTGTGAACAGTGCGGATTATTTTTGCTATATTTGTGGACAAATAACTTTGCTATCGCAAAGGCGACCCATTACACCGATGATAGAAGAAGCTTACAGCCTTTATTTTGGTTGTGAGATCGGTGACCAGGACCGGTATTGGGCCCCATACATTTGTTGTCAATCCTGTGCAACGAATCTGCGCTGCTGGTTGAATCGAAAAGGACGATCGATGCGTTTTGCAGTTCCAATGGTGTGGAGGGAACCGACAAACCATCTTAATGATTGTTACTTTTGCATGACTCCTCCAATTGGACATGGTATTCCTAACAAGAAAAAGCGGCATGTGACCTTTCCGAATATTCCCTCTGCTATGCAGCCAGTGCCTCAAGCGGAAGGACTTCCTGTTCGGACCCACCAGAATCTTATACTCTGGATGATGAAGAAGAAAATAAGGGCAGTGGACATCCGTCACCTGTGAAAGCATCTACATCAAGAGATCCTGATTTCTTGCCTATTGAAGAGTCTGCACAGACACATAAAATTAGCCAGAGTGAATTGAATGATCTAGTGAGAGATCTGGAATTGCCAAAAAAAAAAAGCCAGAGCCAGAGCTCTGAAAATTGAATGATCTAGCAGAGATCTGGAATGACCTAGAAGAGAATGTGCATGTGTCTGTGTTTCGTGCTCGGCAAAAAGATCTGCTTCCATATTTCAAAATGACAGATAACCTCATTGCTTTCGTTGATATAGTAGGTCTGATGGCAGCACTACACATCAGCTACAAAGACGGCGATTGGAGGCTGTTCATTGATTCGTCCAAGTTGAGCTTAAAAGCTGTGCCGCTCCATAATGGTAACGTTATAACATCTGTTCCACTCGGGTATGCAGTCAACATGACAGAAACGTATAACAACATGAAACACCTGTTACACACCATAAACTATGACGAGTATAAGTGGCAGATTTGTGGTCATTGCTATCTTGATGGGGTTTCAGTAGGGTTACACAACGTTTTGCAGTTTCCTCTGTTTGCAGGACAGCCGTGCCAGGACTTCCCACTACAAGAAAAAGGATTGGCCCCAACGACAGTCACTTGAACCGGGGAAAAAAAGAATGTACTTAACGAACCACTTGTAGAATCCCACAAGATCTTGCTCCCTCCTCTCCACATAAACTTGGACTAATGAAGAATTTTGTAAAGGCCATGGATCGAAATGGGGCAGGATTTTTATACGTTCGTGATAAATTTCCAAGACTTAGTGAGGCCAAAATCAAGGAAGGTGTATTTGTCGGTCCACAGATACGTCAGCTCTTCCGATATCAGCGTTTTGATGATATCCTCACAGGTGATGAAAAGTTAGCTTGGAATGCTTTCCAGCAAGTGGCCACAAACTTTCTAGGAAACTATAAGGCTGACAATTACCAGGAGCTTGTAGAAACGCTGTTGTGTCTGTTTTTATCCTGTAAGACACGTTGTAGCCTTGATAGATATGTTGATTTTGGTTAGGGTTAGATATTAAATCTGACTTAAAACATTGTCAGAATGTGTCCGGCTTCCAGGTAGCCGACTACAGTGTAAATACGCGAATCGTAGTTTGTAGAGTTCGAACACTAGGATCAGGGTTAATACAAGTCCAAAATGTTCAACAGTACAACAGGGTCCTTGACCAACTTGGTAATATAATATACTTGACCCATTGGCTGGTAAGTTAGTTAAATTGAATATGTTTATTTTGACGACGACGAAGACGATAAACTTGCAGAGTAGACATACTCGTACATTGACGATTGCACATATTAGTCAAACAAGTATTGCATGAATATCATATCATTATTCCATTTCCATATCTATTTGATGGACCTCATAAACGATCTTGTGGCTAGAAGATTCTTTTCCTACAATATATACTGTTCAAAAAAAGAAACGCAACTTTTTTGGTGTTACTTTTATAAAAGATATTCGCTGATTGGACATCAGTCAACCTATCGACTGTGTCCACTTGGTCATTAACTTCTCGTGGTTACCTGAATTTTACTCACTTCATGATTCGTGAGGTCATGAAAGAGGTCAAGGTCAAAACAACATTTTTGACAATAACTCGTGACAGGTTCATGAGAATCCCGTGAAACTTACTGAACACAAAATTCTCTGACCATATTATTGAATGCTTATAAAAGATTGACGCTCCTCAAATAAATTCAGATGAAAATTCAATGCGCAAGTATGGCTCATCTTACTACAGAACAACGACTCATCATCATTGGACGTTTACAGACTAAACAGTCATAAGTGTAATGGCCAGACAATTTAATTAATGTGGTTAGAAGCACCATTAGTCGCCGTTGGAGGCGATTTCAAGAAACTGGCTCAGTGGCAGACCGACCGCGCAGTGGAAAACCCAGAGTCACAACTCCTGCCGAAGACCGCTTCATACGGCTGCGTCACCTCAGGAATCGACTTGCATCTGCGTCCTCCACAGTCCAGTCAATGTCAGGGATCATAATAAATTCATACTTGTTCCTTTGCAGGGATGTTAATGTTTTCTTTCCCCTAATCATGTACAGGAGATCTTGTTTCCCTTTGGTACTTATGATGAGGCTAATAGGGTTGTACATCTTAATGCTCGTGTATGTAGAATGCACACATCTAGTGACTAGTCTTTGACTATTTCTGTGCTCTTTGCTATGCTGAGCATCTTACTTTGTTACATTCTCTACTTAATAGAATATTTACTTCTATTTTTGTTCGCATGATGCGCAAACTTGTCTCTGACCGTGAGGATTTAATCACTTATTTTGATGATATTTGTCTGTTTCATCAATCTTGGGAAGAACATGTTCTTGGAATTCAGTCGTTGTTGAATACCTTGCGTCCTCATAATCTTACTGCTAGACCTTCTAAAACAAGAATAGGATTCACTGAAATTTACTTTCTTGGTCATAAGGTAGGAGGTGGTTTTCTTAAACCTGAAGATTCAACTATCTCAAAAATCTTGAATCTTGAAATTCCTTGAACTAAGAAACAGGTTCGCAGTCTGTTAGGCTTAGTGAATTTCTATAGAAAGTTCTTGCCTAATGTTTCGGAGATTACCTCAGTTCTGTCTTCGTTGTTAAAGAAGAACTCGCCAAAGAAGATTGTCTGATCTCATGCATGTCATGTTGCTTTAACTATACTGAAAATCTGTTTCTCAAAATCACCAATTTTGAGATTACATGTCGCTCGATTTCCTTTTACCCTCAGAGTGGACGCCTCGAGATCAGGAATCGGTGGAACGCTGATGCAAAAGTTTGAAGGTTATATGCTGTGACGTACGTCTAGTTCGACAAGTGAAGTTTCCCTGATTTGATGGATGATTAAAGGGACTTTAGCTTTTCATAACATTAGAATCCCTGAACATTTGTTGTAACTTTTTGGTTTCGCCAGAGTGAACCGATTCCACCGGGACTCATTTAGTATGCGGCATGAGATCTAAAGACACTGAGACGATCCCCGAGCAGAGAAGCTAGTTTCTCGCAGGTATTTCTCATCTCCGCGCGAACACTAAACCGCTCCCAAGATGGACCAGAGCGGTCAGAAGAAAGACACTGGGGGAGATCTCAGGAAGGACGGGCGGCATGCTATCAAAGACAGTAGTGGTCCCTGAAACGATTTCGCATCTCGGTGTTAAACACGGAACCTATCGCAGTGGGAGCGAACGGGGAAAGCCGACGCAAGCAGCGAGCGAAGATACGAGAGGCCAGGGGCGGCTTCTCTCTTTGGTCTGGCGGTCAGATCCCCAAAAGTCTTCTGAGATCAAAAAAGCTGTCAAGTTTCTCATGTCCCACTCATCTTTCATTTCATTCTAGATATATACAGACCACGTAGAAATACACTTTATCACTCGCTGGCCAGAACTTAACAGAAGCAATAGCTATATTTGAAATCTTGCTAGATTATCCCATGGATTTGTATACATATTTGCAGTGAATTCTATTCTGTGCAAAGCGGTAATATATATTGTGTAAAGTGATCAGTGGTCTAGTTCATTCATTCTATTTCACTGGATTTTGTGTTAATTTAAATCTATTAAATTAAACCGTCTCAATAGTTCCAGTTGTAAATGTAATGATATACCTGCTATATTATTTCCAAAAAAGATAATAGATGTTAAATGCTTAAATTAACTTTTAAAGTCGCGAAGCAATTTATAACTAATAAATTTAGTTAAGTCCTATATTTATAGACGTCTGTTTAACCACTAAAACTCGCGCAGTGTTTATTAAATACATAATTAAATACGCGAGCGTATATTAAATAGTCTTAACGGGAAATTCATCGCGCTTTAGAAGGTTATTTGTTTTCGTTATATTACATGTCTTTTTTTCTTTCATACAGAGTGATCGTAAACTGTGCGATCCCAGCATTAAGAAAGCAATAAAGCAAATCAATCTAAGCAAAGCAAAGCATAAACATTGTGTAGAGTTCCCCGGACGCAGAACTTGTTGAGACTGTGTAAATTTTTAATCTTTGAGGCGATTCTATGTTTGGAATTCCGCTATCTAACTTTTAGCAAAGAAAGCACACCCAAAGACAAATCTATCACACCATCAAGCCAATTAAGTCGTAACGGGAAGAAGAACACTGACCCGAGCTTTTATTAGTTTACTGATACAGAGAGAGAATACATATTTCCTGGACAGTGATGTGACTAGTTTTCTCCCTGGACTTAAACCATATCTCACGGATAAAGTGTACCAGCACGCGTAAGAATTTTATTATCAGCAGCAAAGTCAAATAGACCACACCATCCTCACCCCGGTATCAGAGACCGTGCCCTCCCATAGAAACTGTTATTAAGAAAAGAGACACAAATACAGATTCATTTTTCAGCGATTACGGGATCTTTTTTTATGAGCTGACCGCCTACCCGCTAATCTGGGTCTGGAAATTGAACTAACACTCATACATTTAGTTTGAGGTGTAACTGCTGTTGTGTTATTCTATGGAGTGCCAGATTTTTTCACAATCGGTAAGTGAGAGCAAGATGAGTGAAGGCCTTTACTAGCGCGTGTATGAATGACAGGAAATTTAATCTTCTTTTGTAACTATTTTGTTAACTTGCTTACCTGGTAATATAATTTTCTGTATACCCTACATTGTTCCTTTAAGTGGGATAGTTTTTGATAAACTCTGTTTTAAAACCCCCCTCCTTTCCTTTTGCTTAGTAAAGGGAAGAACAATTGGGAAGAACAGGATTCTTTCTACCACCTATACCTAATTTTGTAACACCTCTTTTCAGAGTAATTAACTTTACTGTTAGGTTAACTTACCTATGTTCATGATAACTATCTATCTTTGGACTGGGTTTATCTTTGTCTAATAAGCGGGACGGGCTTAGTCGATACCAATCTTCTTAACCCCCTCCTACCTTGTTATTTTATTTTTTTATTTTATTTATTTATTTTTATTTTTCTAAAATTTATTTATTTATTTTATTTTTATTTTTTTATTTATTTATTTTTCAAATTCATTATTATTATTAATTTTTTTTGGTTTATTTTTTTGTTTGGTTTTGTTATTATTTTTAATTTTATTTTAAAAACACTTTAATTATGATGATTATTGCAAATGTAATATTACTTTTATAATGATAAATGCCTTAATAATGCTTAAAGTAAATGTGAGGATGAAAGGATATTAGTATACATGATGAGAGAGAGAGGAAGGGCAGAATGTCAGACGGGCCTGCGTGCCCAATTCCTAACCCTTTGAAAATAAAGTTCGTTCGTTCGTTCGTTATTTGCATTTTTCTGTAATTTTGATAATTCTTGCTGTAAACCAATGATTATTGTAGTGATTGTTTTTTTAACTTTAATAAACATCATAAACTTAATCGTTACGGTGTTGGACTACCCAAAGCCCATAAAATTTCCCCTATTTGTTTAAGATAGTTGTATCCACGTCGTCTGTGTGTTTGACGCACCAAATCGGTGTGAGAGCAGGTGTGTATCTGGAAAACTGGCAAATAATTGTTTGACCAGGAGAGTGGAAGAGAAGATTGAGAGAAACGATTTGTCGTAAATAAGTCTGTCTTTACTCTCCCTCAGCACTCTGTGAAGCAACTATTTACTCTCTACATTTCTATCACTGAGCTTAATCACCATCATTCTACACTCTAAACCGGACTACTATTCTCTAAGACTCTTTCTCTCAAAATAAATTTACGACATATGCATCCAATTTTATATATCAGTAGGAAGTTGACGCCTACTGAGCAGAAATATCCTGTTGTTGAGAGGGAACTTCTGGCGATTATATTTTTCTTCGCCAAACTACAACGTTGCCTGATGGGAGCAAAATTCACCTGGGAGCCGGATCAAAAAGCGTTGTCCTATCTCAAGACAGCGAGATTCCGAAATGAGAGGGCCGTTAGGGCCTCGCTTGCACTTCAGCCCTACGACTACGAAATCAGAGCTATCAAGGAAAGCCAGAATGTTATGGCTGATGTCCTTTTGCAATGTATCAAGGACCCTATATCACCATTCAACTCTATCAATACGGGTGATTCACTATGTTCGGATTAACCTATGAAATGACTTCATGATATTTTTGATCCGTGAAAAAGTTACAGTGATGATGACGTGTTGTTTGACACTACTACATTTCAACAATAAGTCCAAGAATGGAGAATATTATAACATTCTGTAAGCTACCAATGCTCAGGACTAATCTACGTGTTTGCATTTTGAAGGAAATATTTTACAATGACTTATGTAACATTGCTGATACGATTAATCACGGCAAATGATAGTGATGAATTCTGAAATGCCCAAGATGGTGTGATATCTCGTTGAACTCAGCGCATTACGCATATATATTGTGCCTTAATGACAGTGCTCATAATGGATCTACAAACTTACGAGCACACATTATGTGAAATGTTGAAAATGATGTCATTTCAAGATATTTTCATACGTACATGTATTGTCATTGTTAATTGGCAAAACCGACGTCTACAGATTAAGGGACATAACTCTGGGATGACTAACTCGCATAATCAAGGGGAAATAACAAATAAATTTCCAATCCGTGTTCACGGGTACGTTGATTGGTTTCGTTTGGTTTTAAGGACCATCTTCATTGCACACGGACAGATCCATAAGTGCTCCGGTCTCCTCACTTAGATCAGACAAGGAGGATCTCAGCACAGTGCACGAAATCCGTAGCGCCGGCGGGGATCCCAGTGTGTATAAGAGAATCACACATTCTATAAATATGTTTGTGGTGGCTAGGTTTTCATAATTTTTAAATCTTGTCAGGGCAACTGTCTATGGCCTACTCTTTACGATTTCCAACTGCCGAGGGATTTTTAACGTGGGCAACATACACATGGGACCTTCTACTTTTTACCCTTCTTAATTATATTCCCTGTGCTGGGAGCGAACCTGGTACCTTTAGAGTAGGAGGCGGACGCCATACTTTTTGAACCATTCAGAATACCACAACGATACGTTAAGTAATGTAAAAATGCGTTTGTTTTTTGTTTGTTTTGTGTTTGGATGAGTGGATAGATGAGCAGCACACTCAGCGGACTGTAAATTGATAATTGTTTCTTTTTTTCATTTCTTTGCAGGTTTTAATCAACGGACACGTAATACGTATTTCACACATTGGAACCTGTTGTAGCGTTTCATTTAAGGTAAGTTCATAGACACTTTAGCATTTAGTCTTAGTATACTGTTCTCAGTCCCTAAGAACGATTGATTTTTTTCATTTCCATTGCACTTGGTCACTGAGGCATCATAAACGATGAACACATGAGTAATTATGGCCAGTTTTGTCTGTCGATTAGCCTGTTACGTTCACAACAGGTAGATTAGCAATTTCGTTTGCGTTGGTAACAGAATAACTGGGCAAAAGCAAGAATCTGAAGCACTGGATAACAAAATAACAGAGATTACAGCAAGCATATGAAGTATTGGATAACTACATGACTTGGACTCTAATGATTATATGAAGAACTAGATAACAAAATGACTGAGAAAACAGTGAGTATATGAAATAATGGATAACAAAATTACTAGGAAAACAGTGAGTATATGAAGAACTAGATAACAAAATGACTGAGAAAACAGTGAGTATATGAAATAATGGATAACAAAATGACTAGGAAAACAGTGAGTATTTGAAGAACTAGATAACAAAATGACTGGGAAAACAGTGAGTATATGAAGAACTAGATAAGAAAATGAGTGGGAAAATATTGTGTATATGAAGAACTAGATAGCAATGTGACTAGAAAAACAGCGAGAATCTGACGTAAGGGATAACGAAAAGACTAAGAAAACATTGAGCATCTGAAGTACTGGATAACAAAATATGTGGGCAAACAATGAGCACGCATAGATTAAAACACTGTTACATAGGCAATTATTTGTTCGTCGATTCGGGCACGTATGACGCATAATAATGAGGATGACTTAGCAGGTGAATTTAACATTATGAATAAAATATCTGTCAACCGCTCGGAAAAGAAGAATAAATTTGACAGAAATTAAAAAAAGAAGGAACGACTTAAATCCATGATAAAGCCGCGTGGAGAATTGAAAATATTTTTCAGCGTTAACAGAGGTTAACAAATGAATAATTTTCTGTTAACATTAGAGATACATTTCTGGAAAGTAGTAGTGAATGTCTAGAAGATTTCACTAGTCTACGTGCAAGTTATATGCACATAGGCGTTGCAGTGTCTACATCCACTTGAAATTACCCACGTTATCCAATATTCATCACCCTTCAGCTCCCCAAGGGGTATAGGCCTTCAACAAACGTATGCTAAGTCTCCCTGTCACGTGCCATCCGCTCTAATCTTCTACATGTCTTCATCATTCCCTTCATGCCTGTCTCCAGTTCTTTTCTACATTTGCCCCTTGGTCTCTCTCTGCCTCATTCACACCGGGTATTCCAGAACAAGGGCCGCCCGGAAACGCCATGAGCAGGTTTCCTCAATGTGTATCCTGCCAATCCCCAGTGTCCTCTCTCTCTCTCTTCTGTTGGTTTGTTTCACAGAGACAGCACCCACATACACAACAAATTATCCTTCTTAACACTGACGGACTAGAGCGGAACTCAAAGACCAGGTCAGTTAAAACATAAATTTTAACAATGAATAACAAGCCCAGAGAGTTGGAGAACCAAAGTAATGAACAGATGTTGGAACTGCTGATGGATGATGCGGTAGCAATATTTTTTCCTAAGCAAAAATTCGTCTATTGTCACTACTTTGTTCTTATTTGCTCTTTTATTATCTACTGGCTGTAAGTACCCGGCTTTGCCCAGTTTATCTATGCCTATGAATCTTTCGACATTCAACCTAGAGACTGGGAACTGTTGGCTAGATTGGGGCTCATGTTTAAATATAAAAACCCAGCGGTTTAGAATAAGTATATTTTGTGCCTTTTAAAAATTAATTTTTGCCTACTTTTGGCGAGGTTCACTCTTGTGACAAAACGGGGCGGCCCCTATCGATCTTTGTTTCTCTCCGGCAGTATCGGTACATTTGTGGTACTGATTTTTTATTATGTGCTCTCAATTATCGCACTTTTCTTTCTTTCTTCGTTATTTTTCTGCTAAGTAGCAGATATTTGAGTATTGTCGAATTGCTTAACACTCCTTGTAGGTGATAATAATCACATTTGCTTGACGCTACCCAGATTTGCTGAGATAATTACTCGCAGTCGCAAGGGAGTGGCACAGCTTGGCTAAGATTAGCACAAGATCTCGTGTACGCGGCGGAAACGTATGACATAAGCGTTTCCTGTTCTACTTGTTATGACAAGAGTACTTTCTGATAAAGTAATGATGGCTACATTTTGAAAACGCTGTTGTATGAGTTTACCGATCTGTCTGTAAGTTTGTACACAAGGGCATCGGATATCTTATTACCATATATGGAAGAGTTGACCTCTGCCTTACGTTCAACATTTTCCGATTTCGAAATATTTTGAAATAAGCCCATAACCCGCCAGTTTGAATATGGTTATCGTTTTTGATACCTCATACCAAACGAAGGCGTTGGAAGACAGGGAATATAATCTGATCATTTTCTCAAGCTATTTCACTTGAGAAATCGCTCGCCAAGACAACAGACTGCTACAGTGAAGAATTAGAATTCAGAATTTCTTCTTAAAATACCGGACATCTTTTATTGGAGTATTTATCAGGACTTACAATATAGACAGGAAATCTCTAACATTTTAAATAAGGAAACCGGGACTGAGGAAACTGAAGAACCACACATTAAGTCAGAGAGGGAACATATTAAATTAATGACACCCCAGACCCGTGTAAGAGACCGATAAAAGTCTCTTTTATTCATCTGAGCAAAAAGTCTGTGAGTCAGGATTGGCTTATTAGTGGTACCAGCAGAACGTACTATCTCTTTAACAAGAAGGGAACCGTGGCCTAAGCTTTAAGACGAAGGACCCACGTGGTAGACTCTCTTTGACAGTTCTGGGAAACGAGCTACCCCCGATAACCTTGATCAGGGACGAGCGTGAGCAGAGTGAAAAGAACCAACTCATAAGAAGGAGCAGAACCGCCATTGGCAGCTAAGTTCAAATCTATGCTGCCACTTGAACTTCTTTTAACATCTCACATTCCATAAAGACTGTGATGATAACTTTTCTTGATCCCTAACTATTCAAATTATTTTCCAACTGTTAAAACCTAAAGTGATTATTACATTTTGTTATTTGTAATGTTACAAATTTAACTTCGATTTAATCATTTTAAAGTTACTGCATGTTTGTCTCAGGCAAATTACTACACACACTCTAAATAGAGCTATACTAGAACAATAGAATTCCACTGAGTAAATCAGGGGTGAGGGCTTAAACGAGGTGAAAGTAATAAGTGTTTAAATCCTTCACAAAAGCGTCGGTAGAATTACAGAGTTAACATACTCAGCCACAGCAGTATTGTTCTCGCTTATTCTGAATATCTTGTGAAGACTCCCTTTGTAATAGAAGTGTCATCACCCTTCTATCTATATCTCTGCCAAGAGTAATCTTGTGCGAAGGTAGATACCTTTGAAGCCCATATTAGATACTCTTGAGTTTTGGCCACCGTTGGGCCACTACTGCAAAGCAGGGGAGGCAATACCGTCACAACTTTGTTGAATACTGTACACACTGTCAAGCACACAGAGCCTAGGCTCTGAAGCTGACGGTTAGAGTAGGGCACAAGATCAAATATAAAAGACCTTGCGCTCAGGAATAAAGGGATTGATTTTTCAAATTTAATTTTGCCTTGTTTTTGGCGAGGCGAGCACCATTCAACCTAGATATTGTATCTCATGTCCAATTATAGAAGACTTTCATTCTATCTTTTTAATAAGACTTTTTTTAAAAATAAAATGTTTCCTCATCTTAACGATGCACGACCCGTTCAACCTGGACACAGGGTCCTTTGTTTATATTGGGGCGCATGACCAAAAATAAATCATCTTGTCCAATTATAGAAGACCTTTCTGTATACCTTTTGATAAGACTTTTAAAAAATAAAATTTTGCCTCATTTTAACGATTCGTTCAACCTAGACAAAAGGAGTCTGTTAGTTATATTAGGGTACATGACCAAATATAAATCATCTTTCTGTCTTTTTCAGGGATATGCATGTTTACCGTCTTTTAAAAATATGCAAAAGTTCCAAAATAATATGAAAATCCTTATAATTAAAGTTTAAAAAGTTTGTATTTAAATCATTTTAAATTTCTTAGTGTCATTAAGAAAAGTGGAGTTGCTGCATTTGGAAATTTTCCTTTCGGTCTAGCTATTTGACAAAGACCTTTTTCTTTAATAAAATGTTTCATTTTGGAGATGCGCGCAATGTTCACCCTAGACACAAGGTCCGTTGGTTACATTTTAGGGCACATGTCTAAATATAAAAGATGGTGCGGACTGTTTTAGTAATACATTCTTTAGTGTCTTTTTAAAACTATGTAAGAGTTTGTAAATAAATATAAACTATTATATAAAATGTAATCAAATTTGATATAGATAGTAATATTAACATAAATACTGCATACAAGTAAATGTTTTTTTTTAAATTTTCACAAAAAGTGTATATTTTAATAATTTAAATTAGTTTGTAAAATAAAGAAAAGTATAGTTGCAAATTACAACAATTTAATAATGTTTTTATCATTTGGGCTGTTTCCGTGATTTTCCTAGACACGTGAATTAAATTTATTTTTCTTGATTTGCTTAAACATACGAATGCAATCGAAATAGTGTAAATAGTATCCGGATATTTTGATTTTCTGCAACAACTAAAATTTTTGCTCTAAAGTGATTTTTATGTTTGTACAGGACAAAAAGAGAGTTACGGGTTGGTTTCAATATATGTCACTACAGTTATGTTACAATTGGAATTCGCTTGACGCAGTATATTAGAATAATATAGCAAAGCACATGAATATTGCTTACTTTTACTCGAATGTGATCCACAATATTACTTATATACATAAGCATATATAACGATACAGCTCTGCTACAATTATATTCAGCGTGGAAACATTAGTTCCATTAAAACTACGTGGTTAAAAAAAAAACGGAAATACTATATAGGACTTAATTTTTAAAACATTTTCGATGACATTAAAAGCTTATAATTAATAATTTTAAATTATGTTGCAAATTACAGAAAAGTTAAGTTGCTAATTACACAAATAAAATAATAATTTTAACATTTGCATTATTTCCCTTGATTTCACTTGAATTTCTCTTTCACTTTACGACCCGTGACATGTATACATTTTATCGGAATACTTTAAATAATATTTTCTATCATAATTAAAATATTAAGTTACAGAAATAACCCTATGGCGTTATCCTGAAGAATCTAAAGTGTAATTGTGCCAAAATTGTAGAAAAAATTTCAATGCATGCGGAATTGCAAACGATACATACAGACTCACAGATTTTCAATTTTGTATATAGACATTGTTTTTCTCTTGAGCCTTGTACACTGAGACGTCTTGAAACATGTTAAAGCACCATATGGCAGTCCTTAAAAAAAAAAAAACCGTACATGAGAATACTGATTATAGGCACAACGAGGATTTAAAAAAAGATGTTGAATGATGAAATGATATGTATGGGAAACAGAAGTTAACCTAAATGTAAATGAAAATATGGAAAGCCACGCGCTGACAGAAAGCATTAATAATGATTGCAGTTTATTAGTAAGGCAAAAACGACACTTTGAACTACCTTTGATGTTGGCGCATCGGTGCAGTTTTTCCACTTTGATCTATAGACTCAGTCGACAGCAGCTTTGATTTATGTCTGCATATGTTACTCATTTCTCTCGTTTATTAATGTTTCTATTTTTTGTGTCTTTGTGAAAATCTATCTCTGCATTAGCTTAGCATGGTTTATTTTAATGGTTTCCTGAAACATTTGTCTCATGGGCTATAATTTATCGTGCTTTAGTTGTACTGTGGTAAAGTTGTTTACAGTGTAATTGCTTTTGCTTGTATTGTGAATGTTTTCATTTAGTTAAAACCTTGTGTTGTTTGCGAATAAACAGCACACAAATGAAGTGAGTAATAGCAGACCACTGACATCTCACACAGACTTAAAGCACATATGTGACTCTACTGGATTTGTGTTTACTTTGAGCATAATGGTAGAAAAATAAGTGTATTGTGACCGAAACATTGTGTGAAAGGGAGATAATTAATAAAGGAAGATAATTATTCGAGGAGAATATGAAAGAATGTTTCTAATGATCATGGAGCCGCGCTGGTGTAATGGCTACGGTGTTGTACTGGCGACCAGGTTTTCATGGTTCAAACCCGGGCGTCAGCGTTTGAAAGAATGTTTACGACCGGAAATTTGACTGAATAACCTGAACGGCTCCTGCACATAAATCCCGTGTGGATGGGAAGGAGCAAAGCTCCTGACCGGGTTGGAAGGAAAGTCCACTGACCCCCCAGCCTCGCCATGACATGTCATTGGGCCAAAAGAGCTGGAAAGCTCGAGTTCCGCTGGTTAGAGAAGAAAAAAAATGATCAGATTGCATCCTGTTGTTAAGGTCTTTAAAGAGTTTCCTATCATACAATTATTGAATTCTTAAGGGTTCAAAAGAAGACATACATTTTTAAATTTGTTGCTTTAAAGTTTTGAAGGCATTTTGTGTAGTACATAAAATGCGTATAGCTTGAAAATGCTTCCTTTCATCAAAAAACATTCTGGAAACTATTGAATATAAGTCGTTTTCCGTCCATCAATTTGTGTGTATACTTCAAGTCAGAACCCCAAATATTTCCATCAAAGGATCTCAAGTTTTCAAACCCAGGAAACACCTTTTCATTGCTTTATTGTTGTTGTTGTTGTTATTGATCCAGTGGCGCTTGGGTTCTCGCCCTTCGGCCCAATGCCATGTAGTGATATCTGCATGTTTTCACAAGTTGTTTTGTTTCTCCGTACAATGTGTTTCACTTATCTGGCCTGGGAGGAAGGAGCATTTTCCTAACATCATCGAGTGCTGGCCACTCAAAGAGGTAGCGGTCAACAGTTTCGTAGGGGTAGTTACATAGCTGGCACTCTGGAGTGTGTTGTGGTTTGATTCTGTTCAAGTGACTGTTGAGTGGTATATGTTGTTTTTTCTTTGCTTTCAACTGAACGTTAATAATTCACACTGTACACTACTAGTCTAACTAGACGTCTGCTTCATTTTCCTTTTCCCTCCTTATGGAGCACGGAACCACTGTTAAAACCTCATCACGTAAAATTAATGGCCACATAAACCACTACTACACCAGCATGTCAATGATTAGTGCAGGCTTCCTGCAAAAGAGTCCAGCTACAGTGGAAGCACTATGCTTCATAAGAGCGCAATATACATATACATACTCGTTAGTCTTTAGTTGTCTATGTAGCACACGTTTTCAATAACTTCCCGCAAATTCTTCCTGTCCTGTCATCTACATTTTCCTTTGCGCTTCTTACAGACCACTGCAACAACTGGTCCCCTTTCAGGAAGCCTCCACCAATCAGTCACGTGCTCTTGCAGCAGTGGTTTCTATGGTAACTTGTCTTACATGTTGAGGTTGCCAGCTCCGTGCGCAAACTCTTTTTAGTCGCCGTGTACGACGTGCCCCAGAGTGCAGTAGACATATTCTTTCTTTGTCTCTTCACAGAACCCCCGGAACTACACGAGGGTCCTTCCTGCCCCGTGCCATCCGTTTATTATACACACACACACACACACACACACATATATATATATATATATATATATATATATATATATATATATATATATATATATATATATATATATATATATATATATATATATATATATATATATGTGTGTGTGTGTGTAGTTTTACGAATTATTTCATTACATTTTACATATAATACAACATTAAGGTTAACTGCAACATGTCTGCACAAATTACCGTGCATTAAACCAGCTATTTTCGTTATCTGAGAATGTGTTAAAAACGAGTCGTTTTTTTTTTTTTCATTGGAACTAACGTTTGAAATATTTCGAGCTCATATTTTGAGATTACATCAGCTCATCAGTGAGATACGCTGAGGATCAACTTTTATGGCGTCGTATTTTCCTCCCTCAGACAGTGTTTTAAATTGGTAGCATGTATTTTGTGGAACACGTTACATAGAAGACGGTGGCCTTGGATATTACAAGTGTCAGTGGAAAACGGCGTGTAGGAGATGGTGGCGTTGGATATTACAAGTGTCAGTGAAACACGGGATATAGGAGACGGTGGCGTTGGATATTACGAGTGCCAGTGGATAACGGTGGCGTTGGATATTACAAGTGTCAGTGGAACACGGGATATAGGAGACTGTGGCGTTGGATATTACAAGTGTCAGTGGAACACGGCATACAAGAGACGGTGGCGTTGGATATTACAAGTGCTAGTGGATAACGGTGGCGTTGGATATTACAAGTGTCAGTGGAACACGGGATATAGGAGACGGTGGCGTTGGATATTACGAGTGCCAGTGGAACACGGGATATAGGAGACGGTGGCGTTAGATATTACAAGGGCCAGTGGAACACGGGATATAGGAGACGGTGGCGTTGGATATTACAAGTGCCAGTGGAACGCGGGATATCGGAGACGGTGGAGTTGGATATTACAAGTGCCAGTGGAACACGGGATATAGGAGACGGTGGCGTTGGATATTACAAGTGCCAGTAGAACACGGTGGCGTTGGATATTACAAGTGCCAGTGGAACATGGGATATAGGAGACGGTGGCGTTGGATATTACAAGTGCCAGTGGAACACTGTGGCGTTGGATATTACAAGTGCCAGTGGAACACTGTGGCGATAGCTTGACTGCTTGCGCCAGGTCCACCTCCACGTGGTGGTCCTGGAAACAGGCTGCATAACTGCAGTCTGGCTGAAAGAGTAGGGATCAAAGAGGGAAGGCAAACCCGGTCCCCAAAAAATGCCGTGCTGAAGTCGGATGTGTCGGCCAAAAGGCGCAGGTATCGCAGCTCCGGTGTAAACAGACACAACGCAACCAACGTCCTTTTCAGGACGAACGAGGAAGAAGGAAGAAGATGAAAGTTTTATCTTCATAAAAACTTGGTTTGAGGATATTAACAAAAATTTATGTCCTTTTGCTGTTTCCTAGAACTTAACTGATGTAGGTGAGTCCTGCAGCCGGGGTTTCGTCAGTTCTTCTGTGATGATAACATTTCACAGTCTGAAAGCTTTGTCTACGAACAGTCTGATAGCTTCGTTCCACGAACTTTCGACAACATAGAAAGAACAAATGCCTCTGCTAAGTACATTTGTGGGCTGCACATTAACAGGCGTATTGTCTCGCTGTGCACCCACCAATGTTAGCCTCTCTGAATAATTATATTCTTGAGTATACACAGCGTAACTCAGGGAAGATGATTAGAAATCACCAATATTCTTCTGGGTATTAAACTGGGAAAATATGTGCTTGGACAGCGCGAACGGAATGATTTGCCTGAATTACAATTAACAAGGTACATATATCTTACAAAATGATATTATACACTTTAGGCACAGGTAATGTAATCATCACTCATCACTGCTCCATTCGGAGTCTAGTGTTGTTGCTGCTTTCGTTTTTCTGAGCGGATTAGCATAAAACAAACACCAGCGCTTGCTGTAGTGGTTTATGAACATACTATTTTTATACATTGAGATTGCTACCCTCATATATAACCACATAGCAAGAAAAACATATGAAATTCACATTTGTAAAATAAAGGTTTACACTTACCCCAAAGTAACTTTTGGGAACACAATCTCCTGGCACAGTTAGAATGGACACTTGCAACTTAGGTTAGATGCTTTCCAATCCAAGTCTAGGAAATGTTGTATTCCTCTTATGACGGGTGATCTGATTCCTTAGGTCTCCAGTCTTTGTATTTAAAATGCGGGTTTATTTTTTTAAGATTTAAAGTTGCCCAAATACTTCGATCTTGGTCCTTTAAGTTTCCAGTCTCCGTATTTAAAAATGCCGGTTTACCTTTAAGTTGTCTTCTTTGATACTTAGCCGCCGACCGTCAAAGCAGTCAGTGGCCATCACGCCTGGTGGCGTCTTGTAGGGCAACAACAAACTGATTCCACTTTGCTCGGTCGGTAGCTATCCTTCATACAGTGCCCCAACTCTGGTTCATTCTTTGCATCTCAGCCTCCACTGTCCTCCGCCAAGTTGTTTTTGGTCGGCCTCTCTTTCGTTTTCCTTCAGGGGTCCATAACATAGCTGTTCTTGTGATGGCATCGGGGTCTCTTCTGAGGACATGGCCAACCCAGCTCCAGCGTCTGCCAGCTATGATGGTGTGCATGTCCTCTTGCTTGCTCCGAGTAAGCAGATCTTGGTTGGTGATGGTATTTGGCCAAAAGATTCGGAGAATTTTTCTTAGGCATGTTTTGTGAAAAGAGGACAATTTCGACATTTCCTTCTCTGTAACTCTCCAGCTCTCCGCGCCATAGAAAAGCACAGAAAACACACAGCTCAGATATAATCTTAATTTTGTGCTTGTGCTGTATTGACAGGACTTCCAGATGTTGTTTAGACTAATAAAGGCTGTTCTTGCTTTGTTCATTCTGTTGTTGATGTCTTTGCTTGCTCCGCCGTCTGGTGTTACTATGCATCCTAGGTATGTGAAGGCGTCTGACTGTTCCAGTTGCTGATTCCTTACTGATATGGGCTCAGGGTTGGTCACATTGAGCGTCATGACCTCTGTCTTCTTTAAGTTGATGTTCAAGCCCACATGCTTGCTATACTTATTAAGTCTATCCGTTTTTCCCCTGGATGTGTTGATGTGAATGTGCTAGCAGTGCAATGTCATCTGCATATTCCAGATCTTCCAATGTAGAAAATGTAGTCCATCTTATTCCTCTGTTGTCTGGCGCATCACCCAGTCTATGACTGTTAAAAATAGAGTGGTTGATAAGGGGCATCCCTGTCGTACTCCTGTCTTCACTTCAAAGGTTAGGTTGCTCTGCCCAATGCTACACGTAAAGTTGGCATAAAGGCTTTTTATGATTGACACTATGCAGCTTGGAATTCCATAAGCCCTCAGTATTTTCCATAAACTGTCCCTATGTATGCTGTCAAAAGCCTTTACAAAATCAACGAAATTAATGTACAGCTGTCTTTGCCATTCTGAGCACTGCTCTATAATGTTCCTGAGGGTAAATATATGATCTGCACATCTTCTGTTCTTTCTAAATCCTGCTTGTTCTTTCCTCAGTTTGTGGTCTACAACTTTTGAGATTCTCTGTATAATTATCCTGCCTAGTATTTTGCTGGGAACTGAGAGAAGAGTTATTCCTCTCCAATTATTGCAGTCTGCAAGATCTCCCTTCTTGGGCAATTTGACAATTATTCCTTTGCTCCACTCTGTTGGTGTTGTCCCTGTTTTCCAGACTTGTGCAAATAGTGGTTCTAATAGTTCTGCTGCTAGCTCAGGGTCTGTCTTAAATAGCTCTGCATTTAAGTTATCATGGCCAGGAGCTTTTCCATTCTTTAACCCTTTGATTGCTGTGATGATTTCTTCTTTTCGTGGAATGTCTGTATTAACATCTAGATCATTTTCAGTCTCAGGAAAATTCAATTGTGTTTCTGGTGGCACATATGTTTCTCTCCAGAATTGTGCAAATCTTGTTGGTTCAAAAATTAAGTCTCTCATATGCTGCTTATTCTGCTGGCAAGCTTGCTCTGTTCCTGTTCCTGGTTTCTGTCTCGTCCGTTTGGTGATTCCCTTGTTAACTTGTGCTGCTTCTTTGTGCTAGGTAAAAAGTGTTCTCTCCCAATGACCAGGTTGTTAAATACTGTGCAGTAGCTTATTATTTTCATCCCCATTCTCATTTACTGTTCCACAGCCGCATTTCCCCATTACTCTTTCGTTATAATTATTGTGTGCTCCCACTTTCGCAATTATGTCTCCCATTACTATAATAAGATCGTACCTGGGTGTAGTTTCCATTTCCTTTTGTACCTGTTGATAGAACTCATCTTTGATCTCTTCATCGCTGTCGTTTGTTGGTGCGTAGCATTATATAATTGTGGTGTTGGTGAATCTCCCTCTCAGTCTTGCTCTTATCAGTCTGTTGTTGATGGGTTTCCATTCCAGTAAAGACCTTTCCATTCCTTTCTTCAGGATAATGGCTACCCCTTCGTTGTGCTGACCATCCTCTCTGCCAGAATAAAGTACTGTTCCCCCTGTAGCTGTTTTTTTTTTCTCCCCTTCCCTGTCCGTCTGCTCTCGCTTATTCCCAGGATATGTATTTTGTACTTCCTCATCTCTGCTGTGATTTGTCTCAGCTTTCCTGCCTCCAACATAATTCTGACGTTCCAAAAACCATTTCTGGTTTCGTGTTTTGCGGTCAGGGCATCCGTTTTCATGCCAATGGCTTCCTTTCGGTTTTCACCACTGTCAGTCATACGAGCCTGAGACTCCGGATGTCCGTCCCGCATCAAAGTTTTTTCATTTGTTGTTGTTTCCGTAACATATTGATTTCTCTTACATATACTGCGATTTTTTACTGGAGGACAGGGGCTATTTGTGTACCCACGGCCTGTTGCTAAAATTCTCCCCACCAGCTCTTGGTCAGGACCAGGGTACGGTACCCAGCTTTTTGTCTGACCCTTACAGTATGACCACGCACCTTCCGGACCAGTGCCAGCTTGCCGGATTTTTGAACCTACCAGGATTTAAATGATTTGCCCACTTTAAAGGCATAGGATTGGGTGGTACCGTTTTACAAAGCCTACCACTTCTACAAGGGTAATCACATTACAAGGTATAGGTACCATTGATGGCAGCTTTAAGTTGTAAAGTTGCCCAAATACAGTTGACATTCAAAAATCCAGCAACCTCCGGACCTGAGGAGTGCCGGATTGTTGAAAATGCCGGATTTTTTATGGTTATATATGCTGTATATATTTAACAGAAAATGACTACCTGTACAGTTCTTTAAAGAAAGAAAATTAAAAACTAAATGATCTGCGATCGAAAACGCACGATGTTTACGTTTTACACCACTTCTTTTATTTGCTGAATCCATTATGGGGCTAAATGATAAAATGAGAAGGAATGAGCAGGAATGCCTGTTAACACGTGCAAGCAAGACCCAACAGCTGCATCAAAACATAAACGGCTCCACAAAACAGTGGCGCGCCAACGCGGTAAATTAAAAAGTGCGCTCCAAAATCCATGCCGCAAATCTGAAAGAACCGGATTATCGATGGCCGGATTTTTGAATGTCAACTGTACTTCGATCTTGCTCCTTTAAGTTTCCAGTCTCCGTATTTAAAAATGCGGGTTTATTTTTAAGTTTTAAAGTTGCCGAAATACTTCGATCTGTCACTTATAATTTTGGAATACTTTGTCCGATCCTTCTCTCTCTGGCTCTGGTGAATTGCTAGCTTGAAGTATCGGTTTTGCACGATTTACAATATCGTCTTCCAGTTCCCTGGGCTGAATTGCTCTGTTTCTGCCTATGATGGTCCTGTGGCTGTTGTTGCTGCTGTTGTCCCGTGTTGTGAGAGGTGTTGGTCGTACTCTTGGATTCAGTGACGGGGCGCTCCTCTCGTTTGGGGTAAAATTTATTCGTGCGCTTGGTATGCTGGGTTCACTTCTGACTGGGGCGGTTCCTGCTTCTTTTTACTGATCAGCAAAACAGTACCACGTGATTTTAAGAGTCTTAGGCCCCGGTGCTCCGCTTTTCCCCCTTTTCCTTTGGTACATAATTTCTGTGTTGATCCCGAGTCCTTGAACTTCTCCAGGAGCAAATAATCATCTCTTGGAGCCATTCTCTTTCTGTAAGATTCTTTTTCGGAAAGCTCTGAGGGATCCCCATTCTTTCTCCAAAATACATAGCCTTAGCGACTGCGTAGCAAACCCCTGTCCTTTTGGCCATCCCCGGAATTTGCTTTGAAATGCTTACTGTGCTTTTCAACTGAAAAGCATGTTGTAGCAAAAGCTTTCTTTAATTGTTCCACATGGTCCATTAATTGGTGTTGTCTTCCGAGGCCATTTTGAGGAAGACATCGTAAGCAGGTCCTCTCAGACTCTGAAATAACTTCATGGTATATCTCTCCCTATCTAATCTATAGGTGGCAGCTAACTTCCGTCTCTCATAAACATTCCTTTGCCAAGATTAGACGTCTATTTCCCAGTAAGGCTCTGAGAAACATCTAACTGAAAACTAATAGGCAGCGCCTCGGAGAAACTACCATGTGAGAGATATTTCTTCCCGTCACTACCTTGAGAAACCCAGACCTGCATTAGTGCTAGAGCTAGATTTATCGATTCTTGTTTTCCTTCAATTTCTAAGTTCTTTATGTCAGGTGGCGAGGGCTCAAGCAAGTAAATGCCTGTTCCTTCCTTTGTTTTTTCTTCAGGGGGTCTGCTTTCTTTTCGGCCTTTAGTCTGTCAGTCTGTTACTTCTCGAATCCTCAATGCTTTTCAGCCTTCTGCTCTTCAAAAGCCCTTTGCTTTTCTTTCTCTTCCTTTTCGTGTTCCGTCGCCATCTGTCTCTCCTGGCGTTCTGCGGCTTTGTCTGTCCTCTCCTTGTCCTTATATATATATATATATATCTTGCTGAATTTCCTTCAGCTGGGGTTAATAGTCTGCGAGTCTATTGTCATTATTGACACATATTAATCCTGCAGATGAGCGGCGAGAATAAATCCTTGCAGAAGCCGAGATTACTCAGCTTTCTGTAGTAGACTTCCTTCAATCCTGCAGGTTTTTCTATATAGTAATACAATCATCCTATTTATTTCACTGCCAAGAGTAATTCTTGAGCAAAGGTTGCTATCTGTTTTATAAATTCATCAACTACTCTCAATATCTAGCCATCATCCGTGGACCACTATAGTATATCGGGGGGGGGGTAATGCCACAACCTTTTGGGAAATAAGGGATTGTTTACTTGACATCTTATTAAGCTAGACCGAGGAATAGAGGAGGATGAGCATCCTACTGCTTTGACCCCTCATTTGGGCAAATCATGATCTGGTTCATCTTGATTACTTTTTAATTACTCGAACTACACTCCATTCCGCCCGTACCTTGGAATTTTAACTGGTGCTCTTTATCAAGACGAAGCTCATCACTAATATCATCTAGAAAAGCTGAGCACAAAACTACAGACATCTTACCTCCAGCACAGTCCTACCACGTGACTTCCTTTTCCTCCAGCCAATCAATTTGCAACCTAAACATCAACTGATTATTAATTTACATTCATTCCATATTTTCGAGTCTAGCACAATCTACAATAACAAGGCTAATATCAAATTCACATAAGAAATGAGTGTCATTTCAAGAATAATTAACTTCATCGGAATATTACCCCCCATCCTCTCCTACATGTTTGTCCCCCCCCCCAATAGAAACTAAAAAAAAACCCATGAACAGATTCCTATTCTTACATACACAAAATTTAATATACGATATTGTCCAAAAATATTTCCACACATTTAAATATTTATGTTCACTCTAAGTCCCTTTCGCACATTCTTATTCTCGGTCTCCTTACTGTTTAAGGCTGAAATTAGATAATCTTCAATAAATAATCCTTAGACTTCAAGGTTTTTTATATTTGGACATGCGCCCTAATATAACCGACGGACATTGAGTCTAGGTTGAACAGATTGTGCCTCGCCCAAAACGAGAAAAAAAAATCTTATTTAAATTTATATATATACTCTCGTATATACCCCATTTTCTTGGCAGATGTGTTTCCTAGTTAATATCTGACCCATTTTATTAAAGCTCATATTACACAACCTCTTGTTCCAGAGTTCTGATACCTTACTTCGGATGTTCTTAACATAATGGCAAGACCTTGACATTAATTGCTTCTCTATGACGTTTTGTAATAAGATTTGGATTGCCGTAATTTCCCTCTATCGCAATATTCATTACTTTACTTTATCTCAGCCTGTCTTATCTTCGTCATTAAATTTCACAGATTAAAATGCTTTGAACCTTATTTCAAAGAATTAAGCTTTGGCTTTAATATAAACATTTCAAGGTCAGGGAGTTGTGAAAAACTTTGCTATTTACTTATTTAAGTGTGTTTATTGTCATGTGCGTCAATGTTACCAGGAGAGAAAGATTGAAAATAATGACATAATAATAATAAATATATTTATAGCGACATTCCTGTTTCTTTTGGTATTTTTAGAGTTCGAACGTTCTTGCGTAATCTTTCTTCAAAGGAAAACAAAACAATGCTAGACCTCATGACATCAAGGACCTCCCACTTTCTGTTCCATAAAATCTCACAGTTCAAGATTGCCTATCTATTGACAACACTGTGACACTCACATACATATAACACTCTACAAAGATATCTTAAAAGAGTCACTGATAAACTTTCAAATAACAACATGTATTCATTACTGGCATGAATGAATATGTGTCCTGATTCAACTACAAGGGAACCAGGAATCACAATCAATTTAAATTACAAGTTATGTACAGAATGTATTTAATATGAATATTGTAGTGACATATATTATTACAAATGTTCTATGTGTGTCAGTTGTGTAGTAGTAAAATGAGGTAATACTGGTTTTGTTGTGTTCAAGCTCTGTTGGTATTTGTCATCATGACTTCAATAGTTTGTCTTTAGGGACTAGTATTGGAGATGTTCACAGTTCCTGATTTTAAGACAAGTAAATTCCCCTCTGAATAGTATTTTTATAAAGTTATTTCAAGATGAGGGGACATAATGTTGAGCTCAGCTGGCCAACTCTGCTTATCTTGAGTGATGGCGGCAGGAAAGGACTCCTCTGCTCGAATTCTCCTCTGGGCTCAGGAGACACCTCACTGATAGCTAAAAGGACCAAGGAGTATGCTGTCCGACTCTGGATTCAGCAAATCTCTGACCAGATGCTGCTCAGTACCATCAAGACCACTGTCCCTGAAATCAAGAAGGATGTACCTTCTACTTCATAACTAATTTATATTCTCTTTTACACTGATCACAATACAGCACAAACATTGCGTTCAGAGCGTTAGGCCAACAGTCAGCTTCATTTGAAATACTTTATTCCAGTATTACCCTTCTTAATGGTTACTACGCCTCTGCACTTCCAGCATTATTTCTTTCTAGTCAATCATCCAGGTGTCAGTGTACTGTTTGGCCATTCCATGCCGTTTTACTTCTCTCCGACACCCTCTGTTCAGGCTGGAGCATTTTAGGCTTTACCTCACGTTTGCCACTGAACTACACACATATATATACAGGCATAAATCAACAATTCACATTCAATTTTCATTAAAAGATATTAAATGGTTCAAGCTTACCACAATTCATACGAATAACACAGATACGTTGATTAGCAATGAATTCTGGCACAAACTGGCACAAATTTCCATCTGCTTATCTTCCAGGCTTTTATTGAGCCAAATATAAGCTGGCTTCAACGCACTGATGCTTTATCAAGTGTATTTAAACAAGTGGTTTCGAACTAACGCTCCCAAGTGTGTATATCAGCGAGACTGGCCAATGAGCCACGTTTCGACAAGTGTTTGAAAAAAATGTTATCTTTTCCCGTCTCCCCTAACAACCAAGATAGTATTTATAGCCCGACCAATCGTGGTTAGGCTTTCATTTGTTGCGCTCCAATCAATTTGAAGTTTACATGGTAGGCTATTTCTGTAACGTAAATTTTTTTCAAACACGTTAAAAAAAAATCTTATGAGCAGAAATGATTTTATGCTGTCAGGCACCCCCAATATTTTATTTTGGGTATAATTTATTAATTCCTGGACTATTTGCGTAACGTTTTACATATTATTTGTCAGCAAGCCCTAAGGAACCCAAAAATACTAATTTAAAGGAGCTACGTGGCTGCGTTCAAAATATGCAATTTCTTCTACCTCCTGTTTCGAAGATGTGCTGTCTGGGTACTGTTATGTGTTCAAACGTAAACCCATCTAATGTTGTCTTTTCTAATAAGAGTTTGTTATGATTTATAAACCTAACTCTGGGAAAGGGTAGTGTATTTTATCACTGTCCGTCTGAAAAAGTTAGTGCTTGTAGACTTACACGCGTGATGCCAGCATTTGTATATCGCGCGTCGCGTGTTGCATGCGTTCCTGATTTTCAGCCCTCCCCTCTCGCTATCCTTTTGTCCATCTGTTCGTTCGTTTTGGTAACGTAATATAATTAATGTTAGGATTAATTTAGGTCATTACGCAGTACGTCTCAATGTTTTTTCTTAGAAATGCAGCACACGTTTCATTGAAGTTATATATGTGGGATTTAGGGATTATATGTTGGTCATTGCTAACGCAAATAACGACCCTCAAAATGCTTTTTCTTATGAAACCATGCGACAAGCACTCAAGCGTTTGTTTCATAAGTCAGAAGGCGGGGGGGGGGGGGTTGCTTTGACCAAAACTTCGTTGTGCCGGGTTGCGGGATTGGGCTTTGAGGGGATCACGAATGTTAGTGGCGTTGGGGGTTTGGCTATGGCCCCGGGCACGGGGGGGGTTTGAGACCTGCACCCACTGTAACCGGCGGGCGGGGGGTGAAAACACCAGGAGTCGGGGTTGATAACGTAAAAAGATAATCGTAAATGGTGGAGGTTTATGTGAATGAGCACCGCCCCCCCCGGGGGGTTCTAAGCTAGCGGGTGTGAATGGTTGGCTAACTGGGGAGGGGGGGTTCCATGGGCTTGGTTTGATTGAGGGATCGGGGGGTCTAGGGTCTAGCTTATCATTGGGCAGTACGGCGGCCGGTCGTGTCGGACAGCGGGCGTTTTCACCCCCCGGGCGGGGGAGGGGGCCCGTGTGTTGCGGGGTGTGGGGGTGGTGAGGGGGGGGCGCGGGTGTAGAGGGTTGGGGGCGGTTGTTGCGATGTATAGCAGCCTGGAGGAGGGGAGGTGGGGGGGCGTGGTTTTTGGGGGTGCGCCGGCGGTTGTGGTTGAGTGGGTTGGGTTGTGGATCGGTTGTTGGTGGGGGGTCTGGGGCAGTTGAAGGGATGGCGCCCCCCCCCCCACCCGGGGTATGGTTTTATTTGCGCAATTTGAAAGAGATCCTGTCCGTTCAGTTAGAGGGGCGTGGGTTTATTTGTTTTGTCTGGTTGTTTTATTCAAACGTGGGGGTACTCATACGGTGGGTCAAGTCATGGGGGTTTCACTGCATGAGGGTGAAATGCAGCTTTCTGCTCAGCCTCCTTTATATTTATAAGGATAAACGGGTCGGTGCGCCTTCATATTATTGTTAACGAAGCTGGGTTGAAAATTCAAGAATAATAAGGGCTTAGGAAAACAAGACTAATCCAAAGCGCGGGTGATTTGTCACATCGGTTGACATTTATGTGTGGCGATAAAGATAACAATAAGGAAACTTGTCCATTAGCTTTGAGCCTGGTAATTGACCTACCCTAAGCTGAAAGGTGTGGTAAAAGCGATCCGTCCTGTTTACACAATCGCTGATTGATCTGACCAGCCGACGAGAGAATAGATCACGCCCCACGAAGATTGGTCAGATACTAGAGCTAATGCACGAGAGAGAGACTGTTCCGTCTCTTCAGGTTTTGAAGGTTTTTTGGCAGTAGCACGTCCCTTGCAATATAACCAGGATTACTATTTAGGATGCTTTGTCACCTGCCTTCAAGACATGTCTGTTGTCGGTGTCTATAACGTTGACTTCTAACACCTTTGACCAAAAGCTGAAAAGAGACAAATGTCTGTGCTAAGT